>CM040117.1:238175482-238647929 GCA_022559845.1 Amorphophallus konjac | reverse complement strand
TTAGGATCAATGAAAACTTAGGCTAAAAGAATTAGTGAGGCAAATGAAAAGAAAATGACAATCACCAAACTTGTAAGGAAATAAATTGAGAGAAATAATTAAAATAACACTTGCACAACATATAAAAGATGAGTTTACAGAGAATTTAGCGAAGATAATTAAACAAAAGATGAGTGATATTTGTGAAAGAACAAAAACGATGTTTGAAATAAATAACTTTGAAAAGATTAAGAGAAAGAATCACAAAATTACAATAAATAATAAGGAGGCCTTCGCTTCCTCCTAACGTAGCACAAGACCCCAAAAAACGTAGAAGAAAGCCCCCCTTCTTCGTCCACGTATTATTGTTTCCTTAGACTCACCATAGGCATAAGTGGCAACTACACCTTGGGGGTGGGGGGAGAAAAGCTAGGGACCACGTCCACCAACCATACCTAACCCGTAGAAACTTCCCTCTAAGTCGTTCTCCACCTACGTGAGAGCCCCACGTAGACCCATGTGACCCACCCTTCTACGTCAACGTTGGCTGCCGCCGTCCTCTGTTTGGGCGCCAACTTTCCATGCACAAACGCGAGCCAACTTCCATTGACGCTATCGCTATCACGAATAACGACATCGTATCGCCTGGACATAAATAAATAAGAACTCCATTTCCACGCCAGCGGCCAGCCGCTGTTTAGGCGCCAACTTTTCATGCACGAACGTGAGCCAACTTCCTTTGACGTCGCTATCACGAACAGCGATGTCGCATCCTCCAGACATAAACAAATAGAAACTTTCTCGAGAGTTTGTGTAAAAAAATTATCATTTGACTCTTAGATAAAAAATATTTAATTATATAATATTTATTTTCATTAATTATATCTCAAGTCTCATTAATTAAATTATATTTTAAAATTCTCATTAATTTTTTAAAAATCTTAATTAAATGTAAGACTAAATTTAACTACAAAAAATAATATAATTAATAACAATAAAATCTTTAAAATAACATATGTGACGTAAATAAATATATGAAAACATGTACTCGTCAGTAAATTTTAGATCTTAGAGTTGAAAATTTTAAAAGTTTAAGATTGAAAACCATGAGAGTTAAGTTAAAAAATTTCAGATTAAAATTAAGAAATTAAAATTAATTAAACAAAATGAAGGATCAATAAAAACTTAGGCTAAAAAAATTAGTGAGACAAATGAAAAGAAAATGACAATCACCACGATCATCAAACTTGGAAGGAAATAGATTGAGAGAAATAATTAAAATAACACTTACACAAAATATAAAAGATGAGTTTACAGAGAATTTAACGA
This sequence comes from Amorphophallus konjac, assembly GCA_022559845.1. Classification (NCBI taxonomy): domain Eukaryota; kingdom Viridiplantae; phylum Streptophyta; class Magnoliopsida; order Alismatales; family Araceae; genus Amorphophallus; species Amorphophallus konjac. The sequence goes on along the minus strand of CM040117.1, from coordinate 238,646,621 downwards.
AGAGAATTAAATAAACGATGAGTGATGTTTCTGAAAGAATAAAAATAATGCATGAAATAAATAACTTTGAAAAGATTAAAAGAAGGAATTATAAAATTATAACGACTAATAATAAGGAGGCCTCCGCTTCCTCCTAATATAGCACATCACCCAAAAAAAATGCCAAAAAAGCACCCCTTCCTCGTCCACGTAGCATTGTTTCCTTGCACTCACCATAGACATGAGTTGTGAGTGACTACATCCCGAGGGGGGAGAAAAGGTAGTGGCCACATCCACCAACCATACGTAACACTCGTGTCATCTTCAACTGCTGCCAAGCCATCTTTCTCCACCTGCGTGAGAGCCCCACGTGGCCCCATCGTGTATTCTCTGCGTAACAGCCCCATGTGACCCACGCTCCGACGTCAACCTTAATTTATTACTATTTGATGCTGCCATCCTCTCACGTGTGACCGTGTAAAATGGAAAAATATGCCTCCTCCTTTTTGCATTGTCACGCCATCGTCCAGCCTCTCTTTGGGCGCCAACTTTTCGTGCACAAACGTGAGCCAACTTATTTGAGCCCTATAAAATGAGGGCCTTGGGTAGATGCATGGGAGCATCACAAACCTATAAAGCTAACTAACTTATCTTCCCCCGGCCTCTCATTAATACTAGTCTCAGTCGCCATGTTTACAGGGAAGAGCCATGTCACCCTGCCCGTCATCCTACTGGTGGTGGCGGCGGCGGCCCTCCTGCTGCCTGCACCCCCGGCTGAGGGGAGCACCATGACAGTGTGGAACGGCCCCGGTTGCAGCAACTTTGCCGAGAGTTACAGTGCCTGCGGCTGCAGCAACATCAACTTCCACGGTGGGTACGACTTCGAGTACTCTGGCCAGACCGCCGCCACCTACAACCAGGAGAACTGCCGGGGCGTCTCGCACACTGGCTTCAGCAGCAGCGTGCGGGATTGCAGCCCGATCGGATGGAAGAGCATCTTTATCCAGTGTTAAGCTTATTATGATCAGCGCCAACAACATATCTGATCAGGTGTCGCGTGCTTGGTAATAATAAAACTTACTCGATCGTGCGTGTCAATCATGCCAGCTCGCGCTCGATTGAGTATGTTCTTGGGCGTCTAAACAAATTGTGTGAGAATGCTTTGTTTGTATATATGTGTGATCACTTATATGATCATGAATGATAAAAAATGGGAACGAGTGCCTAGCTGTGATGAATATGAATAGCGTGTGATTATTAGAGAGACTAGCTAGTGTATGCTTCCCTCACCATCTATTTTAACCTAGATTGTACATTTTACATCACCTTAATTAATTAAGGTGATCAAAAAGAAAATTAAATATTAATGTGCATTAAATATTTGTGAGTCCTGCGCACAAGTATCTCTCTCCCGGTACTCTCTTACTCCATGATGTACACTTCATCTCTCTCATAACGTACTACCCATATTACACCGAGGTATATATATATATATATATAGTTCGCCCTCGTTCCTTCTCCTCCTCACCGGGCCACTAGCAACTAGTCTATAATTAAGCCCGCCAGTCAGCTAGTCTGTAGTCGACACCAGTCTGCAGTCGATTAGTCATACGCCAGTCAACATCTAGCCAACTCGCAACTGGCCAACCGTCCACGCACCCCTCGCAGTCCACCAGTCTACAGCTGGCCAACCGTAGTCGCGCCGGCCCTCTATACCATCTCACAGTTGCAGCCGCAGTCCTACAATACCTCTTTAGCATCTCACGTCAATCTATAATCGGATCCAAAAGGTACATGTAAAATAAATTGTGATCCTAATAAATTAATTCAAGCACTAATCCAAAATCATCTCCCCATTTCGGATCTATTTTTGGATCCACACATTAAGAACACATTATGTATATATTTTTTACATGTAATGACTATAGAGATACGAATTTGCATATAAATAAATATATATATATGTATATATATTCGGATCCACAAATCAAGTAATCACACATTATATATACATTTTTTACATGTAATGACCAGAAAGATCTGAATTTATAAGTATTTTTGGAACCAAAAAATACATGCAAATAACAAAAGCATAAGTACGTAGTGATCCAAATAGGTTACTTGGAGCACTAATCCAAAATCATATCCCCATGTCGATCCATTTTCGGATCCACATAGTAAGCACACATGCATTACACTTCCGGTTATAAAATGACAAGATAACATACCAAGATCAAACAAACTGGGACATTTCTTTTTGCCACTTCTCTAGCACTCCGCTACGCTTACTCTAAATTGGATCCTCCAATAATTGCTCCCAAGATTGTTTCTCCACCTGATAGAATTTCATAGAAAAAAAGAGCAGGATTTTTTAAGAAATCTATTTATTTTGGAGAATTGATTCTCAAACAAATCTGTTTATATATTAAAGCTACCAGATAAGTACATCAAAGACATGAATATTGACCGACAACAGGTACATCAAATTCAAAACAATGGAGTTACAGCAAGAAGAGGTTCTTGCGGTCCTTCCCAAGGAATAAGATCAAGCATTCAATAGCATTTTCTTCCGGGGGATATTAGAAAGTGCATATCTCTTCAAAGGAGTCTCAGCGGACATAATAATCTAGTTGGCAAGAAGTCTTCTCCATTCCTTGCTCGTGATGTTAATTATATTACCAAGAAGATCAAATCAAACTATATACATTTTCAATTTGCCTATAGTTGCAAAAAAACAGAAACGTCAAGATAATAATATGCACCTCACAGAAATAAGGATGAAAGATTGGATAGTATTTTACTCACCCAAATCATTATCCCGATTGTTTGTGGGGGAGTGAAGATATTTGTTTAATAAGATTATATATATATATATATATATGTGTGTGTGTGTGTGTGTGTGTGTGTGTGTGTGTGTTATCCCGATTGTTTGCGCGCGCCACATCTTATAAATCACAACTTACTCTGTGAGTTCTAGAGTTGCCTTCTGACACAATTCGTTGAGTTGGATCAGCTGGAGCTGATGCCGGATCCTTCACATGAAACGCAAAACAAGAGTCTTCCTGTTACCTATATCTGGACAAATCATATCAAGCAATTAGAGAAATCACACGGGTAGTACCGCATACCCCAGGAAGTACAAGCTAAATTGCATTTCTGGAAAGTCCAACCTCTTGGACGAGTTTGATAGTTCGGTTGATGACCTTGTCTTCGAGCCCGCCTGCCGGAGCAATCGTAGGCATCGTCGCAGGTCCAACAGCTCCCGCGAGTTCGGGAGTCCCCGGTTTTAGTTGATTGTTTTGATCTGTTGGCCTCCATTGGCCTATTTCGCTTTTTTGGCCCCTCGGCCCAACTGTTGTTCTCGGCCCATTTCTTTTGTATGGGTGCCGTCCCTCTCCCCCTATCCTTGTACTTCTCTCTCCCTTAAATACTTTCCTTAATGAAATTTGAAGGGGCGTGATCTCGCGCTGGTCCTGAGCTGGGAGGATGATCACCGAATAGTGAAATGCAGAGAAAGGGAAACGAATCAGGGGGCCCAGGGATGGTTCCCTGAGAAAAACCCTCTGATGTTTAAGTCAGTAGAGCAATGGTGGAAGGTATTGAGGGAGGTTGAAAGAGATGCGCGAGATTTCCCAACACCAAGATGGTGAAGTGGCTCCTGCTCAGGGAGTGTTAGGCATGTATCTGCCTTACCTGCTGCCGGAGGGAGTCCTTGGTTTATATAGCGAGCTCCCCCGAAGAGTCCCATAAGCTGAGGAGTTTTAGGCGGGAGTTACGTCCTCATCATGAGATCGTTACGTCCTTATCGTGGGCTCTTCATGACATTGGGAGATCGTGGCACCCTTATCCTGCTGAACTCCTGATCATAAAAGACTGTCAACGGATGCATGGATAAGCATTGGTCAGTTGATCCAAGCATGAGAAGTGCCAGCCCTGTCCGGGCGATGGGCATAGCTCGGATGCAGTCCGATCGGAGTGGGCGCGTAGCGCCAGCCCTTATCTCGGTGGGGAGATGGCTCGGGCGTGGGTCTTCCTCCGTTCTGTCGTTCGGGCCTTCCGAGCCTAAGGGCCGCCGAGGAAGGATGGGACCCCGAGTGATCTTTATTGGGCTTTTCTACCGAAGTGGGCCCTCGAGGGCTGTCACTAGGATGAGCTGAGCCTCGTTCGGTCCCGATGGGCCTAGTTTGGCTGCTCTTAATTGGGCTACAGAAATCTCCCTCTCCACTTGTCCCCCTCCTACTCCCGAGCTTTTGTAAGCTCGGTCGAGTAGTTGTTTGGGGTTTCGGACCAGCGTGGCTCAGGTGGGTGAAAATCTGGCGGTGTTTAGGAAGCCACGTGCCGTGGTCACCTGTGCCCGTGTTAATGATGATCCTGACGGATTTGAACTGAAGGGGCCCCCTTTCCTCGAAGGTCGGAACGACGCACCGCCTCCCGCGTGGGTTTATAGGCGTTGGGCGCTTGTTGTCATTCCAGACTCCCTCCGTTTCTTAGGGTTTTTGCTCTCCTTCGTTCTCATTTTTGGGGCTCTTCGATGCGCCGTGAGGACACGACGGAGGAGCAGAGGCTTGCGGCGGCATTCGAGGAGTTGGCGGCAATAACCGCGGAGGCCGTCCAGCAGCTTCCTCCTCCCCCGGAATCTTCAGGGTCTCGGGACCATCTTCCCTCAGAGTCTTCTTCTGACTCCATAGCGGGCCAGCGCCCAGATGTTGAGGAGGGGGAGGACGAGCCGGTGGCGAGGGCGCCGGTCCCTAACTGCAGTGAACTGGGGGAGGCGGATGTAAGGAGGCTGGAGCACCAGTATCGCCTGCCCCACAAGTATAGTTTTGCCGCTGCTGCTCCATACGAGACGAGCCTGGACTCTCGTACAGGCCACATCTGTATGTTTCTTCTGTCGTGGAAGGGTGGATTCCGCCTTCCTTTTGAACCTTTTGTCCTTCAGCTTCTTAATTTTTTTCAGTTGGCGCCCATTCAGTTGGTAGCCAACTCTTATCTCCTCCTTTCCGCCTTTCGTATTCTCTGCCATCAGTGCGGAGTCCCTCCTTCCATGGACCTCTTCCACTTTTTCTTTGAGTTGAAAGCGCATCCTTCGGCGGGGAAGGGATTCTATTTCATCCAGGCGAGGCGAAATAGGAGTTGTATTTCTTTGGCGGCGAAGGATTCTTCGCATAAGGGGTGGAAGACCCAATTCTTCTGGGTGGGGATCTGCTCAGTGGAGGAAACCTGGAGGTGCCCGGTAATCCCTAATTTCCACCCTAACGTCCCTCCCAGACAGGACGAGTTCCCTCCTCATGTGGAGGAGTATGCTGCCATTTTGCTGAAGCACCGCCAGTCAACCGAAGAGCTGGTGACGCCGGAGAATATCGAGTGGTGTCTTCTTACGCGGCTGCATCCGTCGAGCTCAGGTGCCACAACTTAGATCCTCCTTCGGGTGTGCGGGTCATCTTTCCTGAATACGTCTTCTTCTTTGTGCAGACACCAGGCGGGAGCATCTGAAGGAGACCGCAGAGGTGATCGAGCTTGGAGATGACTCGGCTGCCGACGAACCGATTGCTCCCGCGGGGCGCTCCCGAACCAAAGATAAGAGCAAGGGAGCGGCCCAGGGTGAATCCTCCGGACCGCAGGGACCCAAGCGCAAGGACCCTGTGGAGTGTATGATATGGGCCGCTGCGAGGGCCAGAAAGCGGGCCAAGAAGGCCGAGGTCGTACCCACGGTCGAAGGCGACCCTACCGCGGCTCACCCCTCCGCCGGGCATAGTGGGGCCGACCCTACCGGGTGGGCTCTCCCACCGGCCGAGCCAGAGGGGGCCGAGGAGGTCGGGGCTGCCCCTGCGGGCGGTGATGATGCGGGCTTGGTTCCTTTTTTGGATGGGACCGAGGGGGCCGAGGGGGCTCCTGCAACCGGCAGCGGGGCCGACCCGGCTCTCCCCTCGGCCGGCCGAGGGGGCCGTGGCCGAAGTTGGGGGTGCTGTGACTGCAGCCGGGGCCGACACTTCGGGCAGTGGCGCAGGTGGCGAGCCGATCCAGGTTGAAGGGCCGCAAGAAAATCCGGTCGAGGCGCGAGGGGCGACCGAGGCTGGGGCTCGATCCGAGCCACACAGTGGGGCATCGGGCGATAGGGGGTTCTCCGTTCCGGCAGCCTTGGATTGGCTGGGTATCTCGGGCCCCCTGCACCAAGTGTGTCGTGGCATATCCGTGAAGGTGAGGGGGGGAGGTAGGCAGCACTCCCCGTCTACGGCTCTCGCCGGGGTTATGGAGGGCGGTCTGGCCCTGGCCCAGATGGGGGATGCTCTGGCGGAAGCGTATGCTCGGTAGGAATGGGAGCGAGCGAACCTGGCTTGGACCCTTGGTGGGTCGGACAGGAGGTTGGCTCGGCTCACCGAGGAGCGTGATGGGCTTCGACGGGAGCTCTCCTCAGGTAAGGGGCTGATGCAGTCGAGCCAGGTGGAGACCCAGGCGCTAACCGAGCAGCTAGCCAAGGCTCGTGAATCGCTCGAGAGGAAGAACAAGCTTCTCGAGGAGGAGCGCCTTGTGCGCGCTGAGCTGGAGGGCCAGTGGGAGACTGAGCGGCCCGAGTTGGTAGACTGAGCGGAGGAAGCCGAGCTCCTTCGGCTGGAGGCCAAGGCAGAGAAGCAGGTGGCAGCGACCAAAGAGCGGACTGCTGAGGCCGAGCGGAGGTTAGCCGAGGCGAAGCGGAGGGAGGTCGAGCTCGTTGGTAGGGTGGGATCGACCGGGGCGGAGGCTCTCGAGGAGTACAAGAGCTCAGAGGCCTACTGGGTCGACCTTAAGGAGGCTGCCCTTCCCTACTACGAGTCAGCGCTTCGCCGAGGCATCCGCAAGGGGTTCAAGCAGGGCTACGACCGGGCGGTATCTGTAAGGTTTCGCACAACACTATTGGGCAACGCAGCGGATAATAAAAATTCATTTTGCCCGATCCCGGTGCTATGGAAACCTAAATCTGTGCTCTAATCGGTGTTTTAATTTCCCCAAACCCCCTAATTACGGGTTACGTATTTATACCTCGCGCGGAACGACGTTGTCCACAAAGCCCGATGCAGAATACCGAGCCGCACAGATGTACGGCCTCTAGAGCAGATCCACACGGACCCTTGCGCAGCGACGGTACCCCCGACACGGACCTTCCCCGACCCTTTCACCTTCTGGAGAGATAGCAAGAGGAAGGAAGGGGGGAAGGAGCTAATCCTTTTCCTTAAGCCTAAATGCTTGATTAGCATCAAGGGAAGTTAAAACTCTCGAATGAGCTCACGTAAGGATCTATATATAGAGTTTAGGCATTTCTGAAAAGGGCTCCAAAAGATCGAAACTATATCTATGTCCTTTCTACTATTATACATATGTATTAAGCTCCATTTACACTCCTTTCCAAAAGGAACTAAATGAAAATAATACATACATTTGTATAATAATAATCCGTCACCAAAGAATCCATTGTGTGTGATCCTCTAGGCCCATAGTCACTCTTGTTTAAGGGCCATTAACTTCTAATTCCCAATTAGAAGTAAATTAAACATATTCTTTGCTTCTACTAGAGCCGAATAATAGTTTAATTTATTCCGAACCTTTGATCACGTTGGGTCAAGCAAATCCGCGTGATCCTAGAGGACGCCGGGTTTAAACCAGCATTTCTGGTACCTGTAAGCCCATAGTTACCGCATCAATATAACCCCTCGCTCCTTCTATGAGTCTGGTACGATCGAGGGTATGGTTTCTGTCAAACCCCATGATCGTGCCATTTGACTATGACCTCCTTAAAGTGTATGACGTCCATTCTAAACAAACTCACACGACCCTGGCCAGAGATTTAACGGAGCGTCAATGTCATGACCCATTAACTGTCTAATATATACCCGACAGTGAGCGATCCCCTCTTGACCATTGACGATCTTGACACGTATCTTAGAGTGGTTAATGACTCGACAACTCATGACTTATGGTTAAAGTTACTTAGTCAAGTAATTAAACCATTCCAGTCCTCGTGTAAGATCTGATCAATGTCTCAGGTCAAAGGACCAACGATGCTACTGAGACAGTTGGATCTTCAGTTGACATTAGGTATAATCAACCATCTGAAGATCCAATAGCGGATAAGTTCAGTGTACATCCTCCAAGGACATACACCTACACATATGTGTTGGTGCTCCGCACCAATGACCATGAGACTGGTCAGTCACACATCATGTGTATTGATTTAATAGGTAATCAAAGTCCCCGAGTGATTACCCTCCAATCAGGAACAGTTTAAGGTATGTGTTCATGTAAATTCAGTCTCATAATCGAGATCCCATCTCGAGTTGACTTTACAACCACATATCCTAGGGACAACGTAAAGTGACACAATTGCATATTTACGCTCAAATACCACTTTATTAATAATGAACAAGATCGTACATATATCGGGTCTATTCGACCCTAAATTGGGCTGTAGCACACCAACACTAACAGTATCTTATGCCGGGGAACATGATTCTGGGAAGGAATTCCCATCCGGACAGTGCTACGACTCGGATCTGTCGTCCTTGGGCTCCTCTGTCTCGGCACCGGATGAAGAGGATCAGCAGGGGTCTTCGCCCGAGGGATCACCAACTCCGGATGCCTCGGGAGGGCGCGCAACCGAGGCAGTTCCCATGCCGGTGGGGTCAGTGCCAGGGTCGACCGTCGCTGAGCATGCCGGGGGCGGACTGTCCGAGCCTTCCACTTCCGAGCTTCACGGTGGGTCGGAGGCCTGATGTACCCGCTTTGCTTCCTTTCTTTGTATGCCTTTTTCTTTTTGGAAGGAGAAAACTTCCTTCTTTTTGTGTTGAAGTAAATAAGGCAATGGTATTGTGATGAAGACTTATCTGTTCCATATCGCCGTTGCCGTATTCTGTTCAGCGTATCTGCGGTTGTTGGAAAGAGCCGATATTTTCTACGTGAATCTTGCACGATGGTTGGGTGAGCGTCTGACAGGGTGTCTTCCCATTTTCCCACGCTTTAAATGCCTGGCCGCTTTGTGTGTCCCGCTGGGACGGGAGATGAGAAGTTTGAGGTGACCGTTCGTAGGGAGAAATCCTTCTGGCGTGTTTTCGAGGGGGGAAATCATTTAAGGCAAGTAGCCTCCATTTGCCTATAAAAAGGACTGAAGGGCGTCCCTTCCTCTCCTCCGCTTAGGGTTTTCCCTGACAGTCTTTCCTCATTCCTTCTTCACGTTGCGTTGTGCCGTGGTATTCGGAGCATGGAGAAAGCTCCAGATGAGGAGGTTGCCGACGACAGGGGGCAGGGAGTTCCTGCTACTCCGGACTTGAAAAGGAGTCGACGGCCGGTGGATAGACTTGAAAAGGGGCCGATGCGCGGAGGCACGCCGTTTTCCCTTTATCTGTTCCGGCGACGCTTACAGGGGGGGCGAGATGGAGGACGGATGGGGGGATCAGACATCCCTGCTGCCCGTCCCTTCCTACTCGCCTCACGGATGGGAGGAGGAAGCCAACTAAGCTCCATCTCTTCCGGGCCTTCCCCTGCCTCCTCAACCAGCTCTGCTGGTTTCTTTTTCTTTCTGGCAGCCTCTTTTTCCCTCTTCTGCTCTGCTCCTCCTTTCTTTCACTCTTCGGAGGGTGCAGGCACTCTCTTTCTTCCAAAGAGTTGGTAGTTTGGCGGGGAAGATGCTTTCATATGCATTCCCTCTCCTCCTTCTCTTCCAAGTTCAACTTGGAAGGTAGCCTTCTCTTTCTTAATCCCTCTGTCACCTTTGTCTCGAGCTGCCCGAGTCAACGGGGTCAACTATCCTTTATCCGAGCCAGTTTCTACACTAGGTAGAGTCATTGGCTAGACGCATGAAGGTCATCCGAGTCGGCCGAGCGACGGGCTCATACGACGGCGCTAGATGGATCTTTTGCTTTTTTGACATGTAATCTATTGGCTTCAGCCTTCCTGATGTACAAACGGGTTGTTTGAATAAAAGAAAAGGAGCCTTTTGTCTTATCTCATATCGTTTGCACGATACTTAGTACTCAGAAGTAGAACTTGCGTAATGTAGCTGCGTTCCAGGTCCGAGGGATGGGTTCTCCTTCCATTGTAGATAGACGGTATGCTCCTTTTCCGAGCGTCTCGACCACTCGGTAGGGGCCTTCCCAGTTAGGGTATAGCTTGCCCGCCGCCTCAAGTGGTCGAGAGGCTTCGGCTTTCCTGAGGATGAAATCTCCCGGCTGGAAGTGTCTGTCTCGGACTTTGGCGTTGTAGTATCGAGTGAGGCGGCGTTGGTGCTCCGTTACTCTGATGCTGCCGATCTCCCGGATTTCATCTGCTAAGTTGAGGTTTTCGAGCAATTTTTGGTCATTTGCCTCGGACGAGAAGCGGATGACTCTGAGGGAGGGGTTGCCGATCTCCAACGGGATTACGGCCTCGGTGCCATACACTAGTTGAAAAGGACTCTCACCAGTTGCCGTTCTCGGAGTCATTCTGTGCGACCAAAGTACATTCGATAATTCCTCGAGCTAGCTGCCCTTGGCTTTGTCGAGCCTAGTCTTGATGCCTTTCAAGATAGCCTTGTTGGCATTTTCGACCAGTCCGTTAGCCTGAGGGTGGGCGACCGAAGTGAAGTGATTACGAATATTGAGGTTGGCGCATCTGTCTCGGAAGTACCGAGAATCAAATTGCCGAGCATTATCGCTCACTATCACCCGGGGGATGCCGTAGCGACAGATGATCGACTTCCAGACGAAATTCCAGACGACTGTCTCGGTGATCCTTGCAGTGGCTTCGGCCTCGATCCACTTAGTAAAGTAGTCGATGGCGACGATGATGAACTCCTTCTGGGCCTAGGCCGTGGGGAATGGCCCGAGGATGTCGATTCCCCAGCGAGCGAAAGGATAAGGCTCAGCTAGGGTGATAATCTCCGTTGCTGGCTGATGGACCAAGTGGTCGAATCGCTGGCAACGGTCACAACGTTGTGTGTAGGTCGAGCAGTCATGCTGTAGGGTGGGCCACCAATAACCTCGCCACAGCAAGATCCTGGCGAGTGACCTTTCCCCCAAATGCGCTCCGCATAGACCTTCGTGAACTTCTTCGATCGCTCGGTTGGGTTCGTCGGTACCGAGGCACTTCAGAAGAGGGCCAGAGAAGGATCTTCGATAAAGTGCGTCATCCAGGGTGACAAATCGCCGAGCTTGGTATTTCAACCTTCGAGCTTCCCGAGGGTCGGAAGGCTCCTCGGAGTCTTGGAGCCACGACAGGTAGGGGGTACGACAGTCGCCTGGGCAGGCTGAGCCAACAGCTAGGAGCTCTGAATCAATGCTCGGGCGCTCTAGATCTTTGAGAAGGACCGATCGAGTACCCTCGAGGTCAAGAGAGGAGGCCAGCCGAGAGAGGGCGTCCGCTCGGGAGTTTTCCTCCCGAGCTATCCGGACTACCTCAAAACTCTCGAACTGTTGTGCCACAGTCTTGACCAGTTGGAGGTATTTGATCATCGGTGCCTCCCGAGCTTCATAATCGCCGTTGACCTAGCTAGCGACTAGTTGGGAGTCGGTGTGGATCCTGACTCGCTCAGCTCCTAACCGCCGGGCCATGCGGGCTCCTGATATGAGGGCCTCGTACTGGGAAGCATTGTTGGATGCTTGGAAGTTGAACTTCAGGGCGTACTGTAGCTCTGCCCCTTCGGGGGACTTCAAGAGGATGTCGGCACCGCTCCCGGTTGAATTGGAAGATCCGTCAACGAACAGTTCCCAGGTTGGCTCGGGTGCGGACGGAGATCTCTCTTCAGTCGGGATGGTGCTCTCGATGATAAAGTCGGCGAGCGCCTGGCCTTTGATAGCCGAGCGAGGCCGATACGATATATCGTAGGCCCCGAACATGATGGCCCACTTGACGAGACGTCCCGAGGCTTCGGGGTGAGCGAGGATCTTCTTCAATGGTTCGCCGGTCAACACGGTGATGGAGTGCCCTTGGAAATAGGGTCGGAGGCGCTTGGCTGAGGTAACCAATGCTAGCACGAGTTTCTCGGTTGCGGGGTACCTTCTCTCAGCCTCGTTGAGCACCTTGCTTGTGTAGTAGACCGGTCTCTTGATTCCCGAGTCATTTTTGACTAAGACCGAGCTAACTGTGGACGGAGTTGCCGAGAGATAGAGATACAAGGCTTCCCCCGGGACGGGCTTGGAAAGCGTTGGGGGCGAAGCCAGGAACTCCTTAAGCTCGACGAATGCTCTTTGGCATTCCTCGTTCCACGTGAATGTAGCAGATGCCATTTTGGGCCCCCTCAGCAGTTTGAAGAAGGATAGGCATCGTTCAGCCGTGCGGGACAGGAATCTGCTGAGCGCAGCAACGTGCCCGGTAAGGCATTGAACGTCTTTGATGCAGGTGGGCGGGCGCATGTCCAGGATGGCCTGGCCCTTGTCGGGGTTGGCCTAAATCCCACGCTGAGTGACCAAGAAGCCCAAGAATTTTTCGGACTTTACTCCGAAGGCGCACTTGGCGGGGTTAAGCTTCATGTTGTACCAAAGGAGGGTGTTGAAAGTTTCTGCTAGGTCGACGAAGTGGTCCTCGGCCTTGGGGGTATTCACGAGCATGTCGTCGATATAGGCCTCGACGTTCCGACCGAGCTGTCCCTCGAACATATGGTTGACTAGCCTTTGGTACGTGGCTCCGGCATTCTTCAACCCGAAAGGCATCCGGGTGTAGCAGTGTACGCCGAAGTCGGTGATAAAGGCGGTCTTCTCGATGTCTTCGGGGTGCATTCTGATCTGGTGGTAACCTGAGTAGGTATCCAGGAAGCTGAGTATCTCATTACCCAAGGTTGAATCAACCAGTTAGTCAATGCTCGGTAAGGGATAGCAATCCTTTGGAGTAGCCTTGTTCAAGTCGGTGAAGTCCACTCATATCCGCCACTTTCCCGAAGCTTTCGGCACCAGGACGACGTTAGCTAGCCACATTGGGTACATGACCGGTCTAAAAAGGCGAGTATTCTGCCCCTTGGTGACCTGCTCCTTGATAATCGTCTGCTTCTCCGGTGCATGCTTCCTTCTGCGTTGTTGCACGGGCTTCATGGTTGGGTCGAGGTTGAGCTTATGCACCACCGTCTCTTCCGGTATCCCGGGGAGTTGATCATCAGACCATGCAAAGACCCGGATGTACGTGGAAAGGAACTCTTTGTATTGTTGTTGAACCTCAGATGTTAGGTCAGCTCTGATCTTTACTCCTAGGGTCGGGTCGTCGTTTAGGAAAACAGCTAGCAATTCGCCTCCAGGTTCGGCGGTTGCGGATTTTTTCTCGACTTCCCGGAGGCCCTTATTTTTCACGTCCGGTAATGTGGCCTCAACCGAGATATTGTAGCACCTTCGAGCCATTGCCTGGTTACCTCGGACTTCCCCCAATCCATTTTTGGTGGGGAACTTCATCTTTTGGTGATAGGTAGAAGGCACCGCTTTCGTTCGGCTGAGGATTCCTCGGCTGAAGATTGCGTTGTATGCTATCATATCTTTGATCACTATGAAATCCACCACGACCGTAACGGTCTTGGGTGGGGTGTCAAGAGTAACCGGCAGGCTTAAGGCTCCCTCAGGATAGGTGGCCTAGCCATTGAACCCGCACAGGGGGGGGCGGATCGGGCGGAGTTTAGACGAATCCTCCCCCATCTTAAGGAAAAATTCGTAGGATAATACATCAGGGGCACTTCCATTGTCAACCAGAATCATGTCTATGTTACAATGGTTTATTGTGGCCGATATCACTAGGGTGTCGTCATGCAGGGTGCTCAGCCCTTCCAGGACTTGGTCGGAGAAGACTATGACCTGGGGCTCGCTCAGCGGGGCTTTGGGAGGCTCGATGGCTCGGCTCGCCCGCTGAGCATGACGCTTCCTTCCTTGGCCACTATCTCCTCCTGACGCAGCTCCTCCGGCGATGACGTTGATGTGGACCCCTCGGGGGACGTTGTCGATCTCCTCTGGGATGCCTTGGTCTTCCTGGTGCCCGGCCATGAACTGGGTGAGGTGCCCTTGACGAACGAGACGCTCGATCTCGTCCTGGAGCTGATGGCAGTCGCCGGTATGATGCCCGTGGTCGCTGTGGAATAGGCAATGCTTGCTGTGACTGCGGTTCTTTTACTTCATTGGCTCGGGTTGGCGGAGGAGGCTCGAGCCTTTGATGTCTTCATAAATCTCGTACACTGGAGCGGTTAGGGGAGTGTACTGCTCGTACTTCCGTGATGGTTCCTTGCGTTCCCCATCTCGGTTCCGCCTTTTTCCTTGGCCCAATCTTGGCTCGGGTGCCCGCTTCTTGTCCCCCTCCCGACCCGAGTCGGTTGCGTCTATGCACTGAGCACTTCTTCGCACTCGGCGTGGCGCAATGCCACAGTCACTAGCGCAGCAAGGGTCGAGGGAGGGTGGAGGACAAGCTCGCGGCGGAGGTTCTCGTCGCGGGTGTAGACACGCCATTCTTGACATTACATTGAGTAAATCTCATATTACACTATGATACCCCAAGGCGGCCTTCACATTTTTAATTACTCTGGTGATGTCCTATTTTTCTGAATTTTTTTTACATTTTTCTGAATTTTTCCGTGAAAAATCTTGGAGGTGTCTAGGAGACTGGACGCCTCCATAAAATCATATATATATAAAATAATAGAAAAATTAAAAAATCATGGAGGCATCCAGGCCCCTGGACGCCTCCATCAACCTGCTCACGGGCGACCACCGGCCATCGACTGACCGTTGCTCAGTCTGTCGTTTGAAGAAAATCCAAGTTATGGAGGCGTCCAGGCCCCTGGACGCCTCCATCAACCTGCTCACGGGTGACCCCGGCCATCGACTGACCGTTGCTCAGTCTATCGTTCGAAGAAAATACAAGTTATGGAGGCGTCCAGGCCCCTGGACGCCTCCATCGATCAGCTCACGGGCATCCCCGACCACTGCCTGACCGTTGCTCGGCCCGTCGTTTGAAAAGAATCCAAATTATGGAGGCGTCCAGGCCCCTGGATGCCTCCATCGTTCAGCTCACGGGCACCCCTGATCCCCGACTATCCGTTGGCTGGTTTGTAGTTTGAAAGGAATCCAATGTCATGGAGGCGTCCAGGCCCGTGGACGCCTCCATCATCCAGGTCACGGATGCCCCTGGCCACTGACTACCCGTCAGCATGTCAGATTGTCGTTTAAAAAAGATCCAAGTGATGGAGGCGTCCAGGCCCCTGGACGCCTCCATCCTCCGGGACTCTATAAATAGAGGGTCCCCCCCCCTCAGTTCAGGGTCGAAAAAAAGAGAGCCGATAGGCTGCCGAATTCTATTTCTAACCCGCGAGTGTTTTGTAGGGGGGAGTTCTGCCGGATTCCTGGGTGCCCGCGCTCGCAGGAGAAAGGCTGTCTTCGCCCGTCGTGCTCCCGCGTCATCCTTGTGCTGCCGAAGCTCCGCCGGGCCTCGCCATCGACCATCCAATAAGCCATTCTCCTATCTTCTTCCCTATTTATCTTGCATTCATCATATCGTATCTTCCACCCCCCCCCCCTTTTATGATGGAGTTTTTCCCCGTTCTTACGTTGGCATAATCGCCATTCATCATAAGCATTTTCCTCCTACTCGTGTCCGAGGGGGGTTTTAAAAGATAACACCAACCAGGTGTGTGTCCTGCCATCATTTCATTGCTTGCATCATTAGAATTGAATACTGCACCTTCGTCTATCTGATCCACCCGTTACTTGTTTGTTGTTGTTTTGCAAGGGTAATTAAAGGAAGTCCTCTCCGTCGGCCGGCCGAAGGGGGAGGAAGAAGCAACCCGCCATTTCCCGCACTCGATGATTCACAGTTTCCGTGCCTTCTACCAGGTACACGCGATCATTTCTTTTCATTGAGGTAACCTCTCTGGCGATCACATCCCTTTAGCATCCTACGTATGCACTCCTCTCTATTGGCACGTTTCACGTCCCTTATTAGCTTTTTAGTTACCGCGAGTTTGTAGCCTGTCGCTCACTTTCTTCTTTCTCCTTTTAAGTGGATTCCTCCTCGGCTTCCACAGATTGGCGATCACGGTGGGACCTCAGTTGCTTTCTTTTAGTTACTCTTGCCGCCTCTTGTGATTTGTTTTATCATCTCTTGTGTGTTGTTATATCTTGATTGTCTTGTTATTCTGTTATGCTCTATATATCTGTCAGCATTTCATCGCATACGTCAGTCCCTCTTTTCTATCTTTCTTTTTATTTCTTTCTAAGGACCACCCCCTCTCGGTGAAGGAAGGACTCTCCGTCGGGAATTCCTCTCGACGGACTAGGATCTCCTTCACTGGGACCTCCGTAAGTCCCTGACATCGAAGAATCTCCCCTTCGTTCACTGGGCTGGTTGTACCATTGAAGTTCCCCGGAGTTAGTCATCCCATTCGTGGTGAGACGAGAGACCCTAGCTGACACGGCGGTGAAACAAAAATAAACTAGGGTCCCTATTTTGTATGAACTTCGGATCTCGCTAAAAGCACAAAAAAAATCATCAAAATCAAAACACAAAAAAGGCGTAAAGGCATCCACTTGTTTGATAATCTCTGCTACCTGCTTGCTAGTGTACGTTTTTGCGTTCTGGGAAAACTGTGAGCATGGCTCACGAGTCTTTTGAGGAGAACCACCCTAGTCGTGGTTGTCAGCCGACCCTTGAGTCTATGCTATGGACTCGGGTCCTTCTCATGAGCCCTCGCATGATGTGCAAGTTATTGCCGGGGACACGTCCCCACCACAGGATATCTCTTCCTTACTGGGCGTCCTCGCCAACACGAAGCTTACCTCTGAACAGCTCCGGGCCTTCCAGGCCATTCTGAAGGGGAAATCTGTTTCCCCCACGCCCCAGGAATCAACTCCGGCCATCGCACCTCTCCAAGAGTCCGGGTAGGTCATTTCATCTCCTTCATTGGCGCAAGCCATCCAGTCTCCCTCGCTTCAAGGACAAGCGAGCCAACAACCACCGTCGTTCCAGTTCCCGTCACAATCTCAAACTCCCGTTGTTCCCCACATACGGCTTCAGCCGGGGCCAACTGTCGGCGGTCCGACAGCTCCCTCTCATTCGGGGTTTCCCCCTCAAGTCTCCGGGAGACAGTTTCTCCCCCAGTGGCAAGTGCCACCTTCACCTCCAGAGGAGCTCGCCCAATCTCTCCTCAATAGGTTCAATCGCATAGACGAGCAGTTTCAAAATCTGAGAAGAATGGTGGACGTGAAAGCCACCCCGGAGGTTGCTTTGCCAATCCTTCCCGTCATTCATCTTCCTCCCTCCGCAATGCCCACGTACCGTAGATACAATGGTACCGGCAACCCCTTCATTCACCTCAAGGATTTCATGTATGAGTCCTCCTATTGGCAAAACGATCAGAGGTCCCTGGCATACCTCTTTCGGAGATCATTGGATGGTCCCGCGCTTGAGTGGTTCTATTCCTTGGAGCCCCGCGAGGCCGAGAATTTTGAAATAGTCCAGAGAAGGTTCTTGCAGAAATATAGGGATAGGGTCGATCCCTCACTCTCCATTACTAACCTAGTGGCCGAAAAGATGAAGCCCGACGAAGATTTTGTCCGCTATGGTGATAGATGGAGGTCTCTGGTGGAAAGAATAAGGGATACCCTCTCCGAGCCCGAACAAGTAAAGATGATTGTGTCTAATGCAACCCCACAGTTCAGATACGTCCTGGCCATGAGTAAACTTACTACAATGGAGGAACTCTATGAAAGGGCCCGGTACATCCAAACCCAGTTGAAAGACTCCCTCATTATGAACATGTTTGAGTCACCGAAGCCCAAAGTGGTCAGAAAGATAGGCGCTGGTATCCCGGGCGGAGCCACAGAAGGGGTCGTAACAAATGAGCAAGTGGGCGCGGTCAACAATGCCAACTATGCAGTCAACCCAAGGCCTCCACAAATGCCCCGACTTCCCCTCCAACCAGGTCCTTTCCCTCTTCGTCCTCCACCCCAAAATAATCTACCCCAGGATAATATGCCTCCATTACGTCAACCCTAGCAACAACAACCACAACCTCAGCAATAACAACCACCGCTTCAGTACAACCAAGTTCCACCCCCGGGGAACTATGGTCCCCAACAGCAACAAAGGAGGCCGGTCGGTCCCAAGAGAGCCTACTATCCACCATTGCCAGAAACCTTAGCAGACATTTTTAATGTCCTCATGGCATCAAACCAACTCGCCCTACCCAGAGAAAGGCCCTTGTGGCCCCCGAATGTTGATACCTCCAAATACTGGGTCTACCACAGGCAGCCAGGACACACAGTAGATTACTGCTTCCATTTCAAAGATTACATCCACGATATGAATGATGAACATCAAATAGATTGGGATGAAATGAGACGATACGTCGCCACTCTCAAGGCTAGGAGACCTCCTCATAGGCCACAGCAGCAGTTACAACAGCAGCAGCAGCAGCAACCACAACAACAACAGCAGCCTCAGCAGGCCCCACAACAACAGCCCAACATGGGCATAATCCAGAATCCATTATCGGAGCACCAACAGCCCGATCATCAGGTTAACCCCATCTCCTCCTTCCCGGAAGTCGGGAGAGAGCAGGTGTGGCACCCAGAAAGTACCTCCATTCTTTCTACCGCCAATCCTATCATCACGCAACACCCTTGCCCTGCCCGGGTAGCACCTCTCTCTCGTCAACCCGCGTCAGTATCGCCTTCACCATTTCCACTACCATTATGCCCTCTCATCCGTACCCCGATCCCCTATCAACCGACACTCTCCACTATGCCTTCTAAACCCCTTATCATCCGTCAACCACACATAATCCCGTCTTTCTCCACCATATCACAACTACTGCCTTCAAAACCACTCATTACCCATCGCCCACCTCAAAATCATTACCCGCTTCAAGCCCTACCCACTTCTACTTCGTCTCCACCTCCACCTTCCAGACCCCTTATCCTTCATAATCCGCACGATATCCCCTCTACCTCCACCATGCCTCCACCTAACAAACCCCTCATCAGAATCCATGCTCCCGTCATCACCCCTGCTTCATCAACCATTCCTCCATCACTACCCCTCAAATCCCTGTTAAAATCCACTGCTACCCCCACAGAGGTACAAAAGCCGCAGGCGATGGTGCTCCGGAGTGGAAGGATTTTCCACAGGGTTTTCCCCCACAACAGTCAGAATCCTGAGCAATCTCAGCCAGAGAAGGATGATGGAGAATAACCAGAAAGAGCTATCCCTGGAACACAATATGATCTATTGAAACACTTGGACAAGACGCCTGCTCGGATCTCCATCCTGGAGCTACTTCAAAGATCCACATCCCACCAGACAGCCTTAATGGAGTACCTTCAAAGGGTCATGGTGAATGAGGACCTCCCTGTAGAAAAGATCTCTACCGTCCTGACCCCAACGGACACACAACCGGCCATCATGTTCCACAACTACGAGCTCGCTCCCAAGGAAGCTCGAAAATATGCACTGTGCATTTCAATAAAAATTAATGGGGTATCCATAAACTCGTGTCTTGTTGACACGGGTGCGTCCATAAATGTGATCTCGATGGACACCCTTCAGTTGTGTGGGGTCCACGAGGAATAAATAAGACCTTCCTCGATCACGGTCACGGCTTATGACAATAGCAAAAGGCCGTCGCAGGGGATGATTATTCTGAAGGCTGAACTAGGCCCCATGTCAATTCCCACAGAATTCCATGTCCTCGACATGGACCCCACATTCAAGGTTATACTGGGTCGCCCTTACATCGAAGCCATGGACGTTGTGCCTTCCACCAACCATCAGTGCCTGAAGTTTCCTTACAATGGGAGGATTATTAAAGTGGACAGTACACCTGTCCTTCACACAGTGGATGCTATCAACACCTCTCTGCCCTCTGTTTGGCCATCTCATCGGCCCATATTGTCGCTACTGGACGTACGTGATTCATCTCACGTTCCACTAGCACCAAAGGAGCCGGTCAGGACAACCGCAACATCATATCTCCCTTTTCGCTCCAAAGGGTGGGAGATTATGAGGAACATCGGCTACCAACAGGGTAAAGGTCTGGACGCACAGTTACAGGGTAGGATCAAACCACCGAAGGAAAGTAGGCCGAACCGCAGGTTTGGCCTAGGCTTCAAAGGACCGTTCAAGGCGGATTGGAAGCCCCTTACATGGACTCTATCAAACCACTTCAACAGAGGGCCCGTTGTTCAGATGGGAGATTACCCACGAGAAGCATATGGGAGATCACATGCTGTATATTTGGCTGAAAAATGTCCGAGGGTCACCAAAAGAGGCAAGATCAAAGATCCGGAATGCGAGTGGAACAAATGGTTCGACATACGGGACATTTCCGTTGCACTGGAAAGGATGTTCTCGTCTCCACAGCTTGAGGGACCACCATTGATCTCCGAAATACCAGAGAATATTACCACTCTTGCCAAGGTTCCAAACTACCCTCGTCCTCGCCAGAAGGACCCTGTCATCAACGGATCCTCATCCGTCCTCAACATTGCCGTCGACGGCTCAATAGCCGCCATCTTCTCCATCCACTCGTCTCAGCCTTTGCTGATATCGTCTTCCTGGGCCAGACAATTGTCTGATGATCTTCCATATCCCCTTCTCTGCTTACATATCTATGCGGGCTTCTCAACCCGCGCCAGGTCTTCAACCATGATCTGCTTTATGAGCCTCACAATTCTCTAGCTATAACCACTTCTCTCTCTCCTCCAATCTCTTTTCGCTGCATTGTCATTAAAAATGAAAACGAAAAAAAACGTCAATTTTTAAACTCCCCAACAACACATCTTCATTGAGGAAACCTCCTACATCTCCCACGGGTGTGTACCGCCCTGCGGATCACCCGTCCAAGGTCCGATGAGCGACCTTTTCTACCCCTCCTCTGAGGGGTCTTCTCCTGTACATTCTACACCATCCCCTTCGTCTTCCTCTTCTTCTGTAAATATTGTCAGTCAATCTAGGAATGATAGGCCAAGGGTAGTACCTAGGAAGAAATCCAAGGGTAGGCAGATCCCTCGTCGATTCCTTCTGGATTTAGCCGCCAGGTGCCAGGCCCTTCTTGCCATCCCCCAGTTGTTGGAAAATCCTATCCAGCTACCGAAAATAGAATGTGAGGGCGACTGTGCATTTGATGAAGGGTATGGAGTCTACGAGATCACGGATGAAGAATGCCCCACTGAAGACGAGGGTGAAGAATATGAGGATGCGGCAGGCGCATATGCTAGTGGAATGAGGAGATTCGACGAGCCCTCAACCGCCGTAGAAGAATCCACCAAAGAAGTCAACTTGGGAACTGAGGAAGACCCTAAGATCATCCTCATAACTGACAACCTACCACCCTCTGAAGAAGAGGCATTAATTGAGGTTCTCAAGGAATATAAGGACACGTTTGCATGGAGCTACGAGGATATGCCGGGTCTAGATTCAACCTTGGTCGAACACCGTTTAACCCTAAAACCAGGGTCCATCTCGGTAAAATAAAGGTTAAGGCGTTTCCACCCTCAGATGGCTTTGAAAATGAAAGAAGATGTCGATAAGCTCCACAAAGCCAGGTTCATTAGAGTCGTTCTTTATCCTCAATGGGTGGCGAACATTGTCCCGGTCATGAAGAAAGATGGGAAAGTCAGGATTTGTATCGACTTCCGGGACCTTAACCTCGCGTGTCCAAAAGATGATTTTCCCTTACCTCACATTGATGTGTTGATTGATAACACGGCAGGCTACGAAACTCTCTCATTCATGGATAGATTTTCAGGATACAATCAAATTCGTTTGGCAGAAGAGGATCAGGAAAAGACGTCATTCACTACCCCTTGGGGAACATATTGTTACGTGGTCATGCCGTTCGGATTAAAGAATGCTGGAGCTACTTACAAAAGAGTGATGATGGCCATATTTCATGACATGATGCACATATATCTGGAAGTGTATGTGGATGACTTATTGGTGAAATCAAGGACCAGGATGGAACATCCGAAAGTTTTGGCTAAGGTTTTGCAGAGGTCAAGGGAGTTCCAATTGAAAATGAACTCGAAAAAGTGTGTGTTTAGTGTGTCATCGGGTAAATTGTTGGGGTTCATTGTGAGTAAAAGAGGGATCGAGATAGATCCCGACAAAGCCAAGGCTATCAGGGATATGCCGCCTCTCAAGAATTTGAGGGAAGTCCGAGGTTTAATCGGGAGGTTGCAGTTTATTCGTCGGTTTGTGTCCCAACATTCACAAAGGTGTAGACCTCTCTATGAGTTGACCAAGCCAGGAGTAGAATTCCACTGGAATTCTAAATGTCAGAAAGTTTTTGAAGGGTTGAAAGAATATCTGTCTAGTCCACCCGTTCTCATTCCACCTAAACCAGAAAAACCTCTGATCCTTTACGTCTCAGTCTTGGATGACTCCGTGGGAGCCATCCTCGCACAAGCTGATGAAGAAGGCAAGGAACGGGCAACCTATTACTTGTCCAAACTTCTCAATCCCCGTGAGTAGAAGTACACCGTCATGGAGAAAACTTGTGCTACCCTCGTTTGGGTAGTGCAGAAATTAAAGCGCTACTTCTTGGCTCATGAGGTCCACTTGATTGCTCGAATGAATCCTATCAAATTTCTTCTGGAGAAGTCCGTCCTTACGGATAGACTAGCACGCTGGCAAAGTTTTCTCTCTCAGTTTGACATCACCTACATCCAGCAAAAGGCGATTAAAGGCTATGCCATAGCCGAGCATTTCGCTCACCATCCTCTTCCCAAGTTCGATCCCGTCCAATCAGAGTTTCCAGATGAGGAACTAATGTCCGTCAACCAATCAGATGAGCCAATGTGGACGCTATATTTTGATGGAGCTCTGAATTCTCAAGGGAGAGGAATCGGCGTCACCCTCCTGTCGCCTGAAGGCCTCACATTCCCATTGGCATACCAGCTCAAATTTCCAGTTACCAACAATATAGCCGAATATGAAGCTCTTCTAGCTGGCCTAGAACTCGCTCATTCTTTTCGTATCACTGAGTTGCGAGTTGTAGGTGATAGTCAACTCATCCTTCGCCAGGTGCTCACTAAGTATCGCACTCGCGATCCCAAACTCAAGCCATACCAAGAACTCACTGCTGCCTTTGCCAAACTGTTCACCAAACTGATCTTTGTTCATATCCATCGTCATCAGAATATTCTCGCCGATGCCCTCGCCTCGTTGGCATCATCTATAAGGTTCCCTCTAGGAAGATGGTTTGAGTCTATTTCCATCTACAAACTTCACGCCCCTGCAACCAATGATGCTTCCTACGTAAATATCAAAGACAGGATAGCAAGGAAGATCCTACAGGAAGATATCCTTAAAAGAGGGAAATCATGTTGGCAGAGGCTGAAGAAGAACTGGCTAATGAAGAGAAACCATGGTTCTATGAAATCGTCAAATACTGCCAAGATCAGTCTTATCCTGAAGGGGCCACCACAGAGGACAAGAAAGCCATAAGAAGGGTGGCTCATAAATATACTTTGGTTGGAGGTCTACTCTATAGGAGGAGCCTTACTGGTATTCTGTTAAGATGTCTTGGTGACGATGAGGTTTGGAAAGGTGTAGAGGAGACGCACTCGGGTGTGTGCGGTGGCCACGTGAATAGTCAGATGCTCGCCAAGAAGATCATTCGGCAAGGCTTTTACTGGCCCACTATGGAAGAGGATTGTGTTGTCTATGTCCGTAGGTGTGTCAAGTGTCAACTTCACGCCGATAAAATCCATTCACCATCTTCCTCACTTCATCCAATATCCTCCCCGTGGCCTTTCTCCATGTGGGCATTCGACATCATTGGTCCCCTAGGTGATCCCAATTGCCTCACCAAGCAGAAATATTTCATCCTTACTGCGACGGAATACTTCACCAAATGGGCCGAAGCTGAAGCTTACGCGGAATCAAGGCGTCGACAGTCTGCAAGTTCATCATGAAGAATATCCTCGCCAGATTCGGCGTCCCAAGCACAATCGTCACCGACAATGGGCCACAGTTCATTTCTCAAGACCTACAGGACCTCTGCAAAAGGTACGCAATTACATTGCATCATTCATCGCCTTATTACCCACAAGGTAACGGTCAAGCGGAGGCCACCAATAAAACATTGCTCAAAATCATCAAAAAAACCTGCGAGTCTAGTAAGTTTTCAGACTGGCCAGAAAAACTTATCGAAGCCCTATGGGCCTATCGCACTTCAATCCGTACCCCCACCGAGCAGACTCCATTTGCCCTTACTTATGGTATGGAAGCGGTAGTCCCGTACGAACTCTGATCCCTTCTCTCAGGGTACAATTGGACGAGAAATTTCCCCTCGACGATCTTCGTAATTCACTCCTCGCCCAGTTGAAACTCTTGATGAGAAGCGGCTGGCCGCTGCCGAACACGCGCGTGTGTATCAAAATAGACTTGCTCGCTTTTACCAAAAGAATGTCGTTGAGAGAAAATTCAAAGTCGGTGAGATGGTCGTAAAAAGAATTTTTGTCAAACCTGGAGGGCCGCGTTCTAAGCTTCAACCCAATTGGGAAGGACCATTTGTAATTCAAGCCGTATACCCTGGCAACGCCTGCAAGCTAGTCAACGCCGAAGGGACCAAGTTATCTCACCCTTGGAATGGGCTTTATCTTAAGAAATACTACCCTTAGTACAAAACAAAAAAATGATGAAAAGATAAAAAAACATCAAAAATAAAGAAATATTAAAAACCACTAGAAATATGTAAAATTCAAAATGCCAATGCCTGGTGGTCACCATATAGTCAAGTCGCTGCATCTAACCTTCATGATAGGATAGGGCCCATTAAGGTTTGGTAGGCACCGGGTCTTGGTTTGCCAGAACCGTGGAGATCGCTGCCCAGCCACGTCGGCCTATGCTCGCTCGAAGGAAGCTAACATGTGCTCACTTATGTATTTTATTCAAAAAAGTCGGTAGCATCACCTACGGTGGGAATCCACCCAGAAGATCTCTGGAAGCTGTAATCTTTATTCTCTTCTCTTCGACCAAATGAGACAGTCGGCGCCCTTAAAACGCTGAACATGAGAAACCGAAACTCGAACCCCAAAGGCAAGAGTAGGATCCATTTCCTTGAGCATCGATCAGAGCACGAGAAGAGGGCAGTGTCCCCGCAGGCATACGAAAAGGGAGCCCACAAACGTCAAACGACTATATCTCCCTCACAAAAAGAAATACAAAATCAAAATCAAGAGAAAAGCCTGGTCGTGACCGTGCCTGTTGCGATAAATGGAACCCCTCAAAGCAAAAGTATGAATCCACAAAAGGGGCCGTGGAATGTAAATGCTCGAGATTTGGTCCGAAGTTGTCCGAAAGGAAAGAGTTAATGGACCCTTATTTGCTCGCCGGGTTAACGGCTTTACCGGTCCTCTCAGGAGGTTTATCCCCTACACTCTTCCTTCTCCCTATAAAGATGAAGGTTCGATGGAGTTTCTGAAGGGTGAAAACTGCCCAGGGTCTGCGACCTTATTTTAATATACACATTTGGTTGCCTACTTTGAAAAGCAAAAGCTATCGCTGCGAAGGAGTCTCCGTGTTTCTGGATGGTCAAGACCCCTGTTTACCACCTTGATGTCTTCTTGTTTAACCTCGGGCTTAGGCCAATGCAAGCGCGTCACCTATGGGTGCGACGGCGTCTGATTCCGGGTCAGCGTCGCGCGATTGGTCATTAGGGTTTCAGGGTGTTCCATCATATACCATCTAGAGTTGTGAGGAAACAGACCCGGGTCGGGCAAATCTCTTACCTCAAACACCTTTTGGGTGAATCTCTGTGGTCGGAAGCGACTGGGAGCCTAAGCATGGCATGACGGTATTGTCATCAGGGTAAGTCTTAGCCGGCGGGATCATCATTCGAGGGGTCTAGAGGCCCAAATCAACCTAGATGTGCACTTAGGATACCTGGGAGGTTATAAGAAACCCCTGTTCTCACGTAGGTTAGGTGCCATTTGGGTGCTTGCTGGCGTTAGCAACAAAAAAAATTGAAATGATAAAAACAATAAAAAAGAAGAAAAAGAAAATGTACATATTTGCAAACAAAGAAATCTTTTTTATGATAAAATAAAAAAATGCCAAATATAAAAAAGAAAAAAAATCAATTTTACATGATTGCACTTACGTGCAGCATCTCAGTTTTAATACCACTTGCATTCGTGTGTTTGCCTATCGCATTTATCATCACCGCATCTTTCCCTTGCCTTCGCTAAATAAAGGCTTGGCCTTGACCCATTATCAAGGACGGTTGAAGTAAACACCTATTTATTGAGCAAGGGGCCAAGTCAGAATAGAGTTACTGACTTGTTTGTTTCAGTGGTGTGTGCAGGGACTCAAGATAGTGAGAATGAGATGAGAACCAAAAAGAGATCAAGCCTCTTATTCTATTCCGAAAGAAGAAATTATACATTAAGTTCCACTTTCTCTCTCTGCATTACTCTTCCCACTACTCTCCGGGCAAAACGCTCTCAAAGGTGCTACCCAACTACGAAAAGCGGTACTCCTACCGCTCTGTACTCCCCTTCCTATTCCCACACCCCGGCGTTGATCCACGGAAGCAGCAGAGAAGCTACCAACATGAAAGCCATGCTCTCGTGCTCTTCGGTAGCGCTCCTCGCCATCTCTCAGTCACTGTTCAGCAAGACCAAGGCTGGTTCGGAGTTCGAACAATTGGGCCTCCATGGCCCTTCGTTCCTCCCTTTCAGTCAATTTGTCAGCTCTTTCTCTCTCTACGTCTCTTTCTCTCTCTGCCCGTTCTCTCTCACGGTCTTCCCTTTCCAACTGGAGAGTGATCCTCAGTTCCACGGCGTCCCTAGAGGAGTCATCATCGGGATGATGTCGCAGTTCCCTCTCCAGTTCTGCTATCCTAACCTCCCTCTGCGCAGCTTGGGCAAGCGCTTCTTCCGTCTCCTTTTCCTGCCGAGTGTACCATCTCAGATACGCGATAAGGCGTAAACAAAGAGAACTCAACACTGAAACTTTTACCTGTATACAGAGCATCCCTTCTGCCTCCGCAGCACGCTGCGTGGCGTGAGCAAGTTGCTCATGAAGCAAGTCAAATTCTGAGGTGGGAATCCACAAGCTGGAAGAGGCACCACCTACTCCCATCGCTGGGGAAGCCACGCCAATCTGGGCATGCTACGACCGCGTGAATTCGCAGCCAACATCTGGAATCTAGGGTTTTAATTAGGAACGCAATGTACACCTACCAAGGCGCTCGTAGCTCCGCGGGCATCGCCCAACCGTTGCTCCATCTCTGCCAAGCGAGTTCGTAAAGTCGCTATCATCGTATCACGGATATCCTGCAGTCATACGAGTCAGCATTTCCACCAGAAAACCAAAAAGGGAGAAAGAAGAAAAGAGAAAAAAGGGAAACCTACCTCCACAAGTCCCCGGGGTTGGAGCCGCTCTGCGTACTTTATCCTATATAGACGCAAGTAGTCCTCACTGTCCCGTGCATGTGATTCTACAATCGTGTCACCCCATTGCCAGTCTTCATACTGTTCAGGGAACCGCACGCGCCAGTCAATGCAGGTCGCCGGTCCTCGCTTCTCTCTCCCAAAGCGAGGTGGCGCAGCTGAATCCACCCATTCTTGAGCCAATCCCAAAGCCCTCATAACCAATCGTAGCCGAAGCGGCTCGATTTCATTCAGGCAGTGCATCCATAGTTCCCGTCCGAATCGGGCACGACTTGCTAGAACCCACGGCTGGTCGGCATCGACCATGTCTGAGTAGGGTCTCCAGTTTACCATCGCTGCAGGGAACTCATGTAGCTCCCACCTTAGCACCATCAGTTGGTAGGTCAGGGGTGCCGCACTCATGATAGGTTCCCACCGCCTGGCTAGCGGCACCATTGCGGGTCGCCAATGCCGAGCTCTCCCCATGGGGAGGTAATAATAGCTCCACAGCTGCTCAGCGCAGGTCATCAGTACCTTGCAAAAATACAAAAAAAAATACAAAACAAGCAAAACCAAATACCTGGATAAGTGGTGTGAACCTACTCACAGTCATCTCACGATCTACCTCTTGGGACAGACCCGTAAACAAGTGCGCTAGCATGGCAGCTCCCCAGGCGTTCTGCCCTACTTTCTCAAGGTCAGATAGCAGCTCCAAGAAACGACAATGGATGCCATCCCCCTTCGAGCCCAGTACCAACCTTCCCAGGAAAAAGAGGAGAAATCTCCTCAAATCCATGTTGGATCTCTCCCAATCGCCAAAATCCGTGCAATACACAGCATGACATCCCCTTTCCATCCTCTCCAAGAATTCTTCCGAGGACTCGTCATCCCGCCGACGGGTATCAGTGAGCCCTAATGCCCCCATGATAGATGCCCTGGCTACCGACCTATTCTTCCGACCGTCTAACTCCAACCCCAGTAGCTTCTGGGCACCTTCTCGGTAGTCAGCATAGGTGACTCTGGTCACTGCCTCACCATCCACATTGAGGCTTGTGATTCGGACCACATCTTCTAGACTGGGCACCATGTGCCCCCAGGGCATCAAGAATGCCCGACTCACCGGGTCCCACCTTTCACGCAAGGCTTGGATGAGGACCGGGTCGAGCTTGATCGGCTCAATCCGGAGAAAGGCGCCGAATCCCATCACGTCTAGTCTCGCCTTCTGAAAATCCGGGAGACCCCTGTATGCTGCCATTACTATTTCCCATGAAACATGCGATGTCATCATACTCTACGCATGCACGGGGAATGGAGAAGGGTTTTTGTCAAAGGAAAGAAAAAAGGAAAGAAAGAAAGAAAGGAAGAATTAGAAAAGGGGGAAGAAAGCTCAGCTTACGAGTTGCGATCGGGTCCTCTCGCTGAACTGCCCTTCGAGGTCTGAGAATTTCCTGGAACTGCTACCGCTGGATCTGCTTCTCTTTGAGGAGTGGGAAGATTCGCCCTCCATCCTGAATTCCGAGTTCCTCCTAGCACTCTTCGAGTTGGCCCTCGATGTCCC
Organism: Amorphophallus konjac; assembly: GCA_022559845.1. Classification (NCBI taxonomy): domain Eukaryota; kingdom Viridiplantae; phylum Streptophyta; class Magnoliopsida; order Alismatales; family Araceae; genus Amorphophallus; species Amorphophallus konjac. The sequence continues at coordinate 238,617,743 of CM040117.1, read as the reverse complement.
TGGGAGGATGAAAGAGGCAGGCATTTATAGCAATAGGAGAAGTGCGGGTCAAGGTTGCCTCCAACGATAGCCCCCACAATAGGGCGCCTCCCCTGCGGTCCCATGAGTCACTTCACCACCTGCATAAGGTGATGGATCGGACGGTGTAAAATGATGACCTGCTCCCTGTGGCGCCCTGTCATAACATGGAGGTCATCCGCAAAGTTTGAAAAATCATCCGGGAGAAGAGGTCTGAGCTGTCATCATTGACCTTGACGATAGATTCCCGTGAAAGAATAGTCGCAGCAAGATGCCATCCTCCGTCTAGGGGCAGGATGTCGCCAGACGCATCACATGGGAATAGTGCAAAGGAGAAGGATTGTAGGGAAGAAGGAACGCACAAGAGAACAAACAAGCAGCAGAAAATTAAATCACTCCATTTAACATAAGCTGTCTGTAGACACGCCATTCTTGACGTCTCCTGAGAAAGTCTCATATTACTATACGACGCCCCGCGACGGCTTACGCATTTTGAATCACTTGAGCACTTCCTTTTCTTGGGTCTTCTTCTGCCTTTTTCGACATCCGGAATCATCTCGTCACGGCATTCGAACGGCGTCAACACCAGTCAGACGCATCAAGAGGTTCCGGAACCAAGAAGGTGTCTGCCAGGCGGCCGCCAATTGAGGACCCGGGTGGGTCTTAATGGGGGCGTCCAGGCCTCTGGACGCCCCCATATTTTTAATTTATTTTATTCTTTTCTCAGGGCCCAAAACTAAATAAAAAATATATAATGGAGGCATCCAGGCCCCTGGACGCCTCCATAACAATAAAAATAAAAAATGTGTGTGTAAAATACCAGTTGGGATAAAAATTAGAAAATAAATAAAAATATATATATATTAATGGAGGCGTCCAGGCCCCTGGACGCCTCCATAAAAATAAATATAAAAAAATTAAAATGCCAGCCTTGGCATAAAAGACAAAAGAAAAAGAAAAATAATATATTTTGGAGGCGTCCAGGCCCCTGGACGCCTCCATCAACTCTCTCACGGGAGCCGGCCACCGAACGACGGTTTGTCGTGTGTGAAAAAATCCAAATTTTGAAGACGTCCAGCCACCTGGACGCGCCCATTTCTGAATCACGAGGCGCCGCTCACAAAACCACGCGTTGTGCCAAACCGCGTGCGGCCGTCAGCAGTATTCGGTGGACCTCTTAGAGGCGTCCGGGACCGTGGACGCCTCCACAAAAGTATTCCAAAAAAATTAATAAAAATAGAATAAAATATTAGTTCGACCCTGATGGAGGTGTCCAGGGTCCTGGACGCCTCCACCCTCCGTAGCTCTATAAATAGAGACCCACCCCCTCAGTTCTAGGGGGAGCGTCGAAGAGATCCGATAGGCTGCCGGAGCCCAGAGGCTACCGGAGTCATTTTCTAACCCGTGGGGTCTTTTGTAGGTGGAGGTTCTGCCGACTTCTCGGGTGCCCATGCTCGCGAGAGGAAGGTCGTCTTCATCCACCGCGCTTCCACGCCATCCCTACGCTGTCGGAGCTCCGCCGGATTTCACCATCGGCACATCCAATAAGCCAATCCTTTCCTTTTTCTCTTAGTTCTTTTGCATTCATCATCTCGCATCATCTATCCCCCTTCATAAGGGCGCCTCTTCTTATATACTTCTTGCATCCATCATCTCATTTTCCTCCTACTCGAGTCCGAGTGGGGGTTTAAAAGACAACACCAACCAGGTGTGTGTCTTGTCACCATTTCGTTATTTTTATCGCAAGGATTTGAATACTACACCTTCATCTTTCTAATCCACTCGTTACTTGTTTGTCGTTGTTTTGCAAGGGTACCCAAAGAAAGTCCTCTCCGTCGGTCGGCCGAAGGGGGAGGAAGAAGCAACCCGCCATCTCCCGCTCTTGAGGTAGGCGCGATCACTTTCTTCATTTTGGGGTCTTTCGGCCCCTGGCGATCACATCTTGTTCTCGAGGCCGCGGCGAGTCACTTCCCCAATGGCCGTTTAAATTTCCGTTCTTATATTCTCTTTATATTCTGTTATATTCTGCTCATATGCTCGAGGCCGCGGCGAGTCACTTCCCCAATGGCCGTTTAAATTCCCATTCTTATATGTTATATTCTTATCTATTCATGTTCTCGAGGCCGCGGCGAGTCACTTCCCCAATGGCCGTTTAAATTCTCTTTATATCCTGTCATATTCTTATCTATTCATATTCTCGAGGCCGCGGCGAGTCACTTCCCCAATGGCCGTTTAAATTCCCGCTCTTTATATTCTCTTTATATTCTGCTATCTTCTTATCTGCTCATATTCTCGAGGCCGCGGCGAGTCACTTCCCCAATGGCCGTTTCAATTCCTGCTATTTAATTCCTGCACCATTCCCGTCCCCCGAGGTCGCGGCGAGTCACTTCCCGCTATGGCCGTTTAACCCCCATATCTTGCTATATCACATTTATCATGCTCGCCCCGCCGGAGCAATCTCCCGTGGTGGCCCCCTCTCTTTTCTCTTATTTCTGTGTTGCAGCAAATAAAAAAGAAGGAGCCCGCGCGCTCCGCGTCCTCTCCGCTCTTCCCCGAACCGCGTGACGTCGCTCACAGATTGGCGATCACGGTGGGACCTCTACTGCTTCCTTTCGGCTACCCTTGCAAGTTCGGCACCATCCGTGCCTCTCCACCTTGGCGCCCGCGCGCGCCCCTGTTGTGCTCACGGCAGCACTGTCAGTTTTGATTGGTTGTTTGTTTATTATATGTCTGTTATTTCTGTTATTTTTCCACTCCATGTCTCTGTCAGCATTTCATTGCATGCATCCATCCCTCTTTTCTATCCTTTCTTCATTTTTTTTAGGATCACCCTTTCCCGGTGAAGGAAGGACTCTCCGTTTGAGAATTCCTCTCAACGGACTAGAATCTCCTCCACTGGGACCTCTGTAAGTCCCCGACATCGAAGAATCTCCTCTTCGTTCACTGGGCTGGTTGTACCATTGAAGTTCCCCGAAGTTAGTCATTTCATTCGTGGTGAGACGAGAGACCCTAGCTGACACGGCGGTGAAACAAAAATAAACTAGGGTCCCCATTTTGTGTGAACTTCGGATCTCGCTAAAAAACACAAAAAAAATCATCAAAATCAAAACCCAAAAAAGGGCGTAAAGGCATCCACTTGTTTGATAATCTGTGCTACCTGCTTGCTAGTGTATGTTCTTGCGTTCTGGGAAAACTGTGAGCATGGCTCACGAGTCTTTTGAGGAAAACCACCCTAGTCGTGGTTTGTCAGCCGACCCGCGAGTCTATGCTATGGACTCGGGTCCTTCTCATGAGCTCTCGCATGAGGTGCAAGTTATTGCCGGGGACACGTCCCCACCACAGGATATCTCTTCCTTACTGGGCGTCCTCGCCAACACGGAGCTTACCTCTGAACAGCTCCGGGCCTTCCAGGCCATTCTGAAGGGGAAATCTGTTTCCCCCACGCCCCAGGAATCAACTCCGGCCATCGCACCTCTCCAAGAGTCCGTGCAGGCCATTCCATCTCCTTCGTTGGCATAAGCCATCCAGTCTCCCTCGCTTCAAGGACAAGCGAGCCAACAACCACCCTCATTCCAGTTCCCGTCACAATCTCAAACTCCCGTTGTTCCCCACACACCGCTTCAGCCAGGGCCAATTGTCGGCGGTCCTACAGCTCCCTCTCATTCCGGGTTCCCCCCTCAAGTCTCCGGGAGACAGTTTCTCCCCCAGTGGCAAGTGCCACCTTCACCTCCAGAGGAGCTCGCCCAATCGCTCCTCAATAGGTTCAATCGCATGGACGAGCAGTTTCAAAATCTGAGAAGGATGGTGGACGTGAAAGCCACCCCGGAGGTTGCTTTGCCAATCCTTCCCGTCATTCATCTTCCTCCCTCCGAAATGCCCACGTACCGCAGATACAATGGTACTGGCAACCCCTTCATTCACCTCAAGGATTTCATGTATGAATCCTCCTATTGGCAAAATGATCAGAGGTCCCTGGCATACCTCTTTCGGAGATCATTGGATGGTCCCGCGCTTGAATGGTTCTATTCCTTGGAGCCCCGCGAGGCCGAGAATTTTGAAATAGTCCAGAGAAGGTTCTTGCAGAAATATAGGGATAGGGTCGGTCCCTCACTCTCCATTACCGACCTAGTGGCCGAAAAGATGAAGCCCGACGAGGATTTTGTCCGCTATGCTGATAGATGGAGGTCTCTGGCAGAAAGAATAAGGGATACCCTCTCTGAGCCCGAACAAGTGAAGATGATTGTGTCTAATGCAACCCCACAGTTCAGACACGTCCTGACCATGAATAAACTTACTACAATGGAGGAACTCTATGAAAGGGCCCGATACATCCAAACCCAGTTAAAAGACTCCCCCATTATGAACATGTTTGAGTCGTCGAAGCCCAAAGTGGTCAGAAAGACAGGCGCTGGTGTCCCGGGCGGAGCCACAGAAGGGGTCGTGACAAATGAGCAAGTGGGTGCGGTCAACAATGCCAACTATGCAGTCAACCCAAGGCCTCCACGAATGCCCCGACTTCCCCTCCAACCAGATCCTTTCCCTCTTCGTCCTCCACCCCAAAATAATCCACCCCAGGATAATATACCTCCATTACGTCAACCCCAGCAACAACAACCACAACCTCAGCAACAACAACCACCGCTTCAGTACAACCAAGTTCCACCCCCGGGGAACTATGGTCCCCAACAGCAACAAAGGAGGCCGCTCGGTCCCAAGAGAGCCTACTATCCACCATTGCCAGAAACCTTAGCAGACATCTTTAATGCCCTCATGGCATCAAACCAACTCGCCCTACCCAGAGAAAGGCCAGTGTGGCCCCCGAATGTTGATACCTCCAAATACTGGGTCTACCACAGGCAGCCAGGACACACAGTAGACTACTGCTTCCATTTCAAATATTACATCCACGATATGAATGATGAACATCAAATAGATTGGGATGAAATGAGACGATACGTCGCCGCTCTTAAGGCTAGGAGACCTCCTCATAGGCCACAGCAGCAGTTATAACTGCAGCAGCAGCAGCAACCACAACAACAACAACAACAGCCTCAGCAGGCCCCACAACAACAGCCCGACATGGGCATAATCCAGAATCCATTACCGGAGCACCAACAGCCCAATCATCAGGTTAACCCCATCTCCTCCTTCCAGGAAGTCGGGAGAGTGCAGGTGTGGCACCAGGAAAGTACCTCTATTCTTTCTTCCTCCAACCCCATCGTCATGCAACCCCCTCGCCTTGCCCGGGTAGCACCTCTCTCTCATCAACCCGCGTCAGTATCGCCTTCACCATTTCCACTACCATTACGACCTCTCATCCGTACCCCGATCTCCTATCAACCGACACTCTCCACTACGCCTTCACACCCTCTCATCTTCTCTCACTCCCCCACTTTACCATCCACCTCTACCACATTTACCCCTACGCCTGCTAAACCCCTTATCATCCGTCAACCATACATAACCCCCTCTTTCTCCACTGTATCACCACTAATGCCTTCAAAACCACTCATTACTCATCGCCCACCTCAAAATCATTGCCCACTTCAAGCCCTACCCACTTCTACTTCGTCTCCACCTCCACCTTCCAGACCCCTTATCCTTCATAATCCACGCGATATCCCCTCTACCTCCACCATGCCTCCACCTAACAAACCCCTCATCAGAATCCCTGCTCCCGTCATCACCCCTGCTTCATCGACCATTCCTCCACCACTACCCCTCAAACCTCTATTAAAACCCACTGCTACCCCCACAGAGGTACAAAAGCCGCAGGCAATGGTGCTCCGGAGTGGAAGGATTTTTCACAGGGTTTTCCCCCACAACAGTCAGAATCTTGAGCAATCTCAGCCAGAGAAGGATGATGGAGAACAACCAGAAAGTGCTATCCCTGGAACACAGTATGATCTATTAAAATATTTGGACAAGATGCCTGCTCGGATCTCCATCCTGGAGTTTCTTCAAAGATCCACATCCCACCAGGCAGCCTTAATGGAGTACCTTCAAAGGGTCATGGTGAATGAGAACCTCCCTGTAGAAAGATCTCTACCGTCCTGACCCCAACAGACACACAACCGGCCATCATGTTCCACAACTACGAGCTCGCTCCCAAGGAAGCTCGGAAATATGCATTGTGCATTTCAATAAAAATCAATGGGGTATCCATAAACCCGTGTCTTGTGGACACGGGTGCGTCCATAAATGTGATCTCCATGAGCACTCTTCAGTTGTGTGGGGTCGACGAGGAACAAATAAGACCTTCCTCGATCACAGTCACGGCTTATGACAATAGCAAAAGGCCGCCGCAAGGGATGATTATTCTGAAGGTAGAACTAGGCCCCATGTCAATTCCCACAGAATTCCATGTCCTCGACATGGACCCCACATTCAAGGCTATACTGGGTCGCCCTTACATCGAAGCCATGGACGCTGTGCCTTCCACCAACCATCAGTGCATGAAGTTTCCTTACAATGGGAGAATTATTAAAGTGGTCAGTACACCTGTCCTTCACACAGTGGATGCTATCAACACCTCTCTGCCCTCTGTTTGGCCGTCTCATCGGCCCATATTGTCATTACTGGATGTACGTGATTCATCTCACGTTCCACTAGCACCAAAGGAGCAGGTCAGGACAACCGCAACATTATGTCTCCCTTTTCACTCCAAAGGTTGGGAGATTATGAGGAACATCGGCTATCAACAGGGTAAAGGTCTGGGCGCACAATTACAGGGTATGCTCAAACCGCCAAAGGAAATTTGGCCGAACCGTAGGTTTGGCCTAGGCTTCAAAGGACCGTTCAGGGCGGATTGGAAGCCCCTCACATGGACTCTATCAAACCACTTCAACAGAGGGCCCGTTGTTCAGATGGGAGATTACCCACGAGAAGCATATGGGGGATCACATGCTGTATATTTGGCTGAAAAATATCTGAGGATCACCAAAAGAGGCAAGATCAAAGATCCAGAATGCGAGTGGAACAAATGGTTCGACATACGGGACATTTCCGTTGCACTGGAAAGGATGTTCTCGTCTCCGCAACTTGAAGGACCGCCATTGATCTCCGGAATACCAGAGAATATTACCACTCTTGCCAAGGTTCCAAACTATCCTCGTCCTCCCCAGAAGGACTCTGTCATCGACGGATCTTCATCCGTCCTCAACATTGCCGTCGACGGCTCATTAGCCGCCATCTTCTCCATCCACTCGTCTCAGCCTTTGCTGATATCTTCTTCCTGGGCCAGATAATTGTCTGATGATCTTCCCAGATCCCCTTCTCTGTTTACATACCTACGCGGGCTTTTCAACCCGCGCCAGGTCTTCAACCATGATCTGCTCTATGAGCCTCACAATCCCCTAGCCATAACCACTTTTCTCTCTCCTCCAACCTCTTTTCACTGCTTTGTCATTAAAAATGAAAAAGAAAAAAAAACATCAATTTTTAAACTCCCCAACAACACATCTTCGTTGAGGAAACCTCCTACATCTCCCACGGGTGCGTACCGCCTTGCGGACCACCCGCCCAAGGTCCGATGAGCGACCTTTTCTACCCCTCCTCTGAGGGGTCTTCTCCTGTACATTCTACACCATCCTCTTCGTCTTCCTCTTCTTCTGTAAATATTGTCAGTCAATCTAGGAATGATAGGCCAAGGGTAGTACCTAGGAAGAAATCCAAGGGTAGGCAGATCCCTCGTCGATTCCTCCTGGATTTGGCCGCCAGGTGTCAGGCCCTTCTTGCCATCCCCCAGTTGTTAGAAAATCACATCCAGCTACCCGAAATAGAATGCGAGGGCGACTGTGCATATGATGAATGGTATGGAGTCTACGAGATCACGGATGAAGAATGCCCCACTGAAGATGAGGGTGAAGAATATGAGGATGCGGCGGGCGCATACGCTAGTGGAATGAGGAAATTCGACGAGCCGTCAACCGCCGTAAAGAATCCACCAAAGAAGTCAACTTGGGAACTGAAGAAGACCCTAGGATCATCCTCATAAGTGACAACCTACCACCCTCTGAAGAAGAGGCATTAATTGAGGTTCTCAAGGAATATAAGGACACGTTCGTATGGAGCTACGAGGATATACCGGGTCTGGATTCAACCTTGGTCGAACACCGTTTAACCCTAAAACCAGGGTCCGTCTCGGTAAAACAAAGGTTAAGGCGTTTCCACCCTCAAATGGCTTTGAAAATGAAAGAAGAGGTCGATAAGCTCCACAAAGCCAGGTTCATTAGAGTCGTTCTTTATCCTCAATGGGTGGCGAACATTGTCCCGGTCATGAAGAAAGATGGGAAAGTCAGGATTTGCATCGACTTCCGGGACCTTAACCGCGCGTGTCCAAAGGACGATTTTCCCTTACCTCACATTGATGTGTTGATTGATAACACGGAAGGCTACGAAACCCTCTCTTTCATAGATGGATTTTCAGGATACAATCAAATTCGTTTGGCAGAAGAGGATCAGGAAAAGACGTCATTCACTACCCCTTGGGGAACATATTGTTACGTGGTCATGCCGTTCGGATTAAAGAATGCTGGAGCTACTTACCAAAGAGCGATGATGGCCATATTTCATGACATGATGCACATATATCTGGAAGTGTATGTGGATGACTTATTGGTGAAATCAAGGACCAGGATGGACATCCAGAAGTTTTGGCTAAGGTCTTGCAAAGGTCAAGAGAGTTCCAATTGAAAATGAACCCGAAGAAGTGTGTGTTTGGTGTGTCGTCAGGTAAATTGCTGGGGTTCATCGTGAGTAAAAGAGGGATCGAGATAGATCCCGACAAAGCCAAGGCTTTCAGGGATATGTCGTCTCCCAAGAATTTGAGGGAAGTCCGAGGTTTAATCGGGAGGTTACAGTTTATTCGTCGGTTTGTGTCCCAACATTCACAAAGGTGTAGACCTCTCTACGAGTTGACCAAGCTAGGAGTACAATTCCACTGGAATTCTAAATGTCAGAAAGCTTTTGAAGGGTTGAAGGAATATTTGGCTAGTCCACCCGTTCTCATTCCACCCAAACTAGAAAAACCTCTGATCCTTTACGTCTCAGTCTTGGATGACTCCGTGGGAGCCGTCCTCGCACAAGCTGATGAAGAAGGTAAGGAACGGGCAACCTATTACTTGTCCAAATTTCTCAATCCCTGTGAGCAGAAGTACACCGTCATGGAGAAAACCTGTGCTGCCTTCGTTTGGGTAGTGCAGAAATTGAAGCACTACTTCTTGGCTCACGAGGTCCACTTGATTGCTCGAATGAATCCTATCAAATTCCTTCTGGAGAAATCCGTCCTTACGGATAGGCTAGCACGCTGGCAAAGTTTTCTCTCTCAGTTCGACATCACCTATATCCAGCAAAAGGCGATTAAAGATTATGCCATAGCCGAGCATCTCGCTCACCATCCTCTTCCCAAGTTCGATCCCGTCCAATCAGAGTTTCCAGATGAGGAACTAATGTCCATCAACCAATCAGATGAGTCAATGTGGACGCTATATTTTGATGGAGCTCTGAATTCTCAAGGGAGAGGAATCGGCATCGCCCTCCTGTCGCCTGAAGGCCTCACATTCCAGTTGGCATATCAGCTCAAATTTTCAGTCACCAACAATATAGCTAAATATGAAGCCCTTCTAGCTGGCCTAGAACTCGCCCATTCTTTTCGTATCACTGAGTTGCGAGTCGTAGGTGATAGTCAACTCATCCTTCGCCAGGTACTCACTAAATATCCCACTCGCGATCCCAAACTCAAGCCATACCAAGAACTCACTGCTGCCTTTGCCAAACTGTTCGCCAAACTGATCTTTGTTCATGTCCCTCGTCATCAGAATATTCTCGCCGATGCCCTCGCCTCGTTGGCATCATCCTTAAGGTTCCCTCTAGGAAGATAGTTTAAGTCCATTTTCATCTATAAACTTCACGCCCCTGCAATCGATGATGCTTCCTGCGTAAATATCAAAGACAGGATAGCAAGAAAGATCCTGCAGGAAGATATCCTTGAGAAGAAGGAGATCATGTTGGCAGAGGCCGAAGAAGAACTAGCTGATGAAGAGAAACCATGGTTCTATGAAATTGTCAAATACTGTCAAGATCAGTCTTATCCTGAAGGGGCCACCACAGAGGACAATAAAGCCATAAGAAGGGTGGCTCAGAAATATACTTTGGTTGGAGGTCTACTCTATAAAGGAGCCTTACTGGTATTCTGTTAAGATGTCTTGGTGACGATGAGGTTTGGAAATGTGTAGAAGAGACGCACTCGGGTGTGTGCGGTGGCCACGTAAATAGTCAGATGCTCGCCAAGAAGATCATTCGCCAAGGCTTTTATTGGCCCACTATGGAAGAAGATTGTGCTGTCTATGTCTGTAGGTGTTAAGTGTCAACTTCACGCCGATAAAATCTATTCACCATCTTCCTCACTTCATCCAATATCCTCTCCATGGCCTTTCTCCATGTGGACATTCGACATCATTGGTCCCCTAGGTGATCCCAATTCTCTCACCAAACAGAAATCTTTCATCCTTACTGCGACGGAATACTTCACCAAATGGGCCGAAGCCGAAGCTTACGCGTAAATCAAGGCGTCAACAGTCTGCAAGTTCATCATGAAGAACATCCTCGCCAGATTCGGTGTCCCAAGCACGATCGTCACCGACAATGGGCCACATTTCATTTCTCAGGACCTACAGGACCTCTGCAAAAGGTACGCAATTGCATTACATCATTCATCATCTTATTACCCACAAGGTAACGGCCAAGCAGAGGCCACCAATAAAACATTGCTCAAAATCATCAAAAAAACCTACAAGTCTAGTAAGTTTTCAGACTGGCCAGAAAAGCTTATCGAAGCTCTATGGGCCTATCGCACTTCAATCCGTACGCCCACCGGGCAGACTCCATTTGCCCTTACTTATGGTATGGAAGCGGTAGTCCCGTACGAGACTCTGATCCCTTCTCTCAGGGTACAAATGGACGAGGAATTTCCCCTCGACGATCGTCGTAATTCACTCCTCGCCCAGTTGGAACTCTTGGATGAGAAACGGCTGGCCGCTGCCGAACATGTGCGTGTGTATCAAAATAGACTCGCTCGCTTTTACCAAAAGAAGGTCGTTGAGAGAAAATTCAAAGTTGGTGAGATGGTCGTAAAAAGAATTTTTGTCAAACCTGGAGGTCCGCGTTCTAAGCTCCAACCCAATTGGGAAGGACCATTTGTAATTCAAGCCGTGTACCCTGGCAACGCCTACAAGCTAGTCAACGCCGAAGGGACCGAGTTATCCCACCCTTGGAACGGGCTTTATCTTAAGAAATACTCCCCTTAGCACAAAACAAAAAATGATGAAAAGATAAAAACATCAAAAACAAAGGAACATTGAAAACCACTAAAAATATGGAAAATTCAAAATGCCGATGCCCGGCAGTCAACATATAGTTAAGTCCCTGCATTTAACCTTCATGTTAGGATAGGGCCCATTAAGGCTTGGTAGGCACCGGGTCTTGGTTTGCCAGAACCGTGGAGATCCCTGTCCGGTCACGTCGGCCTATGCTCGCTCGAAGGAAGCCAACATGTGCTCACTTATGTATTTTATTCAAAAAAGTCGGTAGCATCACCTACGGTGAAGCGTCACCCAGAAGATCTCCGGAAGCTGTAATCTTTATTCTTTTCCCTTCGGCCAAATGAGACAGTCGGCGCCCTTAAAACGCTGAGCATGAGAAACCGAAACTCAAACCCCAAAGGCAAGAGTAGGATCCATTTCCTCGAGCATCGATCAGAGCACAAGAAGAGGGCAGTGTCCCCGCAGGCATACAAAAAGAGAGCCCACAAACGTCAAACGACTATATCTCCCTCACAAAAAGAAATATAAAATCAAAATCAAGAGAAAAGCCTGGTCGTGACCGTGCCTGTTACGATAAACGGAACCCCTCAAAGTAAAAGTCTGAATCCACAAAGGGGGCCGTGGAATGTAAATGCTCGAGATTTGGTCCGAAGTTGTCCGAAAGGAAAGAGTTAGTGGGCCCTTATTCGCTCGCCGGGTTAATGGTTTTGCCGATCCTCTCAGGAGGTTTATCCCCCACGCTCTTCCTTCTCCCTCTAAAGATGAAGGTTCGATGGAGTTTCTGAAGGGTGAAAAACTGCTTAGGGTCTACGACCTTATTTTAATATACACATTTGGTTGCCTACTTTGAAAAGCAAAAGCTATCGCTGCGAAGGAGTCTCTGTGTTTCTGGTTGGTCAAGACCCCTGTTTACCATCTTGATGTCTTCTTGTTTAACCTCGGGCTTAGGCCAATACAAGCGCGTCACCTATGGGTGCGACGGCGTTTGATTCCGGGTCAGCGTCGCGCGGTTGGTCGTTAGGGTTCCAGGGTGTTCCATCATATACCATCTAGAGTTGTGAGGAAACAGACCCGGGTCGGGCAAATCATTTACCTCGAACACCTTTTGGGCGAATCCCTGTGGTCGGAAGCGACTGGGAGCCTAAGCATGGCATGACGGTATTGTCATCAGGGTAAGTCTTAGCCGGCGAGATCATCATTCGAGGGGTCTAGAGGCCCAAATCAACCTAGATGTGCACTTAGGATACCTGGGACGTTAGTAAGAAACCCCTGTTCTCACAAAGGTTAGGTGCCATGTGGGTGCTTACCGGGCGTTAGCAACAAAAAAATCGAAATGATAAAAGCAACAAAAAAAATGGAAAAGAGAAAATGTACATATTTGCAAACAAAAAAAAATAAAAAAAATCTTTTTTATAAAATAAAAAAATGCCAAATATAAAAAAAGAAAACAAATCAATTTTGCATGATTATATTTGCGTGCAGCATCTCACTTTTAATACCGCTTGCATTCGTGTGCTTGCCTGTCGCATTTATCATCACCACTTCTTTCCCTCGCCTTCGTTAAAATAAAGGCTTGGCCCCTTGACCAGTTATCAAGGACAGTCACTGTGACCATTTGCTTATTGAGCAAGGGGCCAAGTCAGAACAGAAATTCTGATTTGTTTGTTTCAGTGATGTGTGCAGGGATTCAGGCAACAGAAGTAAAGGTGAAAACCAAACAAACCAAACCTTGTGTTTTATTCCAAAAATTAAAAAAATTACATCAAGTTCCGCCCTCTCTCTCTTCATTACTCGTCCCACTACTCTCCGGGCAAAACACTCTCAAAGGTGCTACCCAACTACGAAAAGCGGTACTCCTACCGCTCTGTACTCCTCTTCCTATTCCCGCATCCCGGCGTTGATCTACGGAAGCAGCAGAGAAGCTACCAACACGAAAGCCACGCTCTCGTGCTCTTCGGTAGCGCTCCTCACCATCTCTCAGTCACTGTTCAGCAAGACCAAGGCTGATTCGGAGTTCGAATAGTTGGGCCTCCATGGCCCTTCGTTCCTCCCTTTCAGTCAATCTGTTGGCTCTTTCTCTCTCTGCGTCTCTTTCTTTCTCTGCACGTTCTCTCTCGCGGTCTTCCCTCTCCAACTGGAGAGTGATCCTCAGTTCTACGGCATCCCTAGAGGAGTCGTCATCAGAATGACGCCGCAGTTCCCTCTCCAGTTCTGCTATCCTAGCCTCCTTCTGCGCAGCCTTTGCAAGCGCTTCTTCCGTCTCCTTTTCCTGCCAAGTGTACCATCTCAGATACGCGATAAGGCGTAAACCAAGAGAACTCAACACGGAAACTTTTACCTGTATACAGAGCATCCCTTCTGCTTCCGCAGCACGCTGCGTGGCGTGAGCAAGTTGCTCATGAAGCAAGTCAAGTTCTGAGGTGGGAATCCACAAGCTGGAAGAGGCACCACCCACTCCCATCGCTGGGGAAGCCGCGCCAATCTGGGCATGCTACTACCGCGTGAATTAGCAGCCAACATCTGAAATCTAGGGTTTTAATTAGGAACGTACTGTACACCTACCAAGGCGCTCGTAGCTCCGCGGGCATCGCCCAACTGTTGTTCCATCTCTGCCAAGCGAGTTCGTAAATTCGCTATCATGGCATCCCGGACATCCTGCAGCCTTACAAGTCAGCATTTTCACCAGAAAACCAAGAAAAGGAGAAAGAAGAGAAGAGAAAAGGGGAAACCTACCTCCACAAGTCCCCGGGGTTGGAACCGTTCTGCGTACTTTGTCCTATATAGACGCAAGTAGTCCTCGCTATCCCGCGCCTGTGATTCTACAATCGTGCCACCCCGTTGCCAGTCCTCATACTGTTCGGGGAATCGCACGCGCCAGTCAATGCTGGTCGCCGGTCCCCGCGTCTTTCTCCCGACACGAGGTGGCGCAGCTGAATCCACCCATTCTTGAGCCAGTCCTAAAGTCCTCATAACTAATGATAGCTGAAGCGGCTCGATTTCATTCAGGCAGTGCATCCACAGTTCCCGTCCGAACCGGGCACGACTTGCTAGAACCCACGGCTGGTCGGCATCGACCATGTCTGAGTAGGGCCTCCAGTTTACCATCGCTGCAGGGAACTCCTATAGCTCCCGCCTTAGCAGCATCAGTTGGTAGGTTAGGGGTGCCGCACTCATGATGGGTTCCCACCGCCTGGCTAACGGCACCACCACGGGTCGCCAATGCCGAGCTCTCCCCATAGGGAGGTAATAATAGCTCCATAGCTGCTCGGCACAGCTCATCAGCACTTTGCAAAAATACAAAAAAATACAAAACAAGCAAAACCAAAAAATACGTGGATGAATGGTGTGAACCCACTCACAGTCATCTCACGATCCGATTCTTGAAATAGGCCTGCAAACAAGTGTGCCAGCATGGCGGCTCCCCAAGCATAATACCCTACTCTTTCAAGGTCTGACAGCAGCTCCAGGAAGCAACATTGGATACCGTCCCCTTTCGAGCTCAGTACCAATCTCCCCAAAAGGAAGAGGAGAAATCTCCTCAAATCTATGTTGCATCTTTCCCAGTCGCCGAAATCTGTGCAGTACACGGCACGACATCCTATTTCCATCCTTTCCATGAACTCTTCTGAGGATTCATCGTCCCGCCGACGAGTGTCGGTGAGCCCTAATGCATCCATGAGGGACGCCCTAGCTACCGACCTATTTTTCCGACCATCTAGGTCCAAACCCAGTAACTTCTGGGCACCTTCTCTGTAATCCGCGTAAGTGACTCCGGTCACTGCCTCGCCCTCTACCTTCAGGCTTGTGATCCGGACCACATCCTCCAAGCTGGGCACCATGTGCCCCCAGGGCATCAGGAATGCCCGACTCACTGGGTCCCATCTCTCACACAAGGCTTGGATCAGGACCAGGTCAAGCTGGATCGGCTCGATCCGAAGGAAGGTACCAGATCCCATCACGTCTAGCCTCGCCTTCTGAAAATCTGGGAGGCCCCTGTACGCTGCTACTACCAACTCTCATAAGATTTGTGATTTCATCACAACCTACACATACAAGGAATGGGGGTGAGGTTTGGTCAGAAGAAAGGAAGAAAGAATGGAAAAAAGGGCAAGAAAACTTGGCTTACGAGTTGTGATTGGGCCCTTTCGCTGAAGTGCCCTTCAAGGTCTGAAAGCCTCGTGGAACTACTACCACTGGACCTGCTTCTCTTCGAGGAATGGGAAGATTCGCCCTCCATCCAACTCTCAGAATTTTGAACTCCTCCTCTCCCGTGAGAACTTGTGCTCCTCGAGTTAGTCCTCGATATACCTGGGAAGATAAAAGGGACAAGAATTTATAGAAATGGAAGGAGTGCGGGCGAAGATTGCCTCCATTACCTGTCAATGATAGCCCTCGCAATGAGGCACCTGCCAAGCGGTCCCATGTGTCGCTTCACCGCTCGCACGGGGTGATTGACTGGACGAAGAATATGACGACTAGCCCCCTATGTTGTCTAGGGATACCCTATCATGATTTGGAGGACGTCCGCAAAATTTGACACAGCATTCGGGAAAAGAAACTAGGGCCGTCTTTTTTGACTTCGACGGCAGATTCCCGTGGAAAATGGTCACAAGACGCGATTCTCCGCTTGAGGCGGAGTCTCGGCAGACCCATCACATGAACAGTGCAAAGGAGAAGAAGTGTAGGGAAGAAGGAACACACAAAAGAACAAATAAACAACAGAAAATCAAATCACTCCATTCATAATTCTACATAAGCTGTCACAAACACTACAATCATAGAGAGGTGGCGGGTCCACTAGCTCGCCAATCCTCACCATCACTCATCTCTCTGGGCACTCTCCTCCTCTCCCCCGAGGTGAGGGTCCCTCAGAAGCCTCTGGGATCCCCGTGCAGTAGCACCTGCCTCGCCTCTGGACGCCTGCTCCGCAGCAGTGACTCGCTGCTCCTCCCCTGGCGTGGCGAAGAAGCCACTGGCGGCAAAGCGACCGGACTGGCGGAGTCGCTCCCCGAACTCTCGCGCTCTCTCATAGCGCGTCTCCATCCCTCCTAACCTCTGCACGACGGCCTGAAGGCCCAGCTGGAGCTCCCTCACTTGGGCCTCCAAGGCCCTCCTCTCGGTCAGATCCCGCTGTCGCTCGGACCTTCTCTCGGCTTTCTCTCTCTCTGCCTCTCTCCTCATCATCTGCAGAAGAACCCTTAACTCCAGGATGTCTGGAGAAGGTCTCTCCTCACCACGATGCCGCAGCTCCGCTACAGTCGCCACCCAGGCATCACGCTCCTCTTCCGCCCGGGTCGCGCGGGCCACCGCACCGGCAAGTTGCTCCCGGAGGGAGGCAATCTCGAGAAAAGGGGCCGAGGAGCTGGAAGATCCGCCAGCCACTCCCACCGTCGATGTCTGCTGGGCACGCTGGAACAAAATAAATAACGGCCGTCAGTGAAACTCCAAAATCTGAAGTTAAAAGTGCGGCACGTAACTTACCAGGAGCGACAGCTCATGTTGAGCGACGGCCAGCTGCCGCCTAGTCTCTGACAGTTGGGCGCGCGAGCCGCCGATGCCACGCGTGTCCCCAGCTTGAGGAAGCCCCGCGTAACTCTCTCTCTGCCGTCGCAGGAAGTCGGCACTGTCCTGCACCAGTACACCCCCTTGCTGTCCAGGGAGATGTACGGGCCAGTCCTCGAGCCTCGCCTTGCCGCGACTCTCCCTCCTGACGCGGCTCGGCTCGTCCGCACTCGCCCACTCATCGGCCAGGCCCAGGGTCCTTGCCATGTCCTGCACCAAGAAAGGGGTCCCACATCAGTCAAAGAACGCGTCCCCTGTCTAGGACGCGTCCATCATTTGAGTGCGACACTAGCCGAACCCTTTCCCCCTTCGCACGGCTCGCTTCAAAACTCAAATGAATTAAAAGAGGAAGAGATCGGAGGACCTACCAGACCGTGTTCACCTCCCTCCGCGCCATCGGGTCCCTCGGGGGCCCAAAGCGGCCCTTCCTCCTCCATGGACGCCGTTCCGTGCTCTGGCGCGTCCCTCCTCGGGCGAGGGGTCCCGCGTCCCTCTCCACCTTCACCGTGATCGGGCCCACCGAACTCCATCAATCAAAAGAGGAGGAAGACGAAAAAGGGGCAAGCGAGTTTCGGCGGAAGGCGGGCTCGTTTGCGGGTAAGGCACGGGAGAAGAAAGGCCACCCGACGCTTTAAATTTGAATTCAAGGACTAAGACGCGTCCTCGTGCCTGGACGCGCCCAAAAGGAGGAGAAAGGAAACAGAATCCCCCCGTGCAAAGCGTAGTTCCCCGCTGTTTAGGGTAAGGTCTCGTGGAGCGTGTCTCGAAGGACAACTCAGTGCAAAGAAGAAAGTGTGGGAGAGAGAGAAGTACACACAACACAAGGAAGCCATTTTCATTTCATATAATAGCCGAAAGTACATCATACAGTAAGAAGGGTGACGTGTACAAGCAACTCTCTAACTCTCACCATCACCCTCCTGGTCATCTCTCTCCTCCCTCCTCTGCCGGGGATCCCTAGGGGGCCTCTGCGAACCCTGAGAAGCCGTACTCGTCTCGCCCTACGGTGGCACTCCAGCCTCGAAGGCGCGACGACGCTCCTCGGCCGAAGAGACCAGATAGCTTCCCATGGAAAAAGAACCAGACTGACGAAGTCGCGCCCCGCGTTCCTTCGCCCTCTGGTACCGCTCCTCGCTCTCCCGAAGCCTCCCCTCCGCCGTGCCGAGACTCAGTCGGAGCTCCAACAGCTGGGCCTCCAGAGCCCTCCTCTCGGTCTGATCCCGCTGTCGCTCCTCCCTCTCTCTCTCCCTCTCCTCTCTCTCTCTCATCACCTCCCTCCTCGACAGCTCGAGGGCGATCCGCAGATCCAGCACGTCACGAGGGAGCTCCTCAGCCTCCCGTCGACGCTCCTCCTCCAGCTCCACAATCCGGGTGTCACGCTCCGCAATCCGGGCGTCACGCTCCGCCACCCGAGCGTCCCGCTCCTGCTCGGCACGAACAGCACGCGCCAGGGCCTCTCGGATCTCGGCCACCTGTCAAAGCACGCAAGCACCGTAAGAGAATAGTGATAGAAGGAGGGCAGCCAGAACGAGAGTCGAGGTCAGGCAAACGCTCACTCGAGCCTCGCGGTCACGCTCGGCCTCCTCAGCCCGAGCCACCGCATACGCCAGTTGCTCCTGGAGGGCAGAAACCTCCGGAGGAGGGCCCCGCGAACTAGAACCCGCTCCACCAGCCATCCCAGCTGCCGCTGTGTGGTGGGCCCGCTGAAACACGGGGCAAACGTCAGTCAAAGGCTAAGCATCAAAAATCCAGGTCATAAAAAAATGCATCACATAAACTCACCAGGATCTCCAACTCCTGTCGGATGGCCACCAACTGTCGCCTGGCGTCCGCCAACTGGGCCCGCAGGTCGGCGATCATGGTATCACGAGCATCCTGCATTGCACGTAAGTTAGTACCACATGCATATACATATAGAAGAGTGAAGCATTCTCATTTCACTTACCCCTGCCATACCACCAAGGAAGAGACGGTCCCCATACGTAGCCCGGTACCGTCTCAGGTAATCAGTACTGTCCTGTACATGGGACACCACTGGGACCCCGCCCTGCTGCCAGTCCTGGTACTGTGCTGGGAAGCGCGTACGCCAGTCCACAACCTTCGCCTTCCCCTTGGTCTTCCGCCCAATGCGGGCCGGCTCTTCTACATCAACCCACTGCTGGGCCAGCCCCAACGTCCTCATAACCAGCCTCAGCCGAAGCGGCTCGATCTCGTTCAGGCAATGGACCCACACGTCCCGCCTGAAACGAGGAAGACCCGCTACAACCCAAGGCTGGCCAGCGTCGCCCATGCCCAGGTAGGGTCTCCACACCACCTGCATCACCAAATATACATCATGTTAGTTACCATTCAGTCACATGCATAAACATAAAAAAATCATACGCATCATACCATGGCCTCGAGATACTCGCTCAGCTCCCGACGAAGCGACGCCAGCTGGTAGCCGTGGGGTGCTGCAACCACGACCGGCCTCCACCGCCGCGCCAGAGGCACGGCCCTCCTGTTCCCATGCCTAGCCCTCCCCATCGGGAAATAGTAATAGCTCCACACCTGCATCCATCATACATCATTAGTACAATAATTACATATTTAACTGTGGGAATGCATAAATAAAATGTTTACCTGGAGAAAAGGTGCGAAGCCGCTGACTGTCGTCTCCTTCTCCGAAGTCTGGGAGAGATCAGCAATCAAATGGGCAAGCAGAGCCGCTCCCCACGCGTAGTGTCCCACTCTGTCCAGATCCGCCAAGATCCCGAGGAAACGGCAGTGGATGCCATCCCCCTTCGTCCCCAGCAGAAGGCGGCCCAGGAAGAAGAAAAGAAACCTCCGAAGGTCTAGGTCCACCAGCTCCCTCTCGCTCGGATCCTGGGTGAAAGCTGCGCGGGCATCTCCCTCCAATCGTGCCAGAAACTCCGCTCCAGTCTCGCTGACCCGCTGGCGCGGGTCGACGAATCCGAGTGCCTCCATGATCTCCACTTGGCCAACTACCCTGCTGTCTCTATCAGTCACGCTCGTCTCTAACCACAGCAGGTCCAGGGCACTCTCTCGGTTGTCGGGGTAGGCGACCCCGCTGACTGCCTCTCCGTCAACTCGTAGCCCGGTAATCCGAGCCACGTCCTCTAGTGTCGGCACCATGTGCCCCCAGGGCATCAGAAACGCCCGGCTCGGTGCGTGCCACCGCTCCCTCAGTGCCTGGATAAGAGGAAGGTCGAGCCGGAAGGGCTCGATCCTAAGGAAAGCTCCAAAGCCCATGGCGTCCACACGCGCCCTCTGGAAGTCCGGCAGCCCGCGGTATGCTGCCACCACCAGGGACCAGCTGATCCGGCCCTTCATCACGCCCTGCACACCACAAAACCAACAGAGAACACATCAGCATCATGAATAGTAATAAACAATAACACTGTATATACTACTTATTCATCTTATTTTATTTTTTCTTTTTAAAATATTTATTTTTTGTGGAGGCGTCCAGGCGCCTGGACGCCTCCTTTCCATTTCCTTTATTTTCTTTTATTTTTAGAAAAACCCAAAAACCAAAACAAAAAATATATTAATAATATATATATTATCATGGAGGCGTCCCAAGCCCTGGATGCCTCTTATTTTTAATTATATTTATTATTTTCGTAAACAAATAAAAAATAATAAAAAGAAAAAGAAAATGTGGAGGCGTCCAGGCCACCGGACGCCTCCTTCCCTCACACCCGGCATTCGCCACACAGCCTCTCGTCCGCCTTTTTAACCCAGTGAACCAATAGAATGGAGGTCTAAGGGGCTTACCGGATCATGCTCGTCCTCTGCCGCGTCGCCAGCGTCCACTGCAGCCTCCAAGGCCAAAGGAAGAGCCTCCTCACCCGCGGCAATCTCCTCCGCCGCAGCAGCCTCCTCGGCATCATCCCTCAGCCTCCTCGGACGACGAGCCCGTCGTTTCCGCTTCTGTGGACCCTGGCTCGATCCTCCTCGCTCCATTGGGACGAAGAATGGGTCGTCTGGATTGACTGGGCGGTTTGAATGAACAGTAATTAAGCAAAGGGGGGAGGCCCCCCATATATATAGAATCCAGCCTCTTTGGGGCGTCCAGGCGCCTGGACGCCCCCATCTTTTTTATTTTGTATTTTCAAAAAAATTGGGGCGTCCAGGCGCTTGGACGCCCCCAAAATAAAAAAACTAAAAAAATAAAAAAAATAAAACATAGGGGCGTCCAGGCCCTTGGACGCCCCCAAAACAAAAAAAATAAAAAAACCAAAAAAATAAAACATAGGGGCGTCCAAGCCCTTGGACGCCCCCAAAACAAAAATCAAAAAATAAAAAAATAAAACATAGGGGCGTCCAGGCCCCTCGACGCCCCCATAATAAAAAAAATTTCATAAAAAAAAGTATATAATAAAAGTAAAAAAGATAAGAGTATGTATATAATCCAAACAAAGACAAAACACAAAGAAAAAGAAAAATCACAAAAAAGATAATAATAATTAAGTGGACGGGGGTCCCAAAACATCAATGCCAGATTTTATTCCATCAGAAAGCAGAGTGAACTACATCAGGGGCTTAGGCGCCTTAGGCCTTAACTTCCCCAGTTCGGTTACATAAGCCCTCCACGGCTCGCATTCTTCCACCACGTGCGCTAAGGCCTTTCCCGCAACAATTGTCTTCCAGGGAGCTTTAATGGCCTTCGCTTCTTTCGCGTCCGCTTCAGTGCCCAACTCCCTTTTCTTCAAAGGAACGATGCCAGTCGGTGGCGGGAACGAATGGCGTGGGATGCCAATCTGGAGGCAGCACCGATGCGCATTATAAAGGACGAACTCGGTCGCACCGATCAATTGAAGATCAACTTCGGGAGAAGGCCTCATGAGGAGATCTAACGAAAGTAAACATGCCGGTGCGCAAGTAAAGAAGCCTTGTGTCACGGTGCGGAAGTGAGACCGCCAGTCTTCACGTTTCTTCAGCCACGGAACGCGGTTCACTACAGTACCACCGAAGCCTAACACGTCGGCTATGTGGTGAAGCGGGCTTTGTTGGAAGAGCTTCGAAGCAGTTGGCATTCCCTCGTGGTGGTCGAATTTGAAGTGCAAATCAAGCCAGCAATTCAAGACAAGTGCGCAACCAAAAGGAGGCTTACCCATGCTCGAGGCAGTAAGGCCGCTGTAAAGATAGGTAAGGACGGCGGGTCCCACCCTCTTTCCACTCCAGATCCCGCGAATAGCACTTAGTTGATCCTCCTCCACTATGTTGTCGGTATAAGGAAACAAGAGAGCACCCGCCAGGCAAATGGTGAATCCCTTCATGATTCCCTCCAAATAGTCATCGTCTGGTGACCCTCTCAGGGCGTCCATGACCCACTCCGCAAGCTTTTGGAGATCGATCCCCTTTTGAGTACGGACCTTTTTGGCTGCGTCGGCCGGCATGAAGCTTCCAAGAACGCTTTCAGAAGTCCCCCGTGTCAGCATCCGCATAGCCTTCACCTTCCCGTCGCTCTTGAATTTCTGCAATCCGAGCAGAAGTTCCACCTCCTCAAGGAGGATGGTCACCTCGAAGGTCGGGAAGATAAAAGTGTGGGTCTGGGGATGCCAGATCTCCACTAGTGCGCCCATAGCCGCCCAGTCCATACGAATCTTCTCGTAGTGTTTGGCGTGAATAAGGAGCCCCTGCAGATGCCACTTCGAGAGTATGGCCCTCATGCCGATGGAGATGTTGGAAGTTAGCTTTGAAAGCCATGGCAGTATGGAAAAGTTCCTCGGGCCTGGGAAGAGTGGATATGGCTGGAAGAGAAAAGAAAGAAGAAGAAATGAAGGAAGTAAGAAGAAGGCTCACGTGAAGAAAATTTGAAACGAATCAGCTTACCATATGCGACGTGATCATCCCACTCAGATGACCCTCGAGGTCGGAGAGTCGCCTGATCTCGCTGCTAGGCCTGCTCCTCTTCATAACGCGGGAAGACTCTCCTTCCATCCTGAAATATCTAGATTCTCCTCTCCTTCCTCTCCTGAGCTTCCAAAACCCACCTTAGTGCATCTGAATGAACTAGCCTAAGGGGAGTTCTTATAGGAAGGGAAGATCGCTACAGGACGGAACATGTCACATCAGCAGTCAGTGTCAGGATTTTGGCTAGATTTCCTTTCCATTGTGGTGCGATTCTGCTATGATTCTGCTACTTTCTGATGTTATTAATCCATGCTGGTCTGTGCAGGTTTTACTAACGGATGTCTTTGTCCAGTCTCCTGTCCCACCTTTCAATGGTTGGTCCCACCATGTCATGCATCATAGTATACGATACCTACGCTACTAGAACATGTCAAGGACCTTGCGACCCGAACAAATCTGGGATTTGAGTTCCCCTTCAACAAAAACAGTGATGATCCCGGAAGAATTTGGGTTGTACGGATAGACCGTTAATTTGTGGTAGCATGGGGACGACGGTTCCATTCAGTGAGTTGGTGCGCGGATAAACGGGCCCCAGCCCAGTGTCGGCTCACCGGATCGGTATCCTGACCCGTTCTTAACAAGTTGACAATATTATCCTTGGCTATTTTCTATTTTAGTTTGTTTTAAATTTTTCTTTAAACCCAGCATGCATTCATATAGAACTTTGATTTATTGCGGAAGATCATTTAAGTGATTCGATTGTGAAAGCCGTTGTGTTTCAATTCCCACAAATATGAGATATTCCACTCCGAATGAAATACCGAGTTTCCTTGAGACAGCCCTACGCTGCTCTTCCAAAGGAGACCCTTGTTTGGACAGACCCTCAGATATTCCTTTACTTTTGACCTTGTTTGACCCACCTTGGCCGCAGCACTTCCACATTGGCTGGTAACCGCTCCCCAAAGGTGAAACCTCCGGTTTATGACCCAGGTACTTCCACACCGAGAAGTTGGTCTCCTTTTTCGTGACTGAGCGCACATCTCACCCTCCCTTATTTGATCTCCGTCCAAGTACTCGTCAATATTTGAAAGACCTTCTTCAAGGTCGCCTCATTAAAACTTCAGGAAAGATTCCAAACAGTAACGTCAAAAGCGTGTCTCATCACACCTTGTCATCAACTTATCAGTCCGCTCCCACTTCATTTCACTCCACTTCGATACCATTCCACTACGTGTCGCTCCCTTGCAAAGCAGACGCCAAGGCGGGACAGCTGTAGACACGCCATTCTTGACGTCTCCTGAGAAAGTCTCATATTACTATACGACGCCCCGCGACGGCTTACGCATTTCGAATCACTTGAGCACTTCCTTTTCTTGGGTCTTCTTCTGCCTTTTTCGGCATCCGGAATCATCTCGTCACGGCATACGAACGGCGTCAACACCAGTCAGACGCATCAAGAGGTTCCGGAACCAAGAAGGTGTCTGCCGGGCGGCCGCCAATTGAGGACCCGGGTGGGTCTTAATGGGGGCGTCCAGGCCTCTGGACGCCCCCATATTTTTAATTTATTTTATTCTTTTCTCAGGGCCCAAAACTAAATAAAAAATATATAATGGAGGCGTCCAGGCCCCTGGACGCCTCCATAACAATAAAAATAAAAAGTGTGTGTGTAAAATACCAGTTGGGATAAAAATTAGAAATAAATAAAAAAATATATATATTAATGGAGGCGTCCAGGCCCCTGGACGCCTCCATAAAAATAAATATAAAAAAATTAAAATGCCAGCCTTGGCATAAAAGACAAAATAAAAATAAAAATAATATATTTTGGAGGCGTCCAGGCCCCTGGACGCCTCCATCAACTCTCTCACGGGCGCCGGCCACCGAACGACGGTTGGTCGTGTGTGAAAAAATCTAAATTTTGAAGACGTCCAGCCACCTGGACGCGCCCATTTCTGAATCACGAGGCGCCGCTCACAAAACCACGCGTTGTGCCAAATCGCGTGCGGCCGTCAGCAGTATTCGGTGGACCTGTTAGAGGCGTCCGGGACCCTGGACGCCCCCACAAAAGTATTCCAAAAAAATTAATAAAAATAGAATAAAATATTAGTTCGGCCCTGATGGAGGTGTCCAGGGTCCTGGACGCCTCCACCCTCCGTAGCTCTATAAATAGAGGTCCACCCCCTCAGTTCTGGGGGGAGATTCGAAGAGATCCGATAGACTGCCGGAGCCCAGAGGCTACCGGAGTCATTTTCTAACCCGTGGGGTCTTTTGTAGGTGGAGGTTCTGCCGGCTTCTCGGGTGCCCACGCTCACGAGAGGAAGATCGTCTTCATCCACCGCGCTTCCACGCCATCCCTACGCTGCCGGAGCTCCGCCGGATTTCACCATCGGCACATCCAATAAGCCAATCCTTTCCTTTTCCTCTTAGTTCTTTTGCATTCATCATCTCGCATCATCTATCCCCCTTCATAAGGGCGCCTCTTCTTATATACTTCTTGCATCCATCATCTCATTTTCCTCCTACTCGAGTCCGAGAGGGGGTTTAAAAGACAACACCAATCAGGTGTGTGTCTTACCACCATTTCGTTATTTTTATCGCAATGATTTGAATACTACACCTTCATCTTTCTAATCCACTCGTTACTTGTTTGTCGTTGTTTTGTAAGGGTACCCAAAGAAAGCCCTCTCCGTCGGTCGGCCGAAGGGGGAGGAAGAAGCAACCCGCCATCTCCCGCTCTTGAGGTAGGCGCGATCACTTTCTTCATTTTGGGGTCTTTCGGCCCCTGGCGATCACATCTTGTTCTCGAGGCCACGGCGAGTCACTTCCCCAATGGCCGTTTAAATTTCCGTTCTTATATTCTCTTTATATTCTGTTATATTCTGCTCATATGCTCGAGGCCGCGGCGAGTCACTTCCCCAATGGCCGTTTAAATTCCCGTTCTTATATGTTATATTCTTATCTATTCATGTTCTCGAGGCCGCGTCGAGTCACTTCCCCAATGGCCGTTTAAATTCTCTTTATATCCTGTCATATTCTTATCTATTCATATTCTCGAGGCCGCGGCGAGTCACTTCCCCAATGGCCGTTTAAATTTCCGCTCTTTATATTCTCTTTATATTCTACTATCTTCTTATCTGCTCATATTCTCGAGGCCGCGGCGAGTCACTTCCCCAATGGCCGTTTCAATTCCTGCTATTTAATTCCTGCACCATTCCCGTCCCCCGAGGTCGCGGCGAGTCACTTCCCGCTATGGCCGTTTAACCCCCATATCTTGCTATATCACATTTATCACGCTCGCCCCGCCGGAGCAATCTCCCGTGGTGCCCCCCTCTCTTTTCTCTTATTTCTGTGTTGCAGCAAACAAAAAAGAAGGAGCCCGCGTGCTCCGCGTCCTCTCCGCTCCCCGAACCGTGTGACGTCGCTCACACTGTCGTAAACACTACAGTCATAGAGATGAGGCGGGTCCACTGGCTCGCCAACTCGTGCCATTATCTTCATGCTCGTCCCTCTAGGCGTCCCTCTCCTCTCCCCTGAGGTGAGGGTCCCTCAGAAGCCTCCGGGATCCCCGTGCAGTAGCACCCGCCTCGCCTCGTGGCGCTGGCTCCACAGCAATGACTCGCTGCTCCTCCCCTGGCGTGGCAAAGAAGTCACTAGCGACAAAGCAACCAGACTGGCGCAGTCGCTCCCCGAACTCTCGCGCTCTCTCGTAGCGCGTCTCCATCCCTCCTAGCCTCTGCACAACGGCCTGAAGGCCCAGCTGGAGCTCCCTCACTTGGGTCTCCAAGGCCCTCCTCCCGGTCTGATCCCGCTGTCGCTCGGACCTTCTCTTGGCTTTCTCTCTCTCTGCCTCTCTCCTCATCATCTGCAGAAGAACCATTAACTCCATGATGTCTGGAGAATGTCTTTCCTCACCGTGATGTCGCAGCTCTGCTACAGTCGCCACCCAGGCATCACGCTCCTCTTCCGCCCGGCAGCCCAAGCCACCGCACCAGCAAGTTGCTCCCGAAGGGAGGCAATCTCGAGAAAAGGGGCCGAGGAACTGGAAGATGCGCCACCAGTCACCCCCACCATAGCTGACGGCTCCCAACAAACAACAGCCGTCAGCTATGGTCCACATTTTAAAATAGAAAATGCAGCACTTAGCTTACCAGGAGCGACAATTCCTGTTGAGTGGCGGCCAGCTGCTGCTTGACCTCGGCTAATTGGGCACGCGACCCGTCGACGTCGCGCGTATCCCCGGCTTGGGGAAGCCCCGCATAACTCTCTCTCTGCCGCCGCAGGAAGTCGACACTATCCCGCACCAGTACGCTCCCTTGCTACCCAGGGAGATGTATGCGTCAATCTTCAAGCTTCGCCTTACCGCGACTCTCCTTCCTGAGGCGGCTCGGCTCATCTGCACTCGCCCACTCATCGGCCAGGCCTAGGGTCCTCGCCATGTCCTGCACCAAGAAAGAAGGGCCTCGCATCATAACAAAGAATGCGTCCCCTGTCTAGGGCGCGTCTATCATTTGAGTGCAACACTCACCGAACCCTTTCCCCCCTCGTGTGGCCCGCTTCAAAACTCAAAATAGATCAAAGAAGGGGAAACCGAAGCACTCACCAAGCCGTGTTCACTTCCTTCCGCGCCATTGGGCCCCTCGGGTCCCTCGGGGGCCCGAAGTGGCCCTTCCTCCTCCATGGACGCCGTTCCGTGCTCTGGCGCGTCCCTCCTTAGGCTAGGGGTCCCGCGTCCCTCTCCACCTTCGCCGTGGTCCAGACCGCCGAACTCCATCGATCGAGGGGAAGAAGACGAAGACGGGCGAGCGAGTTTCGACGAAAGGCGGGCTCGTTTGGGGGTAAGGCACGGGAGAAGAAAGGCCACCCGGCGCTTTAAATTTGAATTCAAGAATTAAGACGCGTCCTCGCGCCTGGACGCGCCCAAAAAGGGAGAAAGGAAACAGAATCCCCCGTGCAAAGCGCAGTTCCCCGCTGTTCAGGGCAAAGTCTCGTAAGGCATGTCTCGAAACAACTCGGTGAGAGAGGAAAGGTACACACAACACAAGAAAGCCATTTTCATTTCATATAATAGTCGAAAGTACATCATGCAATACGGAGGGTGGAGCGTACAAGCAACTCTTTAACTCTCACCATCACCCTCCTGGTCATCTCTCTCCTCCCTCCTCTGACGGGGATCCCTAGGGGGTCTCTGCAACCTCTGTGAACCCTGAGAAGCCGTGCTCGCCTCCCCAGGGGGCACCATGCTGGCCTCCAAGGTGCGGCGACGCTCCTCGGCCGAAGAAACTAGAAAGCTGCCCACGGAAAAGGAACCAGACTGACGAAGTCGCGCCCCGCGCTCCTTCGCCCTCTGATACCGCTCCTCACTCTCCCGAAGTCTCCCCTCCGCCGTGCTAAGACTCAGTCGGAGCTCCCTCACCTGAGCCTCCAAGGCCCCCTCTCGTCCCAATCTCCATGTCGCTCTGCCCTCCTGTACTCCCTCTCTTTCTCCATGATCTCCCTATCCCTCTCCCTCTCTCTCTCTAGGATCTCCCTATCTCTCTCCCTCTCTCTCTCTCTAGGATCTCCCTATCCCTCTCTCTCTCCTCTCTCTCTCTCATCGCCTCTCTCCTCGATAGCTCGAGGGCAATCTGCAGATCCAACACGTCACGAGGGAGCTCCTCAGCCTCCCTTCGCCGCTCCTCCTCCAGCTCCACAATCTGGGCGTCACGCTCCACCACCCGAGCATCGTGCTCCTGCTCGGCACGAACAGCATGGGCCAGGGCCTCTCGAATCTCGGCCACCTGTCGAAGCACGCATACATCGTAAGAGGGAGGTGAAGGATGAAAGAGTAACTAGAGGAGGGTTAGGGCCAAGTAGGCACTCACTCGAGTCTCGCGATCACGCTCGGCCTCCTCGGCCCGGGCCACCGCGTAGGCTAGCTGCTCCTGAAGCGTAGAAATCTCCGGAGGAGGGCCCCACGAACTGGAACCCGCTCCACCAGCCGTCCCGGCCGCTGCTGCCTGGTGGGCCCGCTGAAACACGGGGCAAACGATAGTCAACGGCTAAGCATCGAAATCCAGGTCACAAGAAATGCATTGCATAGACTCACCAGGATCTCCAACTCCTGTCGGATGGCCACCAACTGCCGCCTGGCGTCCGCCAACTGGGCCCTCAGCTCGGCGATCATGTTGTCACGAGCATCCTGCATTACACATAAGTTAGTGCCACAAGCATATACATATAGAAGGGTGAAGCATTTTCATTTCACTTACAGCTGCCATACCACCAAGGAAGAGGCGGTCCCCGTACGTAGCCTGGTACCGTCTCAGGTAATCAGTACTGTCCTGTACATGGGACACCACTGGGACCCCACCCTACTGCCAGTCCTGGACTGTGCCAGGAAGCGCGTACGCCAATCCACAATCTTGGCCTTCCCCTTGGTCTTCCGCCCGATGCGGACCGGCTCATCTACATCGACCCACTCTTGGGCCAGCCCCAACGTCCTCATAACCAGCCTCAGCCGAAGCGGCTCGATCTCGTTCAGGCAATGGACCCACACGTCCCGCCCGAAACGAGGAAGACCCGCTACAACCCAAGGCTGGCCAGCGTCGCCCATGCCTAGGTAGGGTCTCCACACCACCTGCATCACCATACATACATCATACTAGTTTCCATTAGGTCGCATGCATAAAAAATACAAAGAAATCATACGCATCATACCATGGCCTCGGGATACTTGCTCAGCTCTCGACGAAGTGACGCCAGCTGGTAGCTGTGTGGTGCCGCTACCACGACCGGCCTCCACTATCGCGCTAGAGGAACGGCTCTCCTGTCCCCCTGCCTGGCCCTCCCCATCGGGAAGTAGTAATAACTCCACACCTGCATCCATCATACATCATTAGCACGAGTAATTGCATATTTAACTACGGTAAAATGCATAAATAAATTGTGTACCAGGAGCAAAGGTGCGAAGCCGCTGACTCTCGTCTCCCTCTCTGAAGTCTGGGAGAGATCAGCAATCAAATGGGCAAGCAGAGCCGCTCCCCACGCATAGTGCCCCACTCTGTCAAGGTCCGCCAGGATCCCGAGGAAGCGGCAGTGGATGCCATCCCCCTTCGTCCCCAGCAGAAGGCGACCCAAGAAGAAGAAAAGAAACCTCCGGAGGTCTAGATCCACCAGCTCCCGCTCGCTCGGGTCCTGGGTGAAAGCTGCACGGGCATCTCCCTCCAGTCGTGCCAGAAACTCCGCTCCAGTCTCGCTAACCCGCTGGCGCGGGTCACCGAATCCGAGCGCCTCCATGATCTCCACTCGGCCGACTACCCTGCTGTCTCTATCAGTCACGCTCGTCTCTAACCACAGCAGGTCCAGGGCACTCTCTCGGTAGTCGGGGTAGGTGACCCCGCTGACCGCCTCTCCATCAACTCGTATCCCGGTGATCCGAGCTACGTCTTCAAGCGTCGGCACCATGTGCCCCCAGGGCATCAGAAACGCCCGACTCGGCGTATGCCACAGCTCCCTCAATGCCTAGATAAGAGGAAGGTCGAGCCGGAAGGGCTCGATCCTGAGGAAGGCTCCAAAGCCCATGGCGTCCACACGCGCCCTCTGGAAGTCTGGCAGCCCACGGTATGATGCCACCACTAGGGACCAGCTGATCCGGCTCTTCATCACGCCCTGCACACCACAAAACCAATAAAAGAACACATCAGCAGTATGGATAGTAATAAACAATAACACTGTATATGCTACTTATTTATTTCATCTTTTATTTTTTATTTATGTTTTCTTAGAGGCGTCCAACCCCTTGGACGCCTCCTCTTTATTTTCTTTATTTTATTTTTAGGAAAAAACCAAAACCAAAAATAAATAAAAAATATATATTTTATCATGGAGGTGTCCTAAGTCCTGGACGCCTCCTTATTTTTAATCCTATTTTATTATTTACGTGAATAAATAAATAAATAAAAAGAAAAAAATAAAATGTGGAGGCGTCCAGGCCCCTGGACGCCTCCTTCCCTCACTCACCGCTCCTCACCACATGGTCTCTCGTCCGCCTATCCAGCCTATTAAACCAACATATCGAAGTTCCGAAGGGCTTACCGGGTCGTGATCGTCCTCTCCCGCGTCGCCAGCATCTACTGCAGCCACTACGGTCAAAGGAGGAGCCTCCTCCTCCACGGTAATCTCCTCCGCCGCAGCAGCCTCCTCGGCATCATCCCTCAGCCTCCTCGGACGACGAGCCCGTTGTTTCCGCTTCTCTCCACCCTGGCTCGGGCCTCCTTGCTCCATTTGGACTATGAATGGGTCGTCTAGGTTGACTGGGTCGTCTGAATGAATAGTAAATGAGCTAGGGGGGAGGCCCCCCATATATATAGAGAATCCACCTTATTTGGGACGTCCGGGCGCCTGGACGCCCCCACATTTTTTTATTTTTTTTTTCAAAATTCAAAAAATTAGGGGCGTCCAGGCGCCTGGACGCCCCCAAAACAAAAACTAAAAAAAAAATTTAAAAAATAAAAACTTAGGGGC
The DNA here is from genome assembly GCA_022559845.1 of Amorphophallus konjac. NCBI lineage: Eukaryota > Viridiplantae > Streptophyta > Magnoliopsida > Alismatales > Araceae > Amorphophallus > Amorphophallus konjac. Next base: position 238,586,478 of record CM040117.1, on the reverse strand, counting down.
TTCCAGGACCCCGGACGCCCCAAAAAAAAATATAAATTTCAAAACAAAAATAAAAACTTAGGGGCGTCCAGACCCCTGAACGCCCCCATAATAAAAATTTCAAAAAAAATAATAAAAGAAAAATAAGACAAGAGTATGTATATAATCCAAACAAAAGCACAAAATAAAAACACAAAGAAAAAGAAAAATCACCACAAAAATAATAATTAAGGGGACAAGGGTCCAAAATATCCAAATGCTAGATTTTATTCCATCAGAAAAGCAGAACGAGCTACATCAGGGGTTTAGGCGCCTTAGGCCTTAACTTCCCCAGTTCGGTTACATAATCCCTCCACAGCTCACACTCTTCCCCCACGTGCGCTAAGGCCTTTCCCGCAACACTTGTCTTCCAGGGTGCTTTGACGACCTTCGCTTCCTTCGCGTCCACTTCAGTGCCCAACTCTCTCTTCTTCAAAGGAACGATGCCAGTCGGTAGTGGGAACGAATGACGTGGAATGCCGATCTGGAGGCAACACCGATGCGCGTTGTAAAGGACAAACTCGGTCGCACCAATCAGTTGGAGATCAACTTCATAAGAAGACCTAATGAGGAGCTCAAGCGAGAGTAGACATGCCGGTGTGCAAGTGAAGAAGCTTTGTGTCACGGTGCGAAAGTGAGACCGCCAGTCTTCACGTTTCTTCAGTCACGGAACACGGTTCGCTACAGTGCCACCAAAGCCTAACACGTCGGCTATGTGGTGAAGTGGGCTTTGTTGGAAAAGCTTCGATGCCGTCAACATTCCCTCGCGGTGGTCAAATTTGAAATGCAAATCAAGCCAGTAATTCAAGACAAGTGCGCAACCAAATGGAGGCTTACCCATGCTCGAGGCAGTAAGACCGCTGTAAAGATAGGCAAGGATGGCGGGTCCTACCCTCTTGCCACTCCAGATCCCACGAATGGCACTTAGTTGGTCTTCCTCCACCATGTTGTCGGTATAAGGAAACAAGAGAGCACCCGCCAGACAAATGGTGAACCCCTTCATCATTCCCTCCAAATAGTCATCGTCTGGTGACCCTCTCAGGGCGTCCATGACCCACTCCGCGAGCTTTTGGAGATCGATCCCCTTTTGAGTACGGACCTTTTGGGCTGCGTCGGGCGGCATGAAGCTTCCAAGGACGCTTTCAGAAGTCCCCCGTGTCAGCATCCGCATAGCCTTCACTTTCCCGATGGTCTGTGCAGGTTTTACCAACGGACGTTTTTCGCCCTATCTTGTATACCATCCTTCAGTGTTTGGTTCCCCGTGTCAAGCATCATACTATATGATATTTACGCTATTAGAACACGTCAAGGACCTTGCGACCCGAACCGATCTGGGATTTGAGTTCCCCTTCAACAAAAATAGTGATGATTCCAGAAGAATTTGGGTTGTACGGATAGGCCGTTAACTGGTGACAGTATGGGGACGACGGTTCCATTCAGTGAGTTGGTGCGTGGATAAACGGGCCCCATGTTAGTATCAGCTCACCGGATCGGTATCCTGACCCGTTCTTAACAAGTTGACAATATTATCCTTGGCTATTTTCTATTTTAGTTTATTTTAATTTTTTCTTTAAACCCAGCATGCATTCATGTAGGACTTTGATTCCATTGTGGAAAATCATTCAAAGTAATTCAATTGCGAAGGTCGCTGTGCTTAAATTCTCATAATATGAGATATTCCATTCCGAATGAAGTACTGAGTTTCCTTGAGACAGCCCCACGTTGTTTTTCCAAAGGAGACCCTTGTTTGGATTGATCCTCAAATATTCATTTACTTTTACTCCATTTGACCCATCTTGGCCGCAGCACTTCCACATTGGCTGGTAACCGCTCCCCAAGGTGAAACCTGTAGAATTACAACCCAAGTACTTCCACACAGAGAAGTTGGTCCCTTTTTCTACTCGTGCCTGAGCGCACATTTTCTCCTTCCTTGTTTGATTTTCGTCCAAATAATTGTTGACTTCGAAAGACCTTCTCCCAGGTCGTCTCGTTGAAAACTCCAAAAAAAATCATAATGTTGAAAGCGTGTCTCATCACACCTTGGCATCTACTTTTCAGTCCATTCTCACTCCATTCCACTTCACTTCAATCCCATTCCACTACGTGTCACTCCCTTGCAAAGCAGACGCCAAGGCGGGGCAGCTGTAGACACGCCATTCTTGACATTACATTGAGTAAATCTCATATTACACTATGATACCCCAATGCGGCCTTCACATTTTTAATTACTCTGGTGATTTCCTATTTTTCTGAATTTTTTTTACATTTTTCTGAATTTTTCCTTGAAAAATCTTGGAGGTGTCCAGGAGACTGGACGCCTCCATAAAATCATATATATATAAAATAATAGAAAATTGAAAAATCATGGAGGCGTCTAGGCCCTTGGACGCCTCCATCAACCTGCTCACGGGCGACCACCGGCCATCGACTGACCGTTGCTCAGTCTGTCGTTTGAAGAAAATCCAAGTTATAGAGGCGTCCAAGCCCCTGGACACCTCCATCAACCTGCTCACGGGCGACCCCGGCCATCAACTGACCGTTGCTCAGTCTGTCGTTCGAATAAAATCCAAGTTATGGAGGCGTCCAGGCCCCTGGACGCCTTCATCAATCAGCTCACGGGCATCCCCGACCACTGCCTGACCGTTGTTCAGCCCGTCGTTTGAAAAGAATCCAAATTATGGAGGCGTCCAGGCCCCTGGACGCCTCCATCGTTCAGCTTACGGGCACCCCTGATCCCCGACTATCCGTTGGCTGGTTTGTAGTTTGAAAGGAATCCAATGTCATGGAGGCGTCTAGGCCCCTGGACGCCTCCATCATCCAGGTCACGGATGCCCCTGGCCACTGACTACCCGTCAGCATGTCAGATTGTCGTTTAAAAAAGATCCAAGTGATGGAGGCGTCCAGGCCCCTGGACGCCTCCATCCTCCGGGACTCTATAAATAGAGGGTCCCCCCCCCCTCAGTTCAGGGTCGAAAAAAAGAGAGCCGATAGGCTGCCGAATTCTATTTCTAACCCGCGGGTGTTTTGTAGGGGGGAAGTTCTGCCGGATTCCTGGGTGCCCGCGCTCGCAGGAGAAAGGCCTTCTTCGCCCTTCGTGCTCCCGCGTCGTCCTTGTGCTGTCGAAGCTCCGCCGGCCCTCGCCATCGACCATCCAATAAGCCATTCTCCTCTCTTCTTCCCTAGTTATCTTGCATTCATCATATCGTATCTTCCACCCCCCCCATTTTATGATGGAGTTTTTCCCCATTCTTACGTTGGCATAATCGCCATTCATCATAAGCATTTTCCTCCTACTCGTGTCCGAGAGGGATTTTAAAAGACAACACCAACCAGGTGTGTGTCCTGCCATCATTTCATTGCTTGCATCATTAGAATTGAATATTGCACCTTCGTCTTTCTGATCCACCTGTTACTTGTTTGTTGTTGTTTTGCAAAGGTAATTGAAGAAAGCCCTCTCCGTCGGCCGACCGAAGGGGGAGGAAGAAGCAACCCGCCATTTCCCGCACTCGATGATTCACAGTTTCCGTGCCTTCTACCATGTACACGCGATCATTTCTTTTCATTGAGGTAACCCCTCTGGCGATCACATCCCTTTAGCATCCTACGTATGCTCTCCTCTCTATTGGCACGTTTCACGTCCCTGATTAACTTTTTAGTTACCGCGAGTTTGTAGCATGTCGCTCGCTTTCTTCTTTCTCCTTTTAAGTGGATCCCTCCTCGGCTTCCACAGCGGGTGCCCTCGGTCAGAGCGGTTATGGCCGAGGCGACGTCCAGGCAGGGGATCCTCAGGGCTTCCGATTCGAATTGGAGGATGTAGGCCCAAAATTTCTCCCCTTGCGCCTGTTTGAGGGCCAAAAGCCCTGCTACCGACCTAGGGGGGCCGCTACCGGTGAAACTCTCCTTGAATACTCGCCCGAACTGCTTGAAGTCTAGGATGGATCTGGGGGCGAGGGCCCGGAACCATGCTTGGGCGCCTTAGACCAGGGTGGTCGCAAAGGCTCGGCACTTGATGGCGTCGGGTGCTCCATGAAGGGTCATCAGAGCGTCGAAGCTGTCAAAGTGGTCGGCCGGGTCGCCCTGGCCATCGTAGGGCTTGAAGGTCGGGATGGAGGTTCGGGGAGATACCTCTGCCTTCAAGATATGGTCGGAGAACGGGGATCTCTCCTCGTCCTCCGGTGGTGAGGTCTTCTACAGGGCTCGTAGGGCGCGCTCCTGTTCTGCGAAACGCCTCTCGAATTCTTGCAGTCGGAGGGATAGCTCCGGCTGCCGCTGCGCCGTAGGGCTGAGGGGGCGTGAAGGCAGGCTATCTTACCGCTCCCTGGGGACTTCAGTCTCCGGGAGGGGACGGCGTGCCCCGTGCCTACCCCGCTTCGATGTGGAGGAAGCCTCCTGCACCAGAGGGGGAGCTTGCGAGGGTCCTCCTACTTTGTTGCGGATGAGCTGCTGTCCTCGGAGGGTGAAGCGGCCTCCGATGGTGTGCTGGGACACGTTCTCACGGGGAGGGCTCTCCGGAGGGGCGCGTGACCTTCCATCCTTGGCCGCCTGGGTCCTCATGAGTTCCACGAGGACATCCAGTTTCGCGTTGAGGGCTTGGAAGGCGTCGGCGCCGCCGTTGAGCGGCAGCCCTACCGTTGTGGGAGGAGGGGGCGGCAGCCCGGCCGCAGGTGGAGGGGCGGTCCGTCGGTGGGAGTGCTGGCACCGGAGGGGGGGTTTTGGGAGGCTTGCGAGGGGCCTTCCCCCGCCGCCACCGTGGCCTTTCCCCCATCGCCGGTGGACCTCCTCCCTGTACTTCTTCTCACCATTCTGGCTCTTTGGTCGTTTCCCACAGACGGCGCCAGATGAAGGGGCGTGATCTCGCCCTAGTCCTGAGCTGGAAGGATGATCACCGGATAGTGAACTGCATAGAAAGGGAAACGAATCAGGGGGCCCAGGGATGGTTCCCTGGGGAAAACCCTCTGATACTTAAGTCAGTAGAGCAATGGTGGAAGGTATTGAGGGAGGTTGAAAGAGATGCGCGAGATTCTCCAACACCAAGATGGTGAAGTGGCTCCTACTCAGGGAGTGTTAGGCATGTATCTGCCTTACCTGCTGCCGGAGGGAGTCCTTGGTTTATATAGCGAGCTCCCCCGAAGAGTCCCATAAGCTGAGGAGTTTTAGGCAGGAGTTACGTTCTCATCATGGGATCATTACGTCCTTATCGTGGGCTCTTCATAACCTTGGGAGATCGTGGCACCCTTATCCCGCTGAACTCCTGCTCATAAAAGACTGTCAACGGCTGCATGGATAAGCATTGGTCAGTTGATCCAAGCATGAGATGTGCCAGCCCTGTCCGGGCGATGGGCATAGCTCGGATGCAGTCAGATCGGAGTGGGCGCGTAGCGCCTGCCCTTATCTCGGTGGGGAGATGGCTCGGGCGTGGGTCTTCCTCCGTTCTATCGTTCGGGCCTTCCGAGCCTAAGGGCCATCGAGGAAGGATGGGAACCCGAGTGATCTTTATTGGGCTTTTCTGCCGAAGTGGGCCCTAGAGGGCTGTCACTCGGATGAGGTGAGCCACGTTCGGTCCTGATGGGCCTAGTCTGACTGCTCTTAATTGGGCTACAGAAATCTCCCTCTCCAAAATCGCTTGCATAGAGACCGGGGTGGAACGTCCATCTCCCTCCGCAATGAAAGAATGACCGGTCTTCCTCGTCCCCGCCTTGCAAGTATTAACTTTGAGTTAAAAAAAAACCGCTGGAGTAACTTTGAGGAGTTGGAGGTGATTAGAAAAAACCTAGACGTATATGTTCTTGTTAAGCATCACCATAGAACATCATCACAAGCCATTTAAACCCAACTGATTTGCAAAACTTCATGATTGCACAGGAAACACCAAGGACTAAAAAGATAGCACAAAATAATAAAGAGAGACCACTACAAGAGAAGAGAAGAGATTCATTCACTGCGATGTGCAACATTAACATCAACTAAACTGAGATCAGTAGATCCATGCAAGTTTAATGCATGAGCAGTACATCACACAAAAACTAGAAACAATTTAACAAGAGAGTGAAAAACAATAAAAAGACACAAAAAATGAAGAATTGAAGTTTTTCACTTCGTTGACGTGCACTTTTAAGACATCAACAACATTGCCACTGAAAGATCACACAAGGAAAACATGATTGAAAAATAAGGGGTTAATAGTGATCTCATCCTCGAGTGCGTATCTTCAGTGTCACAACACAATGATAGGGTCAAGCGATAACCAGTATAGTCAAAATCCCGCCTAGGCGCTCGCCTAGGCAGTGAGGCAGGGCGAGACGACGGCAGCTCGTCTCGTGCCGTCGCGGATCGCTGAGGCGAACGCCTCACGCGCGCCTCGCATGCCTCACTCGTTGCAGCGTGCTTCGCCCGCTCGCCCGCGCCGGCTCGCCCGCCCAGTGGATCCATGTATCAGGCCCGTTGACTACGACGAACTGGAGCCTTTAATGATGCGAGGGTTTCGCTCGCATCCCGTCTCCAACATATCGTTTATCCCTCCAACGGCGGCAGCAGCTGAGCGGCGAGTGGCGTCCGATAACTCCCTCTCGTCGTCTCCATCACCCTCTGTCTCTATCTTCCACTCCACTCTCTCTCTCTCTCACGCAGGCACACACGGAGGGCTGGGGGGTCAGTGAAATTAATTAAATAAAATGAAAGATCAATGAAAACTTAGGCTAAAAGAATTAGTGAGGCAAGTGAAAAGAAAATGATGACAATCATCACAATCACCAAACTTGTAAGGAAATAGATTGAGAGAAATAATTAAAGTAATACTTGCACAAAATACAAAAGACCGAGTTCACAGAGAACTTAGCGAAGAGAATTAAATAAAAGATGAGTGATGTTCGTGAAAGAATAAAACTGGTGTCTGAAATAAATAACTTTGAAAAAATTAATAGAAAGAACAAAAAAATTACAACAAATAACAAAGAGGCCTTCGCTTCCTTCCAATGTAACACAACACCAAAAAAAAATACAGAAGAAATCCCCCCTTCCTCATCCACATGGCATTGTTTCCTTAAGCTTATCGTAGACATAAGTTGTGACTACATCGGGGGGGGGGGGGGGGTGGAGAAAAGTTGTGGCCACATTCACCAACCATACTTAACCCGTAGTAGCCTCCCTCGAGTCATATTTTGCTGCTGCCAAGCCATCTTTCTCCACCTACGTGAGAGTGAGAGCCACACGTAGAGCCCCATCATGTATTCATGCGTAAGAGCCCCATGTGATCCACCCTCCTACTTCAACGTTGGCTGCTGTTTGATGCTGCCATCCTCTTACGTGTGACCGTGGATAAATGGAAAAACATGCCTCCTCCTTTCCGCCGCGGCCATCCTCTTCCTTTGACGTCGCTATCACGAATAACGACCTCATATCCTTCGGACACAAATAAGTAAAAGAATTTTGGTGAGGGAAGAGGGAGGATAGGCTGGGCGCTTCTAGGCGCACCAGCTGGAGGCGCTCTGGGCACCCCAAGGGAGAAATGTCAAGTAACAATAAACTTGCATAAACTGTGTCTCTCCGTCCTTGAGCCCTATAAAATGAGGGCTTTGGGTAGATGCATGGGAGCACCACAAACCTATAAGTCTAGCCAGCTTATCTTCCCCGGCCTCTCGTTAATACTAGTCTCTGCCACCATGTCCGCAGAGAAGAGCCCTGTCACCCTGCCCGTCATCCTGCTGGTGGCAGCAGCGGCCCTCCTGCTCCATGCACCCCCGGCTGAGGGGAGCTACATGACGGTGTGGAACGGCCCCGGTTGCAGCAACTCCGCCCAGCGTTACAGTGCCTGCGGCTGCAGCAACATCAACCTCCACGGTGGGTACCAGTTCGTGTACCAGGGCCAGACCGCCGCCACCTACAACCAGGCGAACTGCCGGGGCGTCGCGCACACCCGCTTCGGCGGCAGCGTGCGGGATTGCAGACCGATGGGATGGCAGAGCATCTTTATCCAGTGCTAAGCTTATTATGAGTGCCAACAGCATATCTCAGGTGTCGCGTGCCTGGTAATAATAAAACTTACTCGATCGTACGTGCGTGTCAATCATGCCTGCTCGCGCTCGATTGAGTATGTTCTTGGGCGTCTAAATAAATTGTGTGAGAATGCTTTGTTTGTATATGTGATCACTTATATGATCATGAATGATAAAAAATGGGAACGAGTACCTAGCTGTGATGAATATGAATAGCGTGTGATTATTAGGGGGATTAGCTAGTGTATGCTTCCCTCACTATCTATTTCAAAGCGTACATCTCCTTGATTAATTAACATGATAAAAAAAATAAATAATAATGTGCAATATATATTTGTGAGTCCTGCGCGCAAGTCTCTCTCTCCCGGTACTCTCATACTCCATGAAGTACATTTCATCTATCTCATAGCGTACTACCCTTATTACACCGAGGTATATATATAGTTGTCACTTTATGTACCTTAGTCTGAACAACAGTACGAAATAAGAGGAGGCGTGAGCAAATATAGTTGTAGACATCATCTCCTCCTCGCGGGGCCGTCGGCCGCCGTCTACCAATCCGCCGATCTGCAGTACATAGCCGCCACCAAATCCCTCGCCCTCACCCCTCGCCGGCCCTTCGCCCTCGTCCCTTCTCCTCCTCACCGGGCCACTAGCAACTAGTCTGTAAGCCCGCCAGTCAGCTAGTCTGTAGTTCACACCAATCTGCAGTCGATTAGCCCTACGCCAGTCAACAGCCAGCCAGTTCGTAACTGGCCAACCGTCCACTCACCCCACGTAGTCCACCAGTCTACAACTGGCCAACCGCAGTCGCGTCGGCCCTCTATAGCATCTCACAGTTGCAGCCATAGTCCTACAATTAATACCTCTTTAGCATCTCACTTCGATCTATAATCGGATCCAAAAGGTACATGTAAAATAAATTGTGATCCTAATAAATTAATTTAAGCACTAATCCAAAATCATCTCTCCATTTCGGATCTATTTTCGAATCCACACATTATGTATATATTTTTTACATGTAACGACTATATATATATATATATATATATGTCCATTTTTCGGATCCACAAATTAAGTAAGCGCACATTATATATACATTTTTTACATGTAATGACCAGAAAGATCTAAATTTATATATATATTTTGATCAAAAAATACATGCAAATAACAAAAGCATAAGTCCGTAGTCATCTAAATAGATTACTTCGACCATTAATCCAAAATTATATCCCCATTTCGATCGATTTTCGGATCCACCGAGTAAGCACACATTACACTTCCGGTTATAAAATGACAATTCAACATACCAAGATCAAACACATTGGGACATTTCTTTTTGCCACTTCTCTAGCACTCGATCCGCTACGCTTACTCTCTAAGATGCATCCTCCAATAATTGCTCCCAAGATTATTTCTCCACGAGATAGAGTTTTATAGAAAAAAAGAGCAGAATTTTTTAAGTAATCTATTTACTTTGGAGAATTGAATCTCCAACAAATCTGTTTATATATTAAAGCTACCCGATAAGTACATCAAAGACATGAATATTGACCGGCAACAAGTACATCAAATTCAAAACCGTGGAGTTACAGCAAGAAGAGGTTCTTGCGGACCTTCCCAAGGCAATAAGATCATGCATTCAATAGCATTTCATCCGGTGGATATTAGAAAGTGCATATCTCTTCAAAGGAGTCTCAGAGGACATAATAATCCAGTTGCTAAGAAGTCTTATCCATTCCTTGCTCGTGATGTTAATTATATTACCAAGAAGATCAAATCAAACTATATACATTTTCAATTTGCCTATAGTTGCAGAATAACAGAAACGTCAAGATAATAATATGCACCTTACAGAAATAAGGATGAAAGATTGGATAGTATTTTACTCACCCAAATCATTATCCCCGATTGTTTGTGGGGGAGTGAATATATTTGTTTAATATATATATATATATATATATATATATATATATATATATATTTGTGTGCCACATTTTATAAATCATAACTTACTCCGTGAGTTCTAGAGTTGCCTTCTGACCAAATGTCCAGACAATTCGCTGTGTTGGATCAGCTGGAGCTGATGCCGGATCCTTCACATGAAACGCAAAATTACTTGTCTGGTGGTCGGGATGGCACGTCCGGTCCTTTCCGCAATGAAGGGGTGAACTGACTCCCTCGTCTCCCACCTTATAAGTATTACCTTTCAGTTAAAAAAAATAGACTTCATGTTACCTATATCGGGACAAATCATATCAATCAATTAGAGAAATCACACTTGTAGTACCGTATACCCTAGTAAGTACAAGCTAAATTCCATTTCTGGAAAGTCTAACCTCTTGGATGAGTTTGATGGTTCGGTTGATGAGACGGACGTGGAGTTCGGTGACCTTGCCTTCGAGTCCGCCCGCTGGAGCAATCGTAGGAATCGTCGCAGGAGCAACAGCTCCCGCGAGTTCTAGAGTCCCCGATTTTAGCTGGTTGTTTCGATCGGTTGGCCTCCTTCGGCCTACTTCGCTTTTTTGGCCCCTCGGCCCAACTGTTGTTCTCAGCCCATTTCTTTTGTCTAGGTGTCGTCCCTCTCCCCCTATCCTTGTACTTCTCTCTCCCTTAACTGCTTTCTTTAATGAAATCGCTTGCCTGGAGACCGGGGTGGAACGTCCATCTCCCTCCGCAATGAAGGAATCACCGGTCTTCCTCGTCCCCGCCTTGCAAGTATTAACTTTGAGTTTAAAAAAAAATCTCTCAAGTAACTTGGAGGATTTGGAGGTGATTAGAAAAAACCTAGGCGTATATGTTCTTGTTAAGCATCACCATAGAACATCATCACAAGCCATTTAAACCCAACTGATCTGCAAAACTTCATGATTGCACAGGAAACACCAAGGACTAAAAAGACAGCACAAAACAATAAAGAGAGGCCACTACAAGAGAAGAGAAGAGATTCATTCACTGCGATGTGTAAGATTAACATCAACTAAACTGAGATCAGTAGATCGATGCAAGTTTGATGCATGAGCAGTACATCACACAAAAATTAGAAACAATTTAACAAGAGAGTGAAAACAATAAAAAGACACAAAAAATGAAGAATTGAAGTTTTTCACTTCGTTGACGTGCACTTTTAAGACATCAACAGCATTGCCACTGAAAGATCACACAAGGAAAACATGATTGAAAAATAAGGGGTTAATAGTGATCTCATCCTCGAGCACGTATCTTCAGTGTTACGACACAATGATAGTGTCAAGTGATAACCAGTGTAGTCAAAATCCCGCCTAGGCGCTCGCCTAGGCGGTGAGGCGGGGTGAGACGACGGCAGCCCGTCTCGTGCCGTCGCGGTTCGCTGAGGCGAACGCCTCACGCGTGCCTCGCTCGTTGCAGCGTGCTTCGCCCGCGCCGGCTCGCCCACCCAGCGGATCCATGTATCGGGTAAGAATACCCGTTAACTATGACGAACCGGAGCCTTTAATGATGCGAAGGTTTCGCTCGCATCCCGTCTCCAACATATCGTTTATCCCTCCAACGGCGGCAGCAGCTGAGCGGCGAGTGGCGTCCGATAACTCCCTCTCGTCGTCTCCATCACCCTCTGTCTCTATCTTCCACTCCACTCTCTCTTTCTCTCTCACGCAGGCACACACGGAGGGCTGGGGGGTCAGTGAAATTAATTAAATAAAATGAAAGATGAATGAAAACTTAGGCTAAAAGAATTAGTGAGGCAAGTGAAAAGAAAATGATGACAATCATCACAATCACCAAACTTGTAAGGAAATAGATTGAGAGAAATAATTAAAGTAATACTTGCACAAAATACAAAAGACCGAGTTCACAGAGAACTTAGCGAAGAGAATTAAATAAAAGATGAGTGATGTTCGTGAAAGAATAAAACTGGTGTCTGAAATAAATAACTTTGAAAAAATTAAGATAAAGAACGAAAAAATTACAACAAATAACAAAGAGGCCTTCGCTTCCTCCCAATGTAACACAACACCAAAAAAAAATACAGAAGAAATCCCCCCCTTCCTCATCCACGTGGCATTGTTTCCTTAAGCTTATCGTAGACATAAGTTGTGACTACATCGGGGGGGGGGGGGGGGTGGAGAAAAGTTGTGGCCACATTCACCAACCATACTTAACCCGTAGTAGCCTCCCTCGAGTCATATTTTGCTGCTGCCAAGCCATCTTTCTCCACCTACGTGAGAGTGAGAGCCACACGTAGAGCCCCATCATGTATTCATGCGTAAGAGCCCCATGTGATCCACCCTCCTACTTCAACGTTGGCTGCTGTTTGATGCTGCCATCCTCTTACGTGTGACCGTGGATAAATGGAAAAACATGCCTCCTCCTTTCCGCCGCGGCCATCCTCTTCCTTTGACGTCGCTATCACGAATAACGACCTCATATCCTTCGGACACAAATAAGTAAAAGAATTTTGGTGAGGGAAGAGGGAGGATAGGCTGGGCGCTTCTAGGCGCACCAGCTGGAGGCGCTCTGGGCACCCCAAGGGAGAAATGTCAAGTAACAATAAACTTGCATAAACTGTGTCTCTCCGTCCTTGAGCCCTATAAAATGAGGGCTTTGGGTAGATGCATGGGAGCACCACAAACCTATAAGTCTAGCCAGCTTATCTTCCCCGGCCTCTCGTTAATACTAGTCTCTGCCACCATGTCCGCAGAGAAGAGCCCTGTCACCCTGCCCGTCATCCTGCTGGTGGCAGCAGCGGCCCTCCTGCTCCATGCACCCCCGGCTGAGGGGAGCTACATGACGGTGTGGAACGGCCCCGGTTGCAGCAACTCCGCCCAGCGTTACAGTGCCTGCGGCTGCAGCAACATCAACCTCCACGGTGGGTACCAGTTCGTGTACCAGGGCCAGACCGCCGCCACCTACAACCAGGCGAACTGCCGGGGCGTCGCGCACACCCGCTTCGGCGGCAGCGTGCGGGATTGCAGACCGATGGGATGGCAGAGCATCTTTATCCAGTGCTAAGCTTATTATGAGTGCCAACAGCATATCTCAGGTGTCGCGTGCCTGGTAATAATAAAACTTACTCGATCGTACGTGCGTGTCAATCATGCCTGCTCGCGCTCGATTGAGTATGTTCTTGGGCGTCTAAATAAATTGTGTGAGAATGCTTTGTTTGTATATGTGATCACTTATATGATCATGAATGATAAAAAATGGGAACGAGTACCTAGCTGTGATGAATATGAATAGCGTGTGATTATTAGGGGGATTAGCTAGTGTATGCTTCCCTCACTATCTATTTCAAAGCGTACATCTCCTTGATTAATTAACATGATAAAAAAATTAAATAATAATGTGCAATATATATTTGTGAGTCCTGCGCGCAAGTCTCTCTCTCCCGGTACTCTCATACTCCATGAAGTACATTTCATCTATCTCATAGCGTACTACCCTTATTACACCGAGGTATATATATAGTTGTCACTTTATGTACCTTAGTCTGAACAACAGTACGAAATAAGAGGAGGCGTGAGCAAATATAGTTGTAGACATCATCTCCTCCTCGCGGGGCCGTCGGCCGCCGTCTACCAATCCGCCGATCTGCAGTACATAGCCGCCACCAAATCCCTCGCCCTCACCCCTCGCCGGCCCTTCGCCCTCGTCCCTTCTCCTCCTCACCGGGCCACTAGCAACTAGTCTGTAAGCCCGCCAGTCAGCTAGTCTGTAGTTCACACCAATCTGCAGTCGATTAGCCGTACGCCAGTCAACAGCCAGCCAGTTCGTAACTGGCCAGCCGTCCACTCACCCCACGTAGTCCACCAGTCTACAACTGGCCAACCGCAGTCGCGTCGGCCCTCTATAGCATCTCACAGTTGCAGCCATAGTCCTACAATTAATACCTCTTTAGCATCTCACTTCGATCTATAATCGGATCCAAAAGGTACATGTAAAATAAATTGTGATCCTAATAAATTAATTTAAGCACTAATCCAAAATCATCTCTCCATTTCGGATCTATTTTCGAATCCACACATTATGTATATATTTTTTACATGTAACGACTATATATATATATATATATATATATATATATATATCCATTTTTTGGATCCACAAATTAAGTAAGCGCACATTATATATACATTTTTTACATGTAATGACCAGAAAGATCTAAATTTATATATATATTTTGATCAAAAAATACATGCAAATAACAAAAGCATAAGTCCGTAGCGATCCAAATAGATTACTTCGAGCATTAATCCAAAATTATATCCCCATTTCGATCCATTTTCGGATCCACCGAGTAAGCACACGTTACACTTCCGGTTATAAAATGACAATTCAACATACCAAGATCAAACACACTGGGACATTTCTCTTTGCCACTTCTCTAGCACTCCGCTACGCTTACTCTCTAAAATGGATCCTCCAATAATTGCTCCCAAGATTGTTTCTCCACGTGATAGAGTTTTATAGAAAAAAAGAGCAGAATTTTTTAAGTAATCTATTTACTTTGGAGAATTGAATCTCCAACAAATCTGTTTATATATTAAAGCTACCCGATAAGTACATCAAAGACATGAATATTGACCGGCAACAAGTACATCAAATTCAAAACCGTGGAGTTACAGCAAGAAGAGGTTCTTGCGGACCTTCCCAAGGCAATAAGATCATGCATTCAATAGCATTTCTTCCGGTGGATATTAGAAAGTGCGTATCTCTTCGAAGGAGTCTCAGAGGACATAATAATCCAGTTGCTAAGAAGTCTTATCCATTCCTTGCTCGTGATGTTAATTGTATTACCAAGAAGATCAAATCAAACTATATACATTTTCAATTTGCCTATAGTTGCAGAATAACAGAAACGTCAAGATAATAATATGCACCTTACAGAAATAAGGATGAAAGATTGGATAGTATTTTACTCACCCAAATCATTATCCCCGATTGTTTGTGGGGGAGTGAATATATTTGTTTAATAAGATTATATATATATATATATATATATATATATATCTGTGTGTGTGTGCGCGCGCCACATCTTATAAATCACAACTTACTCTGTGAGTTCTAGAGTTGCCTTCTGACCAAATGTCCAGATAATTCGCTGAGTTGGATCAGCTGGAGCTGATGCCGGATCCTTCACATGAAACGCAAAATAAGAGCCTTCCTGTTACCTATATCTGGACAAATCATATCAAGCAATTAGAGAAATCACACTGGTAGTACCTCATACCCCAGGAAGTACAAGCTAAATTTCATTTCCGGAAAGTCCAACCTCTTGAGTAACTTGTAGGATTTGGAGGTGATTAGAAAAAACCTAGACGTATATGTTCTTGTTAAGCATCACCAAAGAACATCATCACAAGCCATTTTAACCCAACTGATCTGCAAAACGCAAGCTTGACGATTGCACAGGAAACACCAAGGACTAAAAAGACAGCACAAAACAATAAAGAGAGACCACTACAAGAGAAGAGAAGAGATTTATTCACTGCGCTGTGCAAGATTAACACCAACTATAAACTGAGATCAGTAGATCCATGCAAGTTTGATGCATGAGCATTGCATCGCACAAAAACTAGAAACAATTTAACAAGATAGTGAAAAATAATAAAAAGATACAAAAAAGGAAGAATTGAAGTTTTTCACTTCATTGACATGCACTTTTAAGACATCAACAGCATTGGCACTGAAAGATCACACAAGGGAAACATGTTTGAAAAATAAGGGGTTAATTGTGATCTCATCCTCAAGCACGAATCTTCAGGGTTACAACATAATGATTGTGTCAAGCGACAAGCTGTGTAGTCAGAATCCTGCCTAGGTGCTCGCCCAGGCGGTGAGGCGGGGTGAGGCGACAACATCTCGCCTCGCACCGTCGCAGTTCGTCGAGGCGGACGCCTCACGCGCGCCTTGCTAGTCGCAGCGCGCTTCGCACGCTCGCCCGTCCGACGGATCTACGTATCGGGTAAGAATACCCGTTAACTACGACGAATCGGATCTGCCTTTAATGATGTGATGGTTTCACTCGCATCTCGTCTCCAACATCTCGTGTCCACCTCCAACGGCGGCAGCAGCTGAGCGGCGAGGGGCGTCCTGCGAGGGGCGAGCGGCGTCCGAAGAGGGGCGAGCGGCGTCGACGAGCGACGAGCTGCGAGCGGCATCCGACGAGCTGCGAGCGGCATCCGACGAGCGGTGAGCGGCGTCCGATAACTCCCTTTCGCAGTCTCCATCTCCCTCTCTCTCTCTCTCTGTCTTTCACTCCACTCTCTCCTTCTCTCTCACGCAACCACACACGGAGGGGGGCTCAGTGAAATTAATTAAACAAAATGAAGGATCGATAAAAACTCAGACTAAAAGAATTAGTGAGGCAAATGAAAAGAAAATGACAATCACCGAACTTGTAAGGAAATAGATTGAGAGAAATAATTAAAATAACACTTGCACAAAATATAAAAGACGAGTTTACAGAGAATTTAGCGAAGATAATTAAACAAAAGATGAGTGATGTTTGTGAAAGGATAAAAATGATGTTTGAAATAAATAACTTTGAAAAGATTAAGAGAAAGAATCACAAAATTATAATAAATAATAAGGAGTCCTTCGCTTCCTCCTAATATAGCACGACACCCAAAAAAAAAAATGCAGAAGAAAGCCCCCCTCTTCATCCACATAGTATTGCTTCCTTAGGCTCACCATAGGCAAAAGTGGTGACTACATCCCTGGGGTGTGGGGAGAAAAGTTAGTGACCACATCCATCAGCCATACCTAACCCTGCTGTAACTTCCCTCAAGTCATTCTCCACCTACGTGAGAGAGTCATTCTCCACCCACTCGTGAGAGCCCCATCTGACCCACCCTTCTACGTCAACCTTGGCTGCTGCCATCCTCTTACGTGTGACCCTGGAAAAATGAAAAATATCCATTTTGCATTTCCACGCCAACGGCCAGCCTCTGTTTGGGCGCCAACTTCCCATGCACCAACGTGAGCCAAACTTCCTTTGACGCTATCGCTATCACGAACAACGACGTCGTATCCTCTGGACATAAATAAATAAGAACTCCATTTTACATTTCCACGCCAGCGGCCAGCCTCTGTTTAGGCGGCCATCTTTTCATGCACGAACGTGAGCCAACTGGATAGGCTGGGCGCTTCATAGGCGCACCAGCTGGAGACGCTCGCTCTGGGCACCCCAAGGGAGAAAGGCCAATTAACAATAAACTTGCATAAACTAGTCGATCAAATTAAACATCTGCGTCTCCGTCGTTGAGCCCTATAAAATTAAACACCTGTGAGGCTAGCCAGCTTATCTTCCCCCGGCCTCTCATTAATACTAGTCTCAGTCGCCATGTCCGCAGCGAAGAGCCCTGTCACCCTGCCCGTCATCCTGCTGGTGGCGGCGGCGGCCCTCCTGCTCCCTGCACCCCCGGCTGAGGCGGGGAGCCGCCTGGTTGTGTGGAACGGCCCCGGTTGCACCAGCTTCGCCGAGGGTTTCGGTGGCTGCGGCTGCCACAACATCACCCTCCACGGTGGGTACCTGTTCGCGTACGTGTACTTTTCCGCTGCCACCTACAACCAGGCGAACTGCCAGGGCCTCTCGGACACCCGCTTCAACAGCACCGTGCAGGATTGCAGCCCGGAAGGAATCAAATGGAAGAGCATCCGTTTCCTGTGCTAAGCTTATTATGATCAATGCCGACAACATATCTCAGGTGTCGCGTGCTTGGTAATAATAAAACTCACTCGACCGTGCGTGCCAATCATGTCTGCTCGCGCTCGATTGAGTATGTTATGTTCTTGGGCGTCTAAACAAATTAATTGTGTGAGAATGCTTTGTTTGTATATATGTGTGATCACTTATATGATGATGAAGGATAAAAAATGGGAACGACTGTACCTTGCTGTGATGAATATGAATAGCGTGTGATTATTAGGGGGACTAGCTAGTGTATGCTTCCCTCACTATCTGTTTTAATCTTGATTGTACATTTTTCATTTTTTTTCGATCAGAGCGTACATCTCCTTAATTAATTAACATGATCAAAAAGAAAATTAAATATTAATTAATGTGCAATATATATTAATTTGTGAGTCCTGCGCGCAAGTCTCTCTCTCCAAGTACTCTCTTACTCCATGCTGTACACTTCATCTCTCTCATAACGTACTCCCCTTGTTACACCGAGGTATATAGATATAGTAGTCATTTTATGTACCTTAGTTTGAACGAGATTATGAAATAAGAGGAGGCGTGAGCAAACATAGTTGTAGACTTCATCTCCAACTCGCCGGGCCGCCGGCCGCCATCTACCAATTAATCCGCCAGTCTACAATCCATAGCCGCCAAAAAATCCTTCGCCCTCACCCCTCGCCGGCCCTTCGCCCTCGTCCATTCTCCTCCTCACCGGGCCACTAGCAACTAGTCTGTTAAGCCCATCAGTCAGCTAGTCGATCTGTAGTTCGCACCAATCTGCATTCGGGTAGCCGTACGCCAGTCAGTTCGCAGCTGGCCAACCGTCCACTCACCCCTCGGGGTCCACCAGTCTACAGCTGGCCAACAGCAGTCGCACCGGCCCTCTTTGGCATCTCACAGTTGCAGCCGCAGTCCTGCAATACCTCTTTAGCATCTCACGTCGATCTATAATCGGATCACGAAGGTACAGGTAAAATAAATTGTATCCTAATAAATTAATTCAAGCACTAATCCAAAGTCATCTCCCCATTTCGGATCTATTTTCGGATCCAGACATTAAGTACACAATATGTATACATTTTTTACATGTAATGACTATAGAGATACGAATTTGCATATATATATATATATATATATATGGGAAATATTCACATGGGGTCGGCCCCATGACAAATTGCCATGGTGTCGGAATCTAGGCCCTTAAATGCATGGGAGTTGATCTCCTTATATCTCGGCCCCATACATTTAATGGCCCAGATCCCGGCCCCATGGTAAATTACCATGGGGCCGGCCCCAGGTGAATATTTCCCTATATATATATATATATATATCTTTTCGGATCCACAAATTAAGTAAGCACACATTATATATACATTTTTTACATGTAATGACATGATAGATCTGAATTTACATATATTTTTGGATCCAAAAAAGTACATGCAAATAACAAAAGCATAAGTACGTAGTGATCCAAATAGATTACTTCGAGCACTAATCCAAAATCATATCTCCATTTCGATCCATTTCGGATCCACACGGTAAGCACACGTTACACTTCTCTAGCACTCCGCTACGCTTACTCTAAACTGGATCCTCCAATAATTGGTCACAAAATTGTTTCTCCACCTGATAGAATTTCATAGAAAAAAAGAGCAGGATTTTTTAAGAAATCTATTTACTTTGGAGAATTGAATCTCAAACAAATCTGTTTATATTAAAGCTACCAGATAAGTACATCAAAGACATGAATATTGACCGGCAACAAGTACATCAAATTCAAAACAGTGGAGTTACAGCAGGAAGAGGTTCTTGCGGACCTTCCCAAGGCAATAAGATCAAGCATTCAATAGCATTTCTTCCGGAGGATATTAGAAAGTGCATGTCTCT
Organism: Amorphophallus konjac; assembly: GCA_022559845.1. Classification (NCBI taxonomy): domain Eukaryota; kingdom Viridiplantae; phylum Streptophyta; class Magnoliopsida; order Alismatales; family Araceae; genus Amorphophallus; species Amorphophallus konjac. The sequence goes on along the minus strand of CM040117.1, from coordinate 238,566,918 downwards.
TCAAAGGAGTCTCACAGGACATAATAATCCAGTTGCTAAGAAGTCTTATCCATTCCTTGCTCGTGATGTTAATTATATTATCAAGAAGATCAAATCAAACTATATACATTTTCAATTTCCCTATAGTAACAAAAAAACAGAAACGTCAAGATAATAATATGCACCTTACAGAAATAAGGATGCCGATTGGATAGTATTTTAATCACCCAAATCATTATCCCCGATTGTTTGTGGGGGAGTGAATATATTTGTTTAATAAGATTATATATATATATATGTGTGTGTGTGTGTGTGTAACACATTTTATAAATCACAACTTACTCTGTGAGTTCTAGAGTTACCTTCTGACCAAATGTCCAGACAATTCTATGGGTTGGATCAGCTGGAGCTGATGCCGGATCCTTCACATGAAACCCAAAATAAGAGCCTTCTTGTTACCTATATCTGGACAAATCATATCTAGCAATTAGAGAAGTCACACTGGTAGTACCTCATACCCCAGGAAGTACAAGCTAAATTTCATTTCTTGTTAAGCGTCACCAAAGAACATCATCACAAGCCATTTAAACCCAACTGATCTGTAAAACTCAAGCTTGATGATCGCACAGGAAACACCAAGGACTAAAAAGACAGCACAAAACAATAAAGTGAGACCACTACAAGAGAAGAGAAGAGATTCATTCACTGCGGTGTGCAAGATTAACATCAACTATAAACTCAGATCAGTAGATCCATGCAAGTTTGATGTATGAGCAGTGCATTGCACAAAAACTAAAAACAATTTAACAAGATAGTGAAAAACAATAAAAAGACACAAAAAAGGAAGAATTGAAGTTTTTTCACTTCATTGACAAGCACTTTTAAGACATCAACAACATTGGCACTGAAAGATCACACAAGGAAGACACGTATGAAAAATAAGGGGTTAATAGTGATCTCATCCTCAAGTAAGTATCTTCAGTGTTACAACACAATGATAGTGTCAAGCAATAACCTATGTAGTCAAAATCCTGCGCCCGCCTAGGCGGTGAGGCGGAGCAATGCGACGGCAGCCCGCCTCGCGCCATCGCGGTTCACCGAGGCGAACGCCTCACGCGCGCCTCGCTCGTCGCAGCGCGCTTCGCACGCTCGTCCGCGCCCACTCGCCAGCCCACCCGCTCGCCCGCCCGACGATCCGAGTATTGGGTAAGAATACCCGTTAACTATGACGAACCAGAGCCTTTAATGATGCGAGGGTTTCGTTCGCATCCCGTCTCTAACATATCGTTACCCCCTCCAACAGTGGCAGTAGCTGAGCGGCGAGCGGCGAGCAACGTCCGGTAAGTCCCTCTCGCCGTCTCCATCTCCCTCTCTCTTTGTCTTCCACTCCACTCTCTCTTTCTCTCTCACGCAAGCACTCGTGGAGGGGGGCTCAGTGAAATTAATTAAACAAAATGAAGGATCAATGAAAACTTAGGCTAAAATAATTAGTGAGATAAATGAAAATAAAATGACAATCACCACAATCACCAAACTTGTAAGGAAATAGATTGAAAGAAATAATTAAAATAACACTTGCACAAAATATAAACAACGAATTTACATAGAACTTAGCAAAGAGAATTAAACAAAAGATGAGTGATATTTGTGAAAGAATAAAAATGATCTCTTAAATAAATAACTTTGAAAAGATTAAGAGAAAGAATCACAAAATTATAACAAATAACAAGAGGCCTTCGCTTCCACCTAATGTAACACAACACCCAAAAAAATGCAGAAGAAAGCCCCCCCTTCCCATCCACATAGCATTGTTTCCTTACACTCACCATGGACATAAATAGTGACTACATCCTGAGGGGGGAGAAAAGTTAGTGACCACATCCACCAGCCATACCTAACACTGGTGTCATCTTTTACTGCTGCCAAGCCATCTTTCTACTCCTACGTGAGAGCCCCACGTGGCCCCATCATGTATTCTTGCGTAAGAGCCCCATGTGACCCACCCTCCTACGTCAACCTTAATTTACTGCTATTTGCTGCATGCCATCCTCTTCCTTTGACGTGGTTATCACGAACAACGAAGTCGTATCCTCCGTACATAAATGAATAGGAACTTTGGTTGGTGAGAGTTTGTGTAAAAAAATTATAGTTTGATTCCAGATAAAAAGATATTTAATCATATAATATTTATCCTTCTTAATTATATCTTAATTCTCACTAATTAAATTATGTTTTAAAATTTTAATTATTTCTATAAAAAATTTAATTAAATGTAAGACGGTTAGTTTAACTATAAGAAATTACATAATTAATTACAATAAAATCTTAAAAATAACATGTGTGACATAAATAAACATATGAAAATATGCACTCATCAGTATACCGCGATAGTCTTGACGGTCGCCGCCCCGGGTGGGCGTCAAGGAGATCGCATTGTCGTCTCTGAGATCGCCGCCGATGGAGAAACTCTAGTGACACAAAAGAGGGGTTCTGAGAAGGCAGATCATAGAGAATGTCGCCGTCGCCATCGAGGGTGGCCGATGAGATCGTCATCGTGAGAATGCCGCTGTTGGATTAACCCTTGAGAGAGGAGTCGAAGGAGAGCGAGGTGGAGATTGGAGCGACCATAGGGGGAGGGCCAAGCCGTCAGACCCGATTGCGATGGGGACATGCTCGCCCATAAAGGAGGGAGTTTATGACGCCCTGAAAACTCGATCCGATATCAGGGATTTTGGATCGGGAGAGTGCCACCCCGGATCTGCACAAATGTCCCATTTAGAATCAAAGAAGTTGCTCAAGAGAGACGATTCGATTGGCTGAGAGAGGATCCTCACGGATCTGGCAGACAGAGGGGTAAGGGAGAGGAGGCAGATTTCTGCCACGCGAGGGAAAAGGGAGGATAGGATGGGCGCTTCTAGGCGCACCATCTGGAGGCGCTCTGGGTACCCCATAGAGAAAGGCCAAGTAACAATAAACTTGCATAAACTAGTCGATCAAATGAAACATATGTGTCTCCGTCCTTGAGCCCTATAAAATGAGGGCCTTTGGTAGATGCATGGGAGCATCACAAACCTATAAGGCTAGCCAGCTTATCTTCCCCCGGCCTCTCATTAATACTAGTCTCAGTCGCCATGTCCGCAGGGAAGAGCCCTGTCACCCTGCCCATCATCCTGCTAGTGGCGACGGCGGCCCTCCTGCTCCCTGCACCCCCGGCTGAGGGGAGCACCATGACGGTGTGGAACGGCCCCGGTTGCAGCAACTTCGCCGAGAGTTACAGTGCTTGCGGCTGCAGCAGCATCCACCTCCACGGTGAGTACTTCTTCGTGTAATCTGGCAAGACCGCCACCACCTACAACCAGGAGAACTACCGGGGCGTCGTGCACACCAGCTTCGGCGGCAGCGTGCGGGATTGCATCCCGATCGGATGGAAGAGCATCTTTATCCAGTGCTAAGCTTATTATGATCAGTGCCAACAACATATCTCAGGTGTCGCGTGCTTGGTAATAATAAAACTTACTCGATCGTGCGTGTCAATCATGTCTGCTCGCGCTCGAGTATGTTCTTGGGCGTCTAAACAAATTGTGTGAGAATATATGCTTTGTTTGTATATATGTGTGATCACTTATATGATCATGAATGATAAAAAATGGGAAGACATGAGTACCCAGCTGTGATGAATTATGAATAGCGTGTGATTTTTAGGGGGACTAGCTAGCTAGTGTATGCTTCCCTCACTATCTATTTTAATCTTGGTTGTACATTTTACATTTTTTCGACCAAAGCGTACATCTCCTTAATTAATTAACATGATCAAAAAAAATTAAATATTAATGTGCAATATATACTTGTGAGTCCTGCGCGCAAGTCTCTCTCTCCCAGTACTCTCTTACTCCATGAAGTACACTTCTTCTCTCTCATAACGTACTCCCCTTATTACACCGAGGTATATATTTATATATATATAGTTGTCACTTTATGTATCTTACTTTGAACAACAGTATGAAATAAGAGGAGGGGTGAGCAAATATAGTTGTCTAGACTTCATCTCCTCCTCGCCGGGCCGTCGGCCGCCGTCTACCAATCCGCCGATATGCAGTACATAGCCACCACAAAATCCTTCGCCCTCACCCCTCGCCGGCCCTTCGCCCTCGTCCATTCTCCTCCTCACCGGGCCACTAGCAACTAGTCTGTAATTAAGCCCGCCAGTCACCAAGGCTGTAGTTCACACCAGTCTGCAGTCGGTTAGCCGTACGGTAGTCAACAGCCAGCCAGTTCGCAGCTGGCCAACCATCCACTCACCCCTCGCAGTCCACCAGTCTACAGTTAGCCAACCGCAATCGCGCCGGCCCGCTTTAACATCTCACAGTTGCAGCTGCAGTCCTACAATACCTCTTTAGCATCTCACGTCGATCTATAATCGGATCCAAAAGGTACATGTAAAATAAATTGTGATCCTAATAAATTAATTCAAGCACTAATCCAAAATCATCTCCCCATTTTGGATCTATTTTTGGATCCACACATTAATTACACATTATTTATACATTTTCTTCATGTAATGATTATAGAGATACGAATTTACATATATATATATATATATGGGAAATGTTTACATGGTGCCGGCCCTATGACAAATTGCCATGGGGCCAGCATCTGGGCCCTTAAATCCATGGAAGTTGATCTCCATATATGCTGGCCCCATGCATTTAAGGGCCCAGATGTCGGCCCCATGACAAATTGTCATGGGACCGGCACCATGTGAATATTTCCCTATATATATATATATTTTTTTTGGATCCACAAATTAAGTAAGCACACTTTATATATACATTTTTTACATGTAATAACCAGATAGATCTGAATTTACATATATTTTCGGATCCAAAAAATACATGCAAATAACAAAAGCATAAGTACGTAGTGATCCATATAGATTACTTAGAGCACTAATCCAAAATCATATCCCCATTTCGATCTATTTTCGGATCCACACAGTAAGCACACATTACACTTCCGGTTATAAAATGGCAAGATAACATATAGAGATCAAACAAACTGGGACATTTCTTTTTGCCACTTCTCTAGCACTCCGCTACGCTTACTCTAAACTGGATCCTCCAATAATGACTCCTATATCTGGACAAATCATATCAAGCAATTAGAGAAATCACACTGGTAGTACCTCATACCCCAGGAAGTACAAGCTAAATTTCATTTTTGGAAAGTCCAACCTCTTGAGTAACTTGGAGGATTTGGAGGTGATTAGAAAAAACCTAGACGTATGTGTTCTTGTTAAGCATCACCAAAGAACATCGTCACAAGCCATTTAAACCCAACTGATCTGCAAAACTCAAGCTTGACGATTGCACAGGAAACACCAAGGACTAAAAAGACAGCACAAAACAATAAAGGGAGACCACTACAAGAGAAGCGAAGAGATTCATTCACTGCGATGTGCAAGATTAACATCAACTAAACAGAGATCAGTAGATCCATTCAAGTTTGATGCATGAGCAGTACATCGCACAAAAACTAGAAACAATTTAACAAGATAGTGAAAAACAATAAAAAGACACAAAAAAAAGAAAAATTGAAGTTTTTCACTTCATTGACATGCACTTTTAAGACATCAACAGCATTGGCACTGAAAGATCACACAAGGAAAACACGTTTGAAAAATAAGGGTTTAATAGTGATCTCATCCTCAAGCACGTATCTTCAATGTTACATTACAATGATAGCATCACAATAATAGTGATCTCTCCCCACTCTATCTCCCTCACAGTGAGAGGGAGGGGCCGAACCCCTATCGCCCCTCTCCCACAGTCCGACTCCCACCTACTCACTCTCCCTCCCCCTGCCACTCTCGCTCTCTCCACTCTCTTAGTCTATCTCTCCCTCGCCTTCACTCTATCTCTCTCTATTCTCTCACTCTCTGTCTCCCGCTCACTCTCTTTGCTCTCTCTCAACTCTCTGCCTCCGCCCACTCTCTCTGTTCACTCAACTCTCTGTGTCCCGCCCACTCTCTCTGTTCTCTCACTCTCTGTCTCCTGCTCTCTCTCACACAGACACACACGCATGCACACTTAGGGGGGCTAATCCCCTCTCTCACTAGTCACTCTATCTCACCCTCTCTCTGTCTCTCAAAGACTACAGTTACGATCAATCGTGATTCGTGTAGGACAATCGACGTCGGTAATAAACAGTCAGTAAAAATATTTTTGTACATTTGTTGTTTGATTTATTTTTATTGTTTGATTTATTTTTGTAATATAATTCAAATTTATTGTTTGATTTATTTTTGTAATATGATTTAAATTTGTTGTTTGATTTTTTTAAGATGTCTACGCCTACACCACCTACTTTTGTGTCTGTTTCTGGTGGTGTATCGTCAAATGCAAGCACTCTAGGGCCCAAGAGCCCAATATAGAAAATGGCAGATCAAAGATATTGGGTGAAAATATGGAATCTCTGCCAATCCACAAAATAGAGAAGAGATAACATGTAATTTTTTGTAAAAAAGTGAGTAAAGGAGAGATTTACCGGCTGAAATAATATTTAGCCAACCTAGGTACAAATGTGACAGCTTACCAGAAGGTTCCCATAGATGTGAAAATAGAAATCTGAGAATATATGCAAAATGTTAAGAAAGCTAGAATTGAGAAGCTACAAATGGTGAGGGAGACGGAATGTAGAGAAAATTTGTTGAAGGATTCATGTAAATCTCAATCTCTGGATGTCTATCAAGTTAATATACTTGATGACATTATTTCAAAGTCACCACGGATGAAGGGTCCTATGGACAAGTTCTGCACTCTTGATCCGAAACAAGTTAAGACAGTAAGAGATAAAAAATGAGAAAGGAAACATTGTGATAGGATTTGCCAATACGTAGATAGATGGATTTATCAAGTTGGTATCCCATTCAATATTGTGCGCCCGTGGACACCTAAATATAAAAAAGAAAAAAAAGAGAAGAGAAAAGAAGGAGGAGGAGGAAGAAAATAAATAATAAATAATAAATAGAATAGAATAGAATAAATAAAAGAAAAAGAGAGAGAAGAAAATAAATAAATAATAAAATAATAATAAGAATATATAAATAATAATAATAAAAGTTAATAATAATAACAATAATAATAAAAAATAAAATAATAAATAATAAATAGTGACATATATATAATAAAATAATTATAAAAGAGAGAGAGGGGTGGCCCACTCTCTCTCCTTCTCTCTCATTCTTTCTCTCTCTCATTTTATCCCTCACTCGGATGGCCACCCGGCACATTCCCCGCTCTCACGCCGCTCCCACGGCACACTCCCTCTACCCGGCACGCCACTGTGCCGGATAACACCCACCGTGTCAACACCTCCACTCTCACCGTCTCACCCACCTCAAACCTCACCGTATAACCTCCACCCCCTCAAAAGTCTCACCTGTTGGGGGATAGAACCGGAGTACCCAGACGAGGAGGACAAACAGCAGAGGAGGAAGAAGAGAAAAAACTAATCACACAAGAACACATAGGGATTTTTACGTGGTTCGGAGGCAAGATGCCTTCCTACATCCACGGCCGCAACAGGATTCCACTAGATAATCACAGACTTGTTCCAATACAAAGAGAGAGCCCATCCTTTTATACTAGGAGATTAGGGCGTCATTAGTCAGGGTATTAAAGATAATAATACCCCGGTTAAACAGAAACCCTCTTCCTGGATACATCAGCCGCGCATGCTCGTCTATCCCCCGGATGCTCTCCTGGGACCGAGTATGCCCTCCAGCGACTGCAGATGCTCCCCTAGCATCAGTCAGGTTAATGCATTGCCAGAACCAGGTCGACACTTCTTCATGCAGGTCGACTTGCCTTGAGCCCGCAATGCATGCTCTCTTGATGCCAGTGATGCTCTCCTGGGACAAGGAATGCCCTCCAGTGACAGCATGTGCTTCCCTGCTAGACCCGGACAGCATATGCTCCCCTGGAGTAACGAATGCTTCCCTGGCACTGAAAGATGCTCCCCTGGAGCAGCGAATGCTCCCCTGGAGATGTGATATGCTCGCCATGTTCTCCTGAGCTGAGGATGCTCCCCTGGAGCAGTGGATGCTCCCCTGGGGCAGCGATTGCTCCCCTGGAGCAGCGAATGCTCCCCTGGAGATGGCATAAGCTCGCCATGCTTCCCTGATGCTGTGAATGCTCCCTTGGAGCAGTGGATGCGCTCCTGAGGCAGAGTGTGATCCCGTGCAAAGGCGCACGAATGAAAGAGTTCTGACTCCACACTCTAACAATCTCCCACTTGGAGTCTGAACTCCAAAGAAAGGTAAACCTCTCACTGTATTAACAGTAGAAATAAACTGCTACGGCATTCCTCCATCAATCATCCATGGAGGCCAACTGAGGACTTGCACAGCCTCAGTTTCTCTGTGGTAACCACCTTGGTGAACATGTCTGCTGGGTTCTCTGCACCAAGTATTTTCTCCAGCAGTAAAACATAATCTTCAAGCAGACCACGAATGAAGTGATATTTCAGTTGTATGTGCTTAGTCCTTGCATGAAAGACTGGGTTCTTGGCAAGGTGAATTGCACTTTGACTGTCACAAAACAGCACACTGTTGCTTTGTTCCTTGCCCAAGTCCTTCAGAAAATTTTTCAGCCATACCATCTCTTTGCTAGCTTCAGAGATGGCAACATACTCTGCTTCTGTTGTTGAGAGAGCAACAACCTTCTGAAGTTTTGAAACCCAACTCACTGCAGTGCCACCCAAGGTATAAACATAGCCAGTGGTACTTCTTCTGGTGTCCAGATCACCACCAAGATCTGAATCAACAAAACCTTGTAGAATAACATCACTTTTCCTGAAACAAAGTGATTTGCCTGAGGTGCCTTTTAGGTATCTCAGAATCCATTTCACTGTCTCACAGTGTTACTTGCCCGGATCTGCCATATATCTGCTCACAACTCCCACTGCATGTGCTATGTCCGGCCTGATACAAATCATGGCATACATCAGACTTCCTACAGCTGATGCATAAGGAATTTTCTTCATGGACTCACATTCTTCAGCAGACTTTGGTGACTGCCTTTTAGACAGCTTGAAGTGACTTGCTAGAGGGGTGTTAACTGATTTTGCATCTTCCATGTTGAACCTGCTCAACACCTTCTGGATGTAACTTTCTTGAGATAACTTCACAATACCAGCTGTTCTATCCCTCGCAATTCTCATCCCAAGAATTTGTTTTGCTGCTCCTAAGTCCTTCATAGCAAATTCCTTTGATAATTGCATTTTCAGATTGTTAATCTCTGTCATGCTTGATCCTGCAATTAGCATATCATCCACGTACAACAGTAGTATGATGTAACAATTATCAAACTTCTTCAGATAACAACAATGGTCCCTATTGCATCTAATGAAACCATTGTTACATATAAATCCATCAAACTTTTTGTACCATTGTCTGGGGACTTGCTTCAGACCATATAAACTTTTGTTTAATTTGCAAACAAGATTTTCTTTATCATGTTCATGGAAACCTTCCGGTTGTGCCATATAGATATCCTCCTCCAAATTGCCATGGAGGAAAGCAGTCTGAACATCAAGTTGTTCTAGGTGTAGATTTTCAGCAGTAACAATACTCAACACCAGTCTAATGGTAGTTAGCTTGACAACTGGAGAGAAAATTTCAGTATAATCAATACCTTCCTTCTGTTGGAAGCCTTTCACAACCAACATTGCTTTGTACCTCTTGCTGCCATCATGTTCTTCTTTTATCCGATAAACCCATTTATTGTGCAAAGCTTTCTTGCCAGGTGGAAGTTCAGTCAACACCCAAGTTTTATTCTTGTGTAAGGAGTTCATCTCATCTTTCATTGCCAACTCCCACTTGATAGAATCTTCCACCTGCATAGCTTCATCAAAACACTCAGGTTTACCAGCATCAGTCAACAACAAATAGTACAAAGAAGAAGAAAACCGCTCAGTCGGTTTAGGCAATCTGCTTGATCTTCTTGGTTGAACCTCGGGTGTGATAAACTCTGGTTGCACTACAGTGTTTTCAAGATTTCCTTGAAATCCCTTCAACACATCATCTTCTGAAATTTCCTCCAACTCAACATGTTCAGATTTCTGAGATTCTTGACATGCATCTTCAGATTTCATGACAGATCTATCCTTGTATAATAAATTCTCATTGAATATAACATTCCTTTCTCTAATGATTTTCCTATTCTCATTATCCCAGAAACGGTATCCAAAATCATCAGAACCATATCCAATGAAAAAACACATTTTTGACTTGGGGTCCAACTTATCTCTGTCATTGGAATCAATATGCACATATGAAACACAACCAAATACCCTTAAGTGTGAAAGAATTACCTGCTTACCGGTCCAAGCCTCTTCTGGTATCTCACCATTTAGAGGAACACTAGGTCCTCTATTAATCAGGTAAGCTGCACATCTGATAGCATCTGCCCAAAAGGTCTTTGGTAGGCCAGCATGTAATCTCATGCTCCTTGCTCTCTCATTCAGGGTTCTGTTCATGCGTTCAGCAACCCCATTCTGTTGTGAAGTATTTGGAATTGTTTTCTCCATACGAATACCATGCAGTGCACAGAAATCTTTGAATTCCTTGCTGCTGTACTCTCCACCATTGTCAGACCTCAGACACTTGATCTTTGCGCCAGTTTGATTCTCCACTTCTGCCTTCCACTTGACAAAGGTAGAGAAAACATCAGATTTATTTTTAAGAAAATAAACCCATACCTTCCGAGTAGAATCATCGATGAATGTGACATAATAGAGTGAGCCTCCAAGAGATCGTACAGGGGCTGGTCCCCACACATCTGTGTGTACAAGTTCTAACCTTTCTAACTTAGAACTTCTTCCAGCTTTGGAGAAAGTGACCTTTTTCTGCTTTCCGAAGATACAATCTTCACATAGCCTAATGTCTATGGACTTCAAATCACCCAACTTCCCTTTTGCCGCCAGCACCTTCATTCCTTTCTCACTCATGTGTCCAAGTCTGCAATGCCAAGTCTTGGATTCAACTTCTGACTTTGCCACTGCCACTGTATCTTTGTTGTTTGCAGTCATATAAAGAGTTCCAGTCTTGTTACCTCGTGCTTGTTGACACCCAAAATATACCAGAAGAAACTACAGCATATTCACAGCTTTGAAGATCAGTAGAGGGCACAGTTCACATGTTACCCCGGGAGATCTGAGAGTCTGAATAGAAGAAACCCACTATCCCTATCATTCTGTTTGACTAAAGCCATCTCTGGCTAGGTCGCTGTCCAGTGCTACTATCTTTCAAGATAGTCAGGCTGATTAAACTACACCAACATTCAGGCAATCATCTGCCTGCTGAAATAGATGTTCAGACATCTCTGATACTCCTGGGCCAAGACGCACAGTGCCCCGTATGCATGTGTGAATCCAAGGTGTAAATGGGCTCGGTGGAGTCGCAATATGTATGGGTCAAGAACCCCACTGTCGAGAGGAGCTCGCTAAGTGGATCCTGGACGGATGGGCCGAATGACAAGAAGATGGGCCAAGCCCAAACAAGAGACCGGACGCGCCGATGGCTGTCACGCCGGGAGGAGCGGTTCCGGCGCGCCGGGAAGCTCATGCCGAATGCATGAAGAGCCTCGCCCCTATAAGAGGCCTGCCCTTCGAACAAAAAAAAAGGAGGAGGATAGAGGAAAGAAAAGAAAAAAAGGAAAGAGGGGAGGAGAAGCAGAGCGCTTAGCCACCGAAGAGAAAGAGGGAGTTCGAGAGCCCTTGAAAGAAGCTGAGGAGAGAAAGAAAACAAAAGGAGAGAGTCGGAGGCTCGAAGAAGGATCCAGGTGGGAATCGTCGGGCGACTACAGTCTCCTCCGCTTCTCTTCCCTATCTATCTCGATCTTCCCCTCTGTATTTTCCGATCCCTGGCACCTTTGCTTCTATAGCATCGGATGTGAATGTAACTCTGCTTTGCAGGGACTAAGCATGTATTTTTCTTTCCGATTGAGTCGGATTTCTTCTTCTAAATAGCGTGTAAGCCATTTGGCTGGAATTATCAATGAAAGAACGGGCTGATCTCTGCTATTTCTGATCATTCCCCTTCCTTTTTTTCTTCTGTTGCATCCGAGGTTCTAGTCCGTGCATTGCCACCGCCAACCTTGAATGAATGTTTTATGTTTTGTTGCCCCCATCCGGTTGAGGGTTCTTCCCCATTACTCCATCCCCTTCCTCTGCCACATTTCGAGGGCCTGAGACAGTCTATCTCATGGCTCCTCGAATGTGGAATGAAAGGGATACCTTCGAAGGTTTGCCGTTTGTGTTTTGCTCCCAGTGAGGCTCCCTAAGGAGGGGTGTTCCCCCTAGAGTCTTTTCCCCCCCTCTGGCCGTTTAATACAGCTGAGTTTAAACCCCCTACTTTGTGTGTAATCTCCTGAAACCATGCCGTAAGAGCCTTTCCAAAGAAAAAACCTCTGTAGGCAATCTCTTGGCGCCAGTACCTCCCGGCGTGGGTTTTGCGCCGAGTGCTGGCCGCGCCGGTTGCATCTCCCCATCGCGCCGAGACCGCTCAGTTTCTGTGCCGAGAGCTACCCCCCCTTTTTCCCCATCGATGACTGTGCATCTTCTGGCCACTTTGATGCCTTAGTGCTCATCCGGGTGAGTCATATAGCCTCTGCCCATCACGTTCTGATCGTGGGTAGGCACCGCTTCTCCCCCTCTGTTGTCACGGGAGTTATAGCAAAGAGGGTGAGAGCCCCTAATATTCTACAACCCATCAAGTCAAGGAGCTCTGCCTCTGCATGACCTCCGATCGACTGCGTTGGGGATATTACAACAGAAGAGGGTGAGATCTCGTATGGTCCGACCCTCCTCAGATTACGGGCTACGCCCGGCACCTATTCTGGTTTCTACTCCGGCACTCGTGAGTAGATATCCCATAATAATTTCTGGGCACACTCCCAAATTAAGGGGAGATGCTGTCAAAATTTCCCCAGAACTTTATTCTGCTATGCACTATGCTTCATCGAAATTGAGTACTTAATCCCTCGACACGGCAACAGCCTGAGCTACGTCATCTCATGGCCTCTTGCCATCACAGGGAATAGGTGATGATCTCCTCGGACCTCTGGGCAAGTGTAATCACCCTCATCCTCCGTCTTCGTCCATTCATCACCCTGCAGCTCTCATCAAATAAAAAAAAAACCCTCACAGCAGCCCCCCTTCAAACCTTAGAAAATGCCCTTCCCCCGGCGCCATTGCCTCTCGGCGCCAAACCCGCGCCGGGTGGTTGGCGCGCCGGGACCAGGCCATGCCGAGATCCAGGGCGCGCCGGGACCAGGCCAGGCCGAGACCTCCCCCTGAGCCCCTCCATCGCGCCGTTTCCCGTCGAGCCGAGACCAGACTGGGCCGATGCCTTTTTAAACCCCCTCCCCTCGCGCCGTCTGCCCTTCGTGCCGGGATCTCCAGCACCGACTAGTATCTGTGTCATTTCACCTCACTAGTGGGTGCTCTTCTTCAAATCTTGACATCTCAACAAATCTCATTAAACCCCAGAATAGTCGTCCCAAACCCAGAGGTCCTATTCCCATCAACCCTTTAAGCCAGCCTTCAGCATCTTGCGAGGGAATTATCATCATTCACCCAGGGCCCGGAGATATATGAATGAGGGGGGGTTCCACCCCTACATTATGCCAAACCCAACATTTCTTCGGCTACCCCGCTGACCCTCGGAGTTCTGCCGTTGCATGTCCTCCGATGGTCCCTTTAGGGGAATATTAACGAACGGCGCAGATGGTTCCGTCATATTTGAATCCTCTTTGGACCCAGGCCTGTGCCTGATCTTCTTTTGGGTCTCCATTCCGGCTCTCCATGGACGGATGTCCTATCTTCCTTTCTTCGGTATAATCCGAAGGAAGAGGGCATACTATCGGATTTACACTGTTACATCGTCATCATTATCGTATCTGTTAGCATTCATGCTTTCGCTAGTGTGATGGTGGTCCTCGGACCTGCTTCCTCCGCCACGTACCGAGGATCCATTTTCCCATTAAACTACACATCTTTTGCATGATTAACGCTGCATCCTGCCTGTCATTGCTATAATCATCACGTAGTTCTCTTTACGACGGCTTCGACAGCCCGCTATCTCGACAATTAATCAAAGGTGTTCCCTCCTCGTGAGGGATGTAATTAACGCCATAGCCTTCATGGTATGGCGGACTGCTGGTCCCGATCGAACCTCACATTCGCCCGACATGGGTCAGAATGAGCGCACAATAAAATCATCACTCATGTGACTGGCACGCCTGCGCCGTTAATTGATCATTTGACTACCAGTTAAGTCAGTTGGTCGATCGACACGCGAAAGAAAGAAAAGGTCGCAAACAAGTCTGGCACGCCCGGTGGGACCAGTGTCACCTTTCATCTCTTTGCCGAGATACTCGGGCTTCGAAGCCCTCTCAAAGACTACTGATTATCGCTTTGTTTGATATTTCAGTGCAAACAATGACGACTCACGGGATAACCGGCGTCGGCTTCAGTCCTGCGATCGTCGCCAGACACGCACAAGGGTACCTGGCGGTGCCCATGGAATTTGGTAGCTTTCCTCCTGCTGTGGGCTTCCCCAACTTCTTGGGGCTGGCCTTCGTCGACATGCTGGAAGTCGAAGCCACGGAACCTGTCGAGGAAACCGTGAAGGAAGTGGAGCCTCTGAAGGCTCCCTGCTGCGATGGTTCGCTCAAGAATCCGGCCCCGGCCGCTAGCTGCCTGGTGCACCACGTTGTACGTGGGACGCACCCCACTGTCATCAACAGACGCTCTGGAGGACGTCAGCGTCGCCAGGACCGCAAGAACACTGCTGTGATCACCGGAACTGTCTCTCAGTCCGGGAAGTCAATGCTGGTGGGAGGCATGCGCGTCTTCCTCGACGGGCGCACGGCACGGGTGACCCCAGACCGAGTCATCCCCAACATCCCTGTCCACAACACCTATCAAGCTCTCGCTGGAAGGAGGGCAGAAAGAGAAGAAGCCGGCCCCTATGGCCAAGGAAGCTCGGCACTCAAGCCAAAAAAGTTCAAACAGGTGTGGGTTCCCAAGCGGACCCGACCTGCCTACCATCTGACACCCATCCGCCGCCGTCCTATGAACGACGAGGCGGGAGCGAGAAGAGAAGGGGGCTTATCCCCGATGAAGGAAGAAGAGGTGGTTGCGGATCCTCCGCGTCACAGAAGTTTCCGGGCTGCGGCCCGTCAAGCCAACGTCCCTGTCACGGGGCGAAGGTTCCAACAGCCAGCCGACAGAGCTCGACTGGCCTACATTCCTCCTGCTGGAGGTCGACCACTCTCCCCCGTGCTACATCAAGAACGGGGTCGAGAAGAAATGGCCTGCCTGGTCAGAAGCTATTTCCGAGGATTGGGCAACACCTCACTCGGACAGCAGCGGCTGATGCAGACAGTCGCCACTGAAGAAAACTACTGCCCATCAACGGCAGATGAAGAAGAGATAAGAGACAGAATGAGGGTGTCGTCGGTCGACGACAATGGATATAATGACGGCTTTAAGATCGAAGCCGATGAAGCCTTCCCCGAGCGGGAAGAAAGAAGAAGAATTTCTGTGTTCGAGAGGCTGACCTTTCCGCAACAAGCAAGGCGGAGGGTCCATCGACAAAGAAGAAGGATGCAGGTTTTCACTTGCAACATGGCTGGCGTGTCCAGCCGATATGGGGAGCTCCCTGAAGACCCCCAAGAACTGGCTCAGTTGGCCGTACGGCCGGGACCAGCTACCCGCAGGACAGAAGCAGCAAGAGGGCTTCTGACAATGATGAAAGAGAAACAGCCCCAGGTCTACCTCCACTGGGATGACAAAGCCCCCGTCTTGACCGTTAATGTGGTGACGACGGAAGAAGAAGACGACGTACTCCTCGACATCCTGCCTGAGGGTACGTCCGGGGAGACAACAGAAGGTGTCCCCACCACTATAGATCCATCAGTCTTGATGTTGTTGCAAAGATATCAACGGGAAATAAATTCCCTGAAGAAACAGTTGATGGAGAAAACTGAACACTCATCGGCCTCCAAACCACCCGAAGTCCAGGGTGAATCATCCCGGGGAGCAGCTCGTCGAGACGACCCTCCTCCGCTTTATACACTACCACAGCCGTCAGAACCAACCGTGACGACAGCACAACAGCGGCCACCACAGCCTCAGCCGCTGCTACCTCCGGTGCTTCCTCAGGTGCACCCAACACCCCCGCTGCTGCATCCTCCACAGGCGACCACCTTGGTCACCCCATACCTGCAGCCAGCACACTTCTATCCGGAGCCAGCCGACCCCACGGTCGTGAACCGGATGATGGTGGAAAGGATGATCGAGCTGAAGCTCGCAGAGAAGAGCGAAGGCGACTACGTCGCATTCGACGCCTATCGGGTGCCCTACCCGCAACACCATGCGGCTAAGCGACTTCCCCCGGGAGTCAACAAGCCGCCCAAATTTGACAAATTCAACGGGAAAGGTTCCCCAAAAGAGCATATTGCATATTATATGACCGTTATGGGTGATCTGTCCACCGACGAGTCATATTTGCTGAAAATCTTCGGGTCCTCGCTGACGGGGCTCGCATTTGAATGGTACTCCAGCCTCTCGGCCGGGTCAATCAATGACTGGTCAGATATGCAGAGGAAGTTCAGGGAAAGATTCCATGTCACAGAGAGGGAGGTCACCGTGGCCGAGCTCTATTCAACAAAACAAAGGGCAGATGAGACAGCCCTTGATTACATCAAGAGGTGGAGGAACCTCGGAATGAGGTGCAAGCGGCCCCCGCATCAGGAGGACGCTGTGCAAATATGCAAACAAAATCTTAGGAGGGAGGTCCTGGAAAAGATGATTGGTATGGAAATACGGTCGTTCGACCGGCTGAATAATGTGGTGGCCGAGGTGGAAGCTTTTCTAGCCAAGCCTGTCCCGACGTCAACTGCCAGCATAGCCCAGAAAGGCAAGGCTGCGGAACGGCGCCCCACACCTAAAGAAGCGAATGCGCTTGATATCAAGGCGTTCGAACAACAGAAGGAGAAAGGCAAGAAAGCGGCTCCCCCGCAACCTACGAAAGCTCCAGATGATAAAGAAGGTCCTTCGTTGAGGGACAAAATGAAGAAGGCTTATTCCTTTCCTAAGGATAAGACCCGGATCCTGTTTGACTGGGTAACAGAATACAGTATGGTCACTCTGCCTGAGCCGAGAAGACCAGAAGACCTCAAAAGAAGAGACAGTCCAAGATTCTGCCCCTATCACCAGATGTTGGGACATTCAATCGAAGACTGTTATGTTTTCAAAGACATCGTTGAAGGAATGGTGAAGAAGAATGAAATAGAGCTGGGAGAGTACAAAGTAGACCCTCCTCAGCCACATGAAGCTCCTCCCAGAAGAGCAGCAGTCAACATGGTCTCCCTCTACCAGGCATTACCTGAGGAGATCTCTGAAGCAAGCACACGGAGCACCTACGAAATCCATTTTCTGGAGCCCGTGAAAGAACAGCAGGGGTGGCAGCAAATCCCTGTGAAGCACAAGAAGAAGAGGGCACCCCGCCCAAAAGAGGGGGCACATATCCGTGGCATTACACCCCGGCCTGCTCCACCAGTGGTAGCACCCGTATGGGTCACTCCACCTACAGCTGTCAGAATGCATACACCCAACAGGAGGAGACAAACTCCGCTGCCAGTAATCAAGGAAACCAACCCTGGAGTCCTTCGACTGCAACACCTAATTGAAGGGCTAGATGAATATGTACAGCCCGAACTGAAACCTCTGCTGGTACGGGACCACGTCCCATGGCAAGAGCTGGAGCAACTCTCACTCAAGCAAGGGGAGGAAGCTGAAGCATCACCACCTCAAGAGAGCAACATGTTCTGGGGGCAAGCACCTGCAGAAACCAAAAAGAAGAAAAAGCAAAAGAAAAAGAAAAGAAAGGTCGCTGGGGCCCATAAAACACAGGTCGTCTCCTGCAATACCCTGTCAGCACTCTTCAACCTGCCCGGAGAAGAGGAAGAAGAAGAAATTTGCTTCACACCCCATGCTGGGGGAGGCAAGGCCGAGGCCGCAACTGCTGCACATGCCACTCGGTCAGGCCGGAAATGGGGGCGCCAGCCACCACCCAATCACAACATCATGTTCAGAGGGGAGCAACCCTATAAGACGCCTCCGCCGGAAGTTAAGGGAGTACAAATCTCTCCTCCGTCAGGTCTATACAACAAGACTGGGGGCAAGACAGTCCCTTCATTCCTTGAATTCATGAAGATGTCAAAGGGGAAGCAGCCTTGTCAAGAGGCTAACCCTACACCCGGGGTCATTCACCCGCAGCCAGCGCAATCTACTGAGAATGCAAATGCAGATGGGGCTTGCCCTACAGCAGCTAATAAAGAAGACCCGACAGCTGATGCCAGTCAAGAGGGTGCCGAGTCCGAGGGAGATGAAGCAGGTCCGTCTGGACCCACAAATCAAAATCTCCCCAAGCCCAGATGGGCCGAAGAGATGAAGCTCTCCAATGTCCGGGCTGGAAGCCGAATAATGAAGTTGCTCAAGAAGCTCCCTGCTCGATTTACGATCTGGGAAATTCTCTCTTTGAGTGAAGAAACTCGACAGGCGATCATTACTGCTCTGCAGACGCCTGCTCATTTTGAAACTTGCATAGCTGAGGCTATACCAGAAGCCAGTATGACCTTCTCTCCAGAAGACATGCTACTGCCTACTGCCAGTCACAACAGGCCGCTATATATGAGAGGGCACCTGAACGGAAGAGAACTGAACCGGATTCTGGTCGACCCTGGTGCAGCAGTCAACATCTTGCCATATAGAATATACGAGAGGTACCACTTCAATGTGCATCTCGAGAAAGTCGGGGATATGCGTATCGCTGGCTTCAACCAAAAATGTGAAGTATCTATGGGAGTGGCAGAGTTCACACTGACCCTGGCAGATTTCACTACAACGGTGCAGTTTCACGTCATTGACTCTCGCACCTCCTACAAAGCACTGCTCGGCCGCCCATGGCTGCATGAAAATATGGTGGTGCCCTCCACGCTCCACCAATGCATCAAATACAGCCTCCAGGGGAAGGAGGAGAGGATATTTGCTGATATCCACCCGTTCGAGGTGTTTGAATGTCACTTGGCGGACGCCAACCTATATACGGGGTCTCCCCGGAAGGTTTCTGAAGATGGAGCCCCCGTAGGGGCATCGAAGAACAAATCGGGTGACGGTTGGTATCCACCACCGCCGCGCGGATATGTCAAGCCGAAGGTGGTTTCCCACATCACGGCTTCTGGAAATGTCGGCAGGGTGACACCCCCAGCATTATACCCCAAAGCTAAGGAAGTGCATGTTGATCGACAGCACGACCGCATCGGAGTCCCGGCCGGCCTCACCAAGCCAGTCTCCGGCCTCGATGATCCCACTGTCGAACCTTTCAAAGCTTGGGAGGTGACACAAGAAGATGGGCCCAGTAGCTTGTTCTATACAGCTGAGGAGCATCCCACTCAGGAGGACACAGACTGCAGCCTCCCTGAGGATCTAGCCAACCCGCGGGTTCCTGTTCAGGGCCTGGCATTTACAACTGATCGAACGGCCAGGATGTTTCAAAAGCAACACATCCCTCCCGATCAACCTCAAAAACGCAAGGAAGCTTTCCAGAAGATGTGGTATCCTGCAAATCTGGATAAAGAAATGAGACGTGTCTCTCAACATCCGGGTCTGGGCTTCACCCTGGAAGACTACTATTACAGTGGGCGGTATGAGGTGGATACCATCTCCACCTTCTATCCAACTGAAGATAGCCCTCTGGGGGCAACCTTTGATGAATATCCGGCGGAAGCTGAACATGCCGAATTGGCTCTATCCCGGAATCAACAAATGGAGACCTTGATCTCCTGCCGATGCTGGGAGCAAGTTCATCCTGAAGAAGCGGCCTTTCAAGCCGAATTTGATACGGCTAGCAACAGCGAAGCCGAAGACATTCAAGAAGTAGGAGTCTCTCCCTCTACAGGGGTCCTACTAATAACAACTTCAACACCCTTTCTGCCAATCAGGGAGGCCTTGGTCAACTCCAATCAAGGGGAGCCAGCTACCAGAGAAGAAAAAGCCACTTCTGCGGAAGATACAACTGTCCCAGAAGATGAAACTTCCTCAACTTCTGCTACAAGTCCAATATGCTGTCCGAGTCCGGCGGCAAACAACTACTGGCCTGTCATGGCTGCAACCTCATCTACAAGCACTGAAGCTGTTCTCTCACCCTCGGGAGCTGCAACGGCAACGGATATGTCAATAGATCCATCCACACAGCCGCTAGCACAGGAGATCAAGAGACCCCGTGAAGCTCTGGCAGTGTCTGACGAGGAAGTCGAAGTACTCGACCCTCAAGATGGTATTCCAGACTTCGTCGACCTCCAACCGGCACCTCCGGAGATAGAAGACGGAGGCCAGGCCACAGTCGATGAACTAATAGAAGTCAACTTGGGAGATGAGGAGGACCCTAGGCCTACCTTCCTCAGTGCCCAACTGTCCCCAGAAGAACGGGAGCTGTACATTCAACTACTGCTAGAATACCGGGATTGCTTCGCCTGGACTTATAAAGAGATGCCGGGTCTAAGCCCCGCCGTCTCACAACATGAGCTGGCAATCAACCCTGAAGCCGAGCCGGTGAAGCAACCGCCGCGACGCATGAGGCCAGAGCTCATCACCCAAATCTGTGCCGAAGTTGACAAGCTCATTGATGTGGGATTTGTTGAAGAAAATCAGTACACCACATGGCTGGCGAATATCGTCCCCGTGAAAAAGAAGAATGGACAGATCCGGATTTGTGTTGACTTCCGAGATCTAAATAAAGCCTGCCCTAAAGATGACTTTCCGGTGCCAATAACCGAGGTCATGATCGATGCTACAACCGGCCATGAAACCCTATCATTCATGGATGGATCTTCCGGCTACAATCAGATTTGGATTGCGGAGCATGACCGGGTCCATACTGCTTTCCGAACCCCTAAAGGCATTTATCATTACAAGAGAATGCCATTCGGACTGAAGAATGCTGGCGCAACCTATCAGCGCGCAATGACCAAATTTTTTGATGAATTGCTCTACCACAAGGTCGAGTGCTACATAGATGACCTGGTGGTCAAGACCAGAAGAAAAGAAGATCACCTGCAAGACCTCCGGATTGTTTTTCAGAGGCTGAGGCGGCATGAGCTAAAAATGAATCCTATGAAATGTGCGTTCGGAGTGTCGAGCGGAAAATTCTTGGGCTTTATCATCCGATATCGGGGGATCGAGATAGACCCCGCAAAGATCAAGGCAATACAGGAGTTACCTCCACCAAGGAACATCTCCGAGCTGAGGTCACTACAGGGCCGCTTGGCCTATATCCGGCGATTCATTTCCAATTTGTCAGGGCGATGCCAGCCTTTTCACAAGTTGATGATGAAAGATGTTCCCTTTTATTGGGATGAAGATTGCCAGACAGCCTTTGACAAGCTAAAAGACTATCTGAAGACTCCTCCAGTATTGGGCGCACCGGTGAAAGGACGGCCGTTGATACTGTACATAGCAGCTACACACAATTCTCTGGGGGCAATGCTAGCCCAGAATAATGAAGAAGGGAAAGAGCAAGCCCTCTATTACCTCAGTCGGAGACTGGTCAGAACCGAAGAAAAATATACTTACATTGAGAAGATCTGCCTGGCACTAGTCTTCGCAGTCAAAAAGCTCCGGCATTATATGTTGTCGCATGAAATCAGCTTGGTGTCCAAGGAGGATCCCCTGAAATATATTATGTCCCAGCCGGCACTCAAAGGCCGCCTAGGCAAATGGGCGGTAATCCTTATGGAGTTTGATGTCTCCTACGTACCGCGCAAGGCCATCAAAGGTCAAGCTATTGCAGACTTCTTCGCTGAGCACCCAGTGCCCGGGGAAAGCCCGTGGGAACCGGAACTCCCGAGGATGAAACCCTAGAAGCCGCCCAAGTACAGCCTTCATTATGGCAGCTATATTTTGATGGCGCTTCCAGAATTGACACCTCTGCCACCGGGTTATCCAGGGTCAGAGCAGGGGCAGGCATAGTCTTGAAGTCCCCAGAAGGAGAAGTGGTGCATACATCCTGCTCCATAAACAAACAATGCACAAACAATGAGGCAGAATATGAAGCCCTGATAATCGGGTTGCAGATTGCTCTGTCCATGGGAATTCAGATGCTGGAAGCATTCGGAGACTCCATGCTAGTTATAAAACAGCTGGAGGGAGAGTTCGAGGTGCAAAAGCAAGAACTCCTCCCCTATCACCAGTTGGCAACTTGCCTGATGTCAAGATTTTACTTCATCGGCATCAAGCACGTCAATCGAGGCCAGAATGCTCAGGCAGATGCCCTCGCTAAGCTGGCCAGTTCATTGGCGGTCCCGCCAGACACAAGCCTGAATATAACAGTGATCAACCGCCGACAGGTCCCCATCGTAACAGAGGTTCTGGCCGACGAAGAAGAGATGGAAGTAGCAGTCATCGAAGGGGTTCAGCAGCCCGACTGGCGAGAGCATCTCCTACGCTGGTTTCAACACCAGCAACTCCCAAAAGAAAAGGAACAAAGAATGAAGCTCCTGAGGATCAAGGATTCTTACGAGATGAGAAGCGGGACCTTGTTCCGAATTATGGCAGATGCCCGAAGGAAAGTCCTACTCCGTTGCTTGTCTTCAGCAGAAGCGGGACAGGTGATGCAAGAAGTTCATGCGGGATCAGTTGGGGCACACCAGGCCGGTCCGAAAATGAAGATAGAGATAAAGAAATTGGGTTATTACTGGCCCGCTATATTTAATGATTGCTGCAAGTTTGCCAAAGCTTGTCAGAAATGTCAAGAGCATGCGAATGTGGCGAGGAGACCTCCAGTGCCGCTGCATCCCACCCTACCAAGCTGGCCGTTTGCTCAATGGGGCACGGACGTGGTAGGACCGTTACCAGCATCTTCATCAGGATGCAGATACATCTTAGCAGCTACAGACTATTTCTCCAGATGGGCGGAGGCAGTAGCACTAAGAGATGTGACCGGAGAACTAGTTGCAAGATTCTTCCGGCAGAATGTAATATTCCGGTTCGGGATCCCCAGCCGAATCATCTCTGACAATGGCAGCCATTTCAGAAACCAGAAAGTTTATCGGCTAGCCGACAAATACAAAATTGACTGGAGGACATCGTCCCCCTACAACCCTCAAGCCAACGGACTCGCAGAAGCCTTTAACAAGACATTGTGCACGTTACTGGCAAAGATTGTCAAGTCTAACAAAAAGGATTGGGAAGAAAGGATGTTCGAAGCGCTTTGGGCTTATCGTACTGTCTACAAGACCCCAACCGGCTGTTCACCCTTCTCCCTTGTCTATGGGTCGGAAGCTGTAGTGCCGATTGAACTTGAAGTTCCTTCATTGCGAGTTACCATCCAGCACGGATTAGTCAGTGGTGAGCAGACCAATGCAGAAAGAAGATTGGAAGAGCTCGCTGAGCTCGAAGGAAAACGCCTCAAGGAGCAACAAAACATCCAACTCTACCAAGCTCGTATGGCCCGTGCTTTTGACAAGCTAGTCAAGGGCCGAGAATTCAAGAAAGGAGACCTGGTAATGGTCAAAAGAAGAGAAGTGATGGCCTCTAACCCCAAAGGGAAGCTGGTCGAAAACTGGGTCGGACCGTATATCGTCCGCCGAGTATATGAAGGGGGTGCCTACGTCCTTGTAGATCACAAAGGAGTCATCCAGTTCTCACCCCTCAACGGAAAACACATTAAGCTGTATCATGCGGCGCAGCCGACACACCCCGAGTGATCGGTTGGAATACCCTTTTTCTTGGTTTAGTGGCACTCCGCCCTAACCGAGCTACCTTTTCTTGGTTTAGTGGCACTCCGCCCTAACCGAGCTACCCTTCCCTTGGTTTAGTGGCACTCCGCCCTAATCGAGCTACTTCTCCTTGGTTAGCGGCACTCCGCCCTGACCGAGCTACTTTTCCTTGGTTTAATGGCACTCCGCCTTAACCGAGCTACTTTTCCTTGGTTCAGTGGCACTCCGCCCTAACCGAGCTACCTTCTCCTTGGTTTAATGGCACTCCACCTTAACCGAGCTACCTTCCCTTGGTTAGCGGCATTCCGCCCTAATCGAGCTACTTTTCCTTGTTTAGTGGCATTCCGCCCTAATCGAACTACCTTTCCTTGGTTCAGTGGCATTCCGCCCTAATCGAGCTACTTTTCCTTGGTTCAGTGGCATTCCGCCCTAATCGAGCTACTTTTCCTTGTTTAGTGGCATTCCGCCCTAATCGAACTACCTTCCCTTGGTTAGCGGCATTCCGCCCTAATCGAGCTACCTTTCCTTGTTTAGTGGCATTCCGCCCTAACCGAGCTACCTTTCCCTTGGTTTAAGGGCACTCCGCCTTAACCGAGCTACCTTCTCCCTTGGTTTAGTGACACTCCGCCCTAATCGAGCTACTTCTCCTTGGTTAGCGGCACTCCGCCCTAACCGAGCTACCCTTTCCTTGGTCTAGTGGCACTCCGCCCTAACCGAGCTACCTTCCCCTTGGTTAGCGGCACTCCGCCCTAACCGAGCTACCTTCCCCTTGGTTAGCGGCATTCCGCCCTAATCGAGCTACCTTCTCCTTGGTTAGTGGCACTCCGCCCTAACCGAGCTACTTTTCCTTGGTCTAGTGACACTCCGCCTTAACCAAGCTACCTTTCCTTGGTCTAGTGGAGTTCCGCCCTAACCGAGCTACCTTCTCCTTGGTTAGCGGCATTCCGCCCTAATCGAGCTACTTTTCCTTGATCAGGCGGCTCTCCACCCTAATCAAGCTACCTCTCCTTGGTTAGCGGCATCTCGCCCTGATCAAGCTACCCTCTCTCGGATCGCATTCCAAATAAAAAAAAAGAAAAAAAAGGGGGGGTTAAAAATAGAGATACCCCGCCAGACTTGCTCCTATATCGGGTCAAGTGCAAAAATGGCCATAACCCAGCTGTGGCGAAAACCCGAAAGGGCGTCGCAGGCAAAATCGGGTACCCCGTCGCGTGAAAATCCGAAAGGGCGCGCGGACAAAAGCAAGAGGGGGCTGGCTTCGGCGAAAACCCGAAAGGCGCTTAGGTCAGTAATGTGAATGAAAAAGAATGATGAATGATGAATAGTGATGAACCATCCGTCGTCCAAAGGCCATTTCCGAGGACGAGACGGAGTCTTCATCCGATGTCCCACTTACATACACCTATTGCCTACCTATCCGATTTTTGTCATCATCGGCAATACCGCCTACCCTTTTTCGACCCTTGTCACCATCGGCAAGGTCGGTCGCTACCCATCCGGTTTTTGTCATCATCGGCAAGACCGTCTATCCCTTTCGACCCTTGTCACCATCGGCAAGATCGGTCGCTACCCATCCGGTTTTTGTCATCATCGGCAATGCCGTCTACCCTTTTTCGACCCTTGTCACCATCGGCAAGATCGGTCGCTACCCCTTCCGGTTCTTGTCATCATCGGCAAGACCGTCTATGCTTTCGACCCTTGTCACCATCGACAAGATCAGTCGCTACCCATCCGGTTTTTGTCATCATCGGCAATACCGTCTATCCCTTTCGACCCTTGTCACCATCGGCAAGATCGGTCGCTACCCTTCCGGTTTTTGTCATCATTGGCAATACCGTCTACCCTTTTTCGACCCTTGTCACCATCGGCAAGATCGGTCGCTACCCCTTCCGGTTCTTGTCATCATCGGCAAGACCGTCTACGCTTTCGACCCTTGTCGCCATCGGCAAGATCGGTCGCTACCCTTATCCGGTTCTCGTCATCATCGGCAAGACCGTCTACCCTTTCGACCCTTGTCACCATCGGCAAGATCGGTCGCTACCCCTTCCGATTTTTATCATCATCGGCAAGACCGTCTACCCTTTCGACCCTTGTCACCATCGGCAAGATCGGTCGCTACCCCTTCCGGTTCTTGTCACCATCGGCAAGACCGTCTACCCTTTCGACCCTTGTCACCATCGGCAAGATCGGTCGCTATCCCTACCCGGTTTTTGTCACCATCGGCAAGACCGTCTACCCTTTCGACCCGTGTCACCATCGACAAGGTCGGTCAACATCTCCCCAATCAGGGTCAATAATGGAATTACCACAAGCAACCGGCAGTCACGGTTTCGACGCCTCTTGTCAGCAAGACCTACGTCGGCACCAACCTGACAACTTCTGGAACCCTGTCCCGCGGTGGAGCGAGGCCCCCACCCTTTCCTTGAGAGGGTGGACGCTCTCCTGCTGCACGGACATGGAGGGACTTCCCAGCAGGTCGCCAGAATTGCCGCAAGACACAACAAATGCAAATGTGCCATGTGAACAAAAAATAATGTAATATAGTGAAGGAAACTGCTATCTTCATTGCAAAAGGGGAAGTGAATACAAAAGGAGCCCCTTGAGGGGATAGATTACAAAGGCGGACCAGCTAAGGCCGTCTGAAGATATCAGCAAAGTCAATAAGCCCGACACGAGGAGTCACCCCCAGTTCATGGAGCTGCGCTTCCTCTTCCTGAACCCGAGTCACCTCAGTCTCTAGGGACGCGACTTGGCCCTCCAGCAAGGAAGTTCTTTCAATGCCCTGGACTTCCGCCGCCTCCAGTCGCGGTATCTCGGCTTCTACAGTAGCTAGTTCAGAGCGGAGTTCTTCCCGTCGGCTATACGTAAAAGATGCGCCTAGGTTGCAGAAGCTTCAACTTGGGCCCTGCTCTCCTGAAGATCAGAGATCAGCGACGTCAGCTCCGCCTGACAGTCAACCCTCTGCAGTTTGAGGGCCGCCAGCCGGTCGCCCATCATTTTCTCGAGAAAGTCTCGGCGATTCACAAACTTCAACAAGAAAAGCACCCGCTGGGTCCAGATATCTAGAGGGCAGCCCAGCGCCTGCAGCCCGATCGTCAGTCGCGCAGCCGCTTCCTTCAACTGGAAGTAAGACAGCGTTGGCTGAGATTCCACAACTCGACGTAACATCTCTAGATGTTGCCAGACGAATTCCTCCGATGAGGTAATGCCCAGGGAAGCCGCCGGAGGCACCTCGAAGGTCACTTCTTTGTCTATGGCGGCCCATAAGCCGGTGTCAGGCTCGGAAGAAGAGGATGGAACGGCCGTCAAAGCCGAAGAAGCAGATACCACGACAACCTGTTCCTGCTCAGTCGGACTCCTGTCAGGGCTTCCTTCAACAGAGCCTAGGAGAGACGGAGGTTCTAACTCTGTCTCCGACACGAATGGAATCACAGAACCAGGCGCGATCGTCATTATGGCCGCCGATATAAAGCCAGATCCCCTCTGCGGGTCAGCCTTAGCCCTTAACTCGGTCGTCGACGCCAGGGCGAGACTCTCCCCCGACTGGCTCGGCTCCGAGGGTAAGCCCCCAACAGCCGCATGTATCCTCACCGGCACGGGGCGGAGTAGGGTGATTGTCGCTGAAGGAGATGTGGTGGCCAGCGGTAGCAGATCCGAGGCCTCTGATGAAACCACAGCAGTATCAGAAATTGATGCCGGGGAATGAATAGCGGCTTCGGATTCCTGGAATGAAAAAACTCATGTAAACACCAAGGTGACAAAAAAGGAAGGGGATATGCGGCTCTATAAAGGGGCGAATAGAGTTTACTATGATGGCGGCATCCATCTCTTCTAGCCCCTGAATAGAAGATTCCAACCCTGCAGACGAAGCGGCAAAAGGAGGGGTTATCTCCGCCTCCACGTCCAATCCAGCAAATTCCTCCTGTACCACTCCCTCGGACGATGCCCTCGGCAGCCTCGGAGGACTGAAAATCAAAGCATCGCTTGGTAGTATAAAGGGAGCTGCTGCCCCTTCGCTGCCTGTTGCAGACCCCGGTTCATCACCTTCTGAAGAATGATGGGCAGTCTCTTCGTCAGAAAGGGTGGTAGAGCTGCTCGAAGAAATATCTATGCCGATCTCAGGTTGACCCGCCTCCTCCGTCGCCTGACGGGACGCTGAGCGGGTAAGCACACGCCGCAATGGGATAGCACCCTTCTTCAGCGCAGTCTTATGTCCCGCGGGCTGTAAAGGAGCTTCCACGACAGGCGCCTCAGCCGCCGCGCTGACCGCCCCTGCCATCACAACAAAACAAGTGTATAAGGCAGAATGTAAAGCTCAATGAAAGGGGCAACCCAAAGGACCACAATTGTGCAACTCACCCTCGGCCTCACTGGCAGGCGTAGGAGAGGGAAGTCTGACATCCTCCTCAACAGCGGGGAGACTCCCCTCTGCAGCTCCAACTGTCTCAGTCACCCCTACCGGGGCTATGACGGAGGGCCTTATCTCTCCGGCTTCCAGGGCGGTTTCCTCAGCAGATGTGGTGCCAGCCACTCCTTGAGGTGAAGCCATACAAAGAAGACATCAAAAATGATGAAATGAATGAAAATGAAAATGAAAATGCCGTGAAAAGAGCATCCCCTTATACCACACAAGGAAAATAATGTCACCTTCAGCTGCTTGCTGAGTAGCTTCTCTCCGAGCGGCGAACTGTTCAAACGATGGCACCTCGGGCAGGGGAGTCTCAGGCGCATCAGTCGAAGGCCGCTTGGAAGAAGTTTTCGAGCCTTCCTCGCTCGGCCTATTGCAACTTTCATTGCAGAGGCCGCTCTCTTTTTGCCAAGCGGCAGTGGAGTAGTAGTCGGCGCTGGTGCAGGGACCTCAAAATATTCCGGCTTCTGTGCCTGGGAGATGATCTTTCTATAAAGCCCCTGCTGCTTGATATCCGGACGGTCTGTCAAGTGAAGCGCACGCCGTTATGAAGGAGCAAGGCAACAAACTAATCCACATGTCAACGGAAGAGCGCTTACCTGCCCGGCCGTTGTAAAAAGATGAGAGTGGCCAATACTGGTAAGCCACCTCCTTGCTTCGGGATGCAGCCTCCCGAACAAGCCAGCAGACGTCGCCGATCTTCTTACACTTGTCAACTAGATCGGCCAGGTCCGCATGTCCGTGCGAAGCTATACAATGATACAAGCCGAGGTGGTCAAAGCCCCAGACATCGGCATAATGAAAAGATACAAATAGAGGCTTGTCCAGAACACCAGCTGCGGGACTCTCAAGGGTCAGTCCGTGGATGCTCATCAGGACAAACAGCCAGGATGTATGCTGATAGTATGTCGGGGTTCTGTCCTCTCTATTAACAAACGCCCGACACGGGTAAAAGCGATCCACCTCGCACTTCCATGAAACTGCTTTGGAGAGCGGCTCCTCGATAGGGAACGGATACTGCTGAAGCTCCAGGCGGGAACCACCAATCTGGCACAGGTGTTCTAGATTCTGCGTGAAAGCATCTTCACTTATATCAGCAAGAACGGGTGTCAGTGGGTCGGCTACTCCCTCCTTGATGGCTTTCCTGCCCGCTATATATGCCTCTGCCTCCTTCGGGTGGTGAGAAAATAATCTCTTCAGATGAGCTTCGTCAATGTCAAAGACGGGCCCAGGCTGCTGGCTCAGAAAGGCACGCTCGGCCACATCCCAGCATGTCATCCGGGCATTGCGGTAGAAGCTCGTGCGAGCATTCCACCATTTTATGTACTCCGGAGTGACTCGGGGGACTCGGTTCGGCACCGGCACTCTGAAAGTATTGGCGTCCCGGCGGTGAAAATAGTCCCACCAGGAACGACCTTCGTCCACGACGGTCGAGCCATGCTTTGACCTGCTGTCTAAAGGAAACAGGGCAACCGAAGGCGAAATGTGCTGATCGTAGCCGAAATTCCGGCCGAACCGGAAAGGATAGTAGGGTTCCAAATAAACTGCGCCCCCCTTTCTGAATACTAAAACACTGGGGCGGATTGATAAAACCCAGTCAACGAGTTCAGGCTCCAAGATTGGTCGGGTCACGGTGTTGCCCGAAATGAAGTGTGTGAAGGTCTCCACCGCCTCGAGCTTACACTCACGCTGACGATCCACCAATGGAGATGAATGTGCGGCCAGATTCCAAAAGTGGATAGTCCCCGCTGAATCCGTCGGAACCCTTGCCAGTCGGCCACGAATGGAGAAAAGTTGCTGGGACACCGGACCCGGCTCAGCACTTGCAAACTCCAGCATTCTGGGATACAATGTCATTGTCTGCAAAGTCCGGGGAGCTAGCTCTGGGAATAAACTGCACACCCATGCATTAAAAAAGTGAAACGGCCCCACCGTCCGGAAGGAGCGGGGGATCCGATGCCTATGAATATCCCCAAGGGATTTGTAAATCAGGCACAGTGCAGCGGGACATATTGCAAGCCGTATGCCCCAAGCCATCTGACAAGCCGGGTATATTGCCTCCGGCCTAATGACTGTCTCATCCCCCTGCGGGAGAGCGAAAGTACATAGCCAGAAGGTGAGGTATGCAGCACAATGGGTGAGGGGATCCGCCCCCATCGGATTCGGCCCCCCGCGGATTATCCCCCGAAGAGAAGCAGGCAGCTCCGACTTAAACTTGGGCGGCCTACTAGGCTTGCCCGCAACAGGAGCTACATGAGGGAACTCACTGTACTTCAAAGGGCCCCCGAAGAAATATTGAATCCAATGTCCTGCTCGGACTCTCAGTTTGCTGCTCTTCTCCCGGGGCCGGTATCCCTTTGAGGATCCCCTATTCAGCGTCAGGCAGAGGGAGCGGTATGCCTTCATCAAGTACCGGTACGAATAACCGAAGTAATATTCACCTTCGCCGTCTGTTTCGTCCTTGATGAAGTCATGAATGCAGACCTCCTCATAGGGCTCTCCGTTAATCGGCAGGCCCGATAGCTGTGATAGGCTCCATAGATCCAGAGAGGTTTCACCTTCTGCCGTATAGAAAGTATTGAACTGCGGGCAAAATACTTCAAACATGCCACAGCACAGCCCCTTTGAAATGGGATATCTGAAGCGGGATGCATACACACTGTGGTACACCCCGGCCCTGACCAGCAGCGGTGCATATTCTTTCAGAACATACTCTGTAAATTCCACCGCCCCCACACGAAAGAGGTGAGCATCTGTCACCTTCGTGTCTGCAAACCACCCAGCTGCCAATTGAAATTTGAACTGAACAGCCAAGCAGTTCAGCACAAACGGTTCCTCTCTGTAGCCCCATTTGATGGGCGCCAAGAATAAACCGTAGCCGGGTTTCTCCCTGTTAACCCGACCTATGGTGTTGTCCCACCTGGCTGGTGTGAATTCTGGAGCCCGTGTCAGCATCTTCTGCTCTGCCTCCAGCTCTGTCACCCCTAAAACGGCGTTCCATTTGCGCCGCTCCCCCGGAAGATATATGGTATCGCCACGATACACAGAACCTTTCAAGCTGTCCCGGTCCAGCAACATGGCCCGCTCCACCATCCGAGCCAGCATGACGTCCCTCTTCCCAGAGACGTTGAAGGTACAAATGTAAGGCGCGAGGTGACGATCCTTCGGGAAGTCCGCACGGTAGTCGTCATCGCGATTGAAGTCCAGTCCTCCCTCGACGGTTACAATGCGAGAGGCGGATACTGTATCTGTTTCGGAGCCAGAGGATTCATCAATTATGGCAATCCTCCCAAGTCCCCGGTCCAGCTGTCCAACATTCCTCCAAGTCACGACGGGACCAGAAGCCCTGCCTTGAGGAGAAGATTCAACATCAGCACGGCCGGAGGCGACGTGGCTAGAAGAAGAAGCCATCTCCAGCGAGCTGCAAATATGAAACCAAGGGAGAAAGAATAAGAAGGTGATATAAAGAAAATACATATAGAAAAGAAGTTTTCAGAAAATTTCGACAGCATCTCCCCCTATTGAGAGCATGCCCAGAAGTTGAATGGGAGAACACCCACCAAGAGGGGGTGACTCCAAAATAAACAGGGACGGAGTCCCGAAACAAAATTCCCCGAAGGGAAGGCTTCCACGCCGACCGATTCCCGGGCGATGGAGGGAGAAGGGGAGGAGGAGAGAGAAGGCTCAGGAGCGAATGAGCCCTTCTCTCCCCCTCTCGGCGCTTATAGCGCCCCGGCCAGAAGGCGCGCCGAGAAGGCGGCCGCGCCGACCGGCCGGACGCGCCAAAAGGCGCGCCGAATGGCCACCGCGCCGAGGAGATCACCGCGCCGAGGGGAGTACCGCGCCGAGAATTCCTGCGCCGAGGCCACCATCGCGCCGAGAAGGTAGTGCCGGAAGCGTCTGTGGAGCCAATTGCCTCACCAGGGGTGATATTATCACCAGATCAAGCCAAAAATGCTGGTGCTCATCCAAATTTGCTTATAAAGCATGGAAGTCACGTAAAGCAGAATGAAGACTCAGAGTCAAAAGGATAGCCAATGCACAGGAGCAGACCTGAAGAGACCACGAAGCACAGTGTGTGACGTGATGTACACCCGCATGTGCCGTGTCACTCATGCTTCACTCACGCCACCTACGGGTGGGGGGCATTTGTTGACACCCAAAATATACCAGAAGAAACTACAGCATATTCACAGCTTTGAAGATCAGTAGAGGGCACAGTTCACATGTTACCCCGGGAGATCTGAGAGTCTGAATAGAAGAAACCCACTATCCCTATCATTCTGTTCGACTAAAGCCATCTCTGGCTAGGTCGCTGTCCAGTGCTACTATCTTTCAAGATAGTCAGGCTGATTAAACTACACCAACATTCAGGCA
This sequence comes from Amorphophallus konjac, assembly GCA_022559845.1. Taxonomy (NCBI): domain Eukaryota; kingdom Viridiplantae; phylum Streptophyta; class Magnoliopsida; order Alismatales; family Araceae; genus Amorphophallus; species Amorphophallus konjac. The sequence continues at coordinate 238,534,311 of CM040117.1, read as the reverse complement.
ATCATCTGCCTGCTAAAATAGATGTTCAGACATCTCTGATACTCCTGGGCCAAGACGCACAGTGCCCCGTATGCATGTGTGAATCCAAGGTGTAAATGGGCTCGGTGGAGTCGCAATATGTATGGGTCAAGAACCCCACTGTCGAGAGGAGCTCGCTAAGTGGATCCTGGACGGATGGGCAGAATGACAAGAAGATGGGCCAAGCCCAAACAAGAGACCGGACGCGCCGATGGCTGTCACGCCGGGAGGAGCGGTTCCGGCGCACCGGGAAGCTCATGCCGAATGCATGAAGAGCCTCGCCCCTATAAGAGGCCTGCCCTTCGAACAAAAAAAAAGGAGGAGGATAGAGGAAAGAAAAGAAAAAAAGGAAAGAGGGGAGGAGAAGCAGAGCGCTTAGCCACCGAAGAGAAAGAGGGAGTTCGAGAGCCCTTGAAAGAAGCTGAGGAGAGAAAAAAAAAAGGAGAGAGTCGGAGGCTCGAAGAAGGATCCAGGTGGGAATCGTCGGGCGGCTGCAGTCTCCTCCGCTTCTCTTCCCTATCTATCTCGATCTTCCCCTCTGTATTTTCCGATCCCTGGCACCTTTGCTTCTATAGCATCGGATGCGAATGTAACTCTGCTTTGCAGGGACTAAGCATGTATTTTTCTTTCCGATTGAGTCGGATTTCTTCTTCTAAATAGCGTGTAAGCCATTTGGCTGGAATTATCAATGAAAGAACGGGCTGATCTCTGCTATTTCTGATCATTCCCCTTCCTTTTTTTCTTCTGTTGCATCCGAGGTTCTAGTCCGTGCATTGCCACCGCCAGCCTTGAATGAATGTTTTATGTTTTGTTGCCCCCATCCGGTTGAGGGTTCTTCCCCATTACTCCATCCCCTTCCTCTGCCACATTTCGAGGGCCTGAGACAGTCTATCTCATGGCTCCTCGAATGTGGAATGAAAGGGATACCTTCGAAGGTTTGCCGTTTGTGTTTTGCTCCCAGTGAGGCTCCCTAAGGAGGGGTGTTCCCCCTAGAGTCTTTTCCCCCCCTCTGGCCGTTTAATACAGCTGAGTTTAAACCCCCTACTTTGTGTGTAATCTCCTGAAACCATGCCGTAAGAGCCTTTCCAAAGAAAAACCCTCTGTAGGCAATCTCCCGGCGCCAGTACCTCCCGGCGTGGGTTTTGCGCCGAGTGCTGGCCGCGCCGGTTGCATCTCCCCATCGCGCCGAGACCGCTCAGTTTCTGTGCCGAGAGCTACCCCCCCTTTTTCCCCATCGATGACTGTGCATCTTCTGGCCACTTTGATGCCTTAGTGCTCATCCGGGTGAGTCATATAGCCTCTGCCCATCACGTTCTGATCGTGGGTAGGCACCGCTTCTCCCCCTCTGTTGTCACGGGAGTTATAGCAAAGAGGGTGAGAGCCCCTAATATTCTACAACCCATCAAGTCAAGGAGCTCTGCCTCTGCATGACCTCCGATCGACTGCGTTGGGGATATTACAACAGAAGAGGGTGAGATCTCGTATGGTCCGACCCTCCTCAGATTACGGGCTACGCCCGGCACCTATTCTGGTTTCTACTCCGGCACTCGTGAGTAGATATCCCATAATAATTTCTGGGCACACTCCCAAATTAAGGGGAGATGCTGTCAAAATTTCCCCAGAACTTTATTCTGCTATGCACTATGCTTCATCGAAATTGAGTACTTAATCCCTCGACACGGCAACAGCCTGAGCTACGTCATCTCATGGCCTCTTGCCATCACAGGGAATAGGTGATGATCTCCTCGGACCTCTGGGCAAGTGTAATCACCCTCATCCTCCGTCTTCGTCCATTCATCACCCTGCAGCTCTCATCAAATAAAAAAAAAACCCTCACAGCAGCCCCCCTTCAAACCTTAGAAAACGCCCTTCCCCCGGCGCCATTGCCTCTCGGCGCCAAACCCGCGCCGGGTGGTTGGCGCGCCGGGACCAGGCCATGCCGAGATCCAGGGCGCGCCGGGACCAGGCCAGGCCGAGACCTCCCCCTGAGCCCCTCCATCGCGCCGTTTCCCGTCGCGCCGAGACCAGACTGGGCCGATGCCTTTTTAAACCCCCTCCCCTCGCGCCGTCTGCCCTTCGTGCCGGGATCTCCAGCGCCGACTAGTATCTGTGTCATTTCACCTCACTAGTGGGTGCTCTTCTTCAAATCTTGACATCTCAACAAATCTCATTAAACCCCAGAATAGTCGTCCCAAACCCAGAGGTCCTATTCCCATCAACCCTTTAAGCCAGCCTTCAGCATCTTGCGAGGGAATTATCATCATTCACCCAGGGCCCGGAGATATATGAATGAGGGGGGGTTCCACCCCTACATTATGCCAAACCCAACATTTCTTCGGCTACCCCGCTGACCCTCGGAGTTCTGCCGTTGCATGTCCTCCGATGGTCCCTTTAGGGGAATATTAACGAACGGCGCAGATGGTTCGTCATATTTGAATCCTCTTTGGACCCAGGCCTGTGCCTGATCTTCTTTTGGGTCTCCATTCCGGCTCTCCATGGACGGATGTCCTATCTTCCTTTCTTCGGTATAATCCGAAGGAAGAGGGCATACTATCGGATTTACACTGTTACATCGTCATCATTATCGTATCTGTTAGCATTCATGCTTTCGCTAGTGTGATGGTGGTCCTCGGACCTGCTTCCTCCGCCACGTACCGAGGATCCATTTTCTCATTAAACTACACATCTTTTGCATGATTAATACTGCATCCTGCCTGTCATTGCTATAATCATCACGTAGTTCTCTTTACGACGGCTTCGACAGCCCGCTATCTCGGCAATTAATCAAAGGTGTTCCCTCCTCGTGAGGGATGTAATTAACGCCATAGCCTTCATGGTATGGCGGACTGCTGGTCCCGACCGAACCTCACATTCGCCCGACATGGGTCAGAATGAGCGCACAATAAAATCGTCACTCATGTGACTGGCACGCCCGCGCCGTTAATTGATCATTTGACTACCAGTTAAGTCGGTTGGTCGATCGACACGCGAAAGAAAGAAAAGGTCACAAACAGTGCTATAACCATGGCACCTTTGGTTATTTTCCAGCACCCACTAACAAAGGTAGTGACATATCCTTCATCATCAAGTTGACCAATGGAGATCAAATTTCTTCTCAAACCTGGAATATGTCTGACATCCTTCAAATTCCACATAGTCCCGTTTGCTGTCTTTAACTGAACATCACCCTTCCCCACAATGTCTAATGGCTCATCGTCAGCAAGATAAACCTTCCCAAAGTTTCCAGTAACATAATTTTGTAAACTTTCTTTATGTGAGGTAGAGTGGAAGGATGCTCCGGAGGCTAGAATCCATGATTCAATGGGACTATTAACACTTAAGATAAGTGCATCATGGACCTCTTCTGTCGTAGCATTCGCATAATCTCCTTCTTGTTTCTGACTTTGATTCCTTTTCTTGGGGAGTCTGCAGTCCCTTTTCAAATGTCCTTTCTTACCACAATTCCAACCGCCATCTCCGCGGGGTTTAAACTGACTCCTTTTCTTGGACTTGGATCTGCTCCTATTTTGTCCACGCTGGTTTGTTCTTCCCCTGCTCTCTGTATTCAGAGCAGAACCGGAGACTTCACCGGATTCCCTTCTGCGAATATCTTCGCTTAGAATCAAGTCTCGTACCTCATTAAGCTTCAATTTGCTAGAACCAGAAGAACTACTTACAGCCGTCACAGTTGCACCCCAACTTTCAGGTAAGGAGGATAAAAGAATCAAGGCCCTAATCTCATCATCAAAGTTTATTTCTACAGAACTTAAATGAGTTGTAATCACATTGAATTCATTGATGTGGTCTGTAACAGAAGTACCTTCGGCCATCTTCAGATTAAATAAACGACGCATCAAATATACCTTGTTTGAAGCTGAGGGCTTTTCATACATATTTGATAGCGCCTTCATCAATCCTGCCGTGGTCTTCTCGTTCACGATGTTGAAGGCGACGTTTCTGGCCAACGTCAAGCGAACAACTCCGAGTGCTTGTCTGTCTAGTAGATCCCAATCTTCTTTCTTCGTCCCTTCCGGCATAGTTCCAAGAAGCGGCTCATGCAGCTTCTTCTGATACAGGTAGTCTTCGATCTGCATCTTCCAGAAACCGAAGTCCTTGCCATCGAACTTGTCGATCCTCACCTTTCCTTCATCTGCAGCCATTACTCCCACTACTCCCTCGAACCAGAACAAGGCTCTGATACCAGTTGTTGGGGGATAGAACCGGAGTACCCAGACGAGGAGGACAAACAGCAGAGGAGGAAGAAGAGAAAAAACCAATCACACAAGAACACACAGGGATTTTTACGTGGTTCGGAGGTAAGATGCCTTCCTACATCCACGGCCGCAACAGGATTCCACTAGATAATCACAGACTTGTTCCAATACAAAGAGAGAGCTCATCCTTTTATACTAGGAGATTAGGGCATCATTAGTCAGGGTATTAAAGACAATAATACCCCGGTTAAACAGAAACCCTCTTCCGGGATACATCAGTCGCGCATGCTCGTCTATCCCCCGGATGCTCTCCTGAGACCGAGTATGCCCTCCAGCGACTGCAGATGCTCCCCTAGCATCAGTTAGGTTAATGCATTGCCAGAACCAGGTCGACACTTCTTCATGCAGGTCGACTTGCCTTGAGCCCGCAATGCATGCTCTCTTGATGCCAGTGATGCTCTCCTGGGACAAGGAATGCCCTCCAGTGACAGTATGTGCTTCCCTGCTAGACCCGGACAGCATATGCTCCCCTGGAGTAACGAATGCTTCCCTGGCACTGAAAGATGCTCCCCTGGAGCAGCGAATGCTCCCCTGGAGATGTAATATGCTCGCCATGCTCCCTTGAGCTGAGGATGCTCCCCTGGAGCAGTGGATGCTCCCCTGGAGCAGCGAATGCTCCCCTGGAGATGGCATAAGCTCTCCATGCTTCTCTGATGCTGTGAATGCTCCCCTGGAGCAATGGATGCGCTCCTGAAGCAGAGTGTGATCCCGTGCAAAGACGCACGAATGAAAGAGTTCTGACTTCACACTCTAACATCACCGCCTTCACACCCGGCATACTTCCCAACTAGCAGATCAACCGCCCACCCCCATGCTTTCTGCAACCCCATCCGGCAGCGTTTACCCAGCCGACAGGCCCCATCCGGCACCGCCTGCTCATCTGGCGGCGTCCTCCATCCGGCAGGAAGCTTGATCCGGCGGCAGGCCTCTTCGATACGGCAGCGTTCCCCCATACGGCAAGGCCTCTCCCTCTTCGGTCCGACAGCCCGCTCATCCGGCAAGACCTCCTCGCACCCGGCACGCCCTCGAGCGGCCACCGCCGGCACGCCTGCGAGCGGCTCCACAGGCATGCCTTCGGTGGTCTCCACCCGGCACACCCATAAGAGGCTTCCCCCGGCACACTCGCGAGGGGCCTTAGCCCGGCACACTGCCGAACGGCTTCACCCGGCACGCTCGCGGTGCCTCACGCCCGGCAGGCTTCAAATGCCACCTTCCCGGCATGTTGCCGATTGCTCGACATCCGCACCCTTGGCCGGTACACCAAACTCTTCATCCGGAGGCTGGCCGCCCCTCCACCCGGCACAGTCTATTTTTCTTCATCACCCGGTGGCAACAACGGGAGCCCGAAACTGGCCATTAACCGCTGGGCATTCGCGACAATTGGAGGTCGTCGCCTGCTCCAATGGCGTACAGCGGATGATGGAGACAAGGGAGGCGACGTCTGCGGTATCCGGGAAGCCATCGTCCACCTGTCACCCTGTGGGTGACCCACGCACGAGATGTGGCAGAGGGAGGCGACCGGCGGACCAAACAACGCTCCAACCCCCTTTGAAGTCCACCCTGCAAGCAGTCATATAAAAAGATTGACAAAGGGAGAGATTGACTCTCGGAAGGCCCTGCGTCCTTACTGCTGCTGCAAGCAAGAAGAAGAGAGGAGTGTGAGTGAGTGAGAGAGAGAGGGGAGGAGCCAGTGCTCCGTTCCCCTTCCTCCGTTGTATGTCGTTCCTCTTTTCTCTGTTTCTCCTTCCTTTTCCCCACGGTGTATTAGCCGTTGTATCCACCTTGTTTATGAGGAATAAGAAGGAAAGCTTGCAAAAGGCTGATGCGTGCTTCGTCTACGTTCGTGTTCCCCACACGTCTCCCATCCTCCCCGGGCACATTATGCTTCTCCCTATGTACCTCGTGTTTTGATTAACAGGACCGGTGGGATCTCCCTCTTCCTCAACCTGGAACCCTTGTCATCCGCCTTAACCGGTGGGAGTTGGTGGCCTTCAGCGGTGGCACTCAAACCTGTCCTTGCCCGGTGGCATTCGCCCACCTTAGCCGGCAGCCCTGCTGAGGCCTAGTTAGCTTGTGGTCCCCCTTTTTCATCTTGATCTCTTATTTTAGTTAGTTTTCTTCTTCGTTTGATTTCACGCCGTGTTTCGATGCGACTGTTTCAGGTGTTGCCGTTTCCAGGCGCACCGCCATTTTGTCGGGGCCGTCACTCTTTATGGACGCGCACCTACGTTATCCCTCGATCATCCCGGGGGTCAGGGAGAGGTGTTGCCGAAATTCTGCCGAAATTGCAGCTAACAAAAAGAAATAAAGTGTCGCATAATTTTAACTCTCAAAACAGGGGTAAAAAAAAAGGGAGGGGTGTGTTTCTTCACTTTGGCGAAATGGACCACTTGAGAAGCCGGACTAATTGTAATATTGATGCCGAACAAGAGCGTGAAATGGCCATCTCTGATCAGAACTTTCACAAAGTTTGTGAAGAGGATACCAGCAGCAGATTTAGTTCTGGATCTGCAATATCTTACTCAGAGAGCCGTTCACATTTTGGTGACATGGATGCCAGTGATTTGACAGGGTCAGTACAGTGCAACTCTTGGGATTCACTCGTGCCTTCTCGGAAAAGAACATGCATAAATCGTCCTAAACCATCTCCTGCTGAAAAGCCCACAAGGGGTCTTTACTCTATTTTTATATCAACAATCATCAAATTTTTCTTGTTCACTGGAAGAGAATTTACTTTGTGAAACTGGAACTCCAATGGGTTCTGTTGAAATTGGCAGTGGAGGTGAGCTCTGAATTTTCATGTGATTGAGACAGCCTCATGAAGTATGTGATGAGCTTCCCTGATCTTTAATTCATTAGCTCACATAGGAAACAACATAGCCTGATCATGTATGAAATGGCAGTCTTTCCTGAACCCAGTTTACCTGTGGCTTGTTGTCAGTGGATAAGATTTTCTTGAGGGGCATTCAGCAATGCTCCATGAACTAGATGGGTTATGGCCACAAAAGTCACCAGGGAACGTGTTGCCAATGCAATGCGCAAACCACTGCCCCAACCTGGTTCCCACAACTTACCCAAGTTTTGAATGTTAATAGGGTCTCTGCATAATATAGCAACCAGAGGATGTTAACCTATTCACAGCTAATCCACTGAACTTCCATTCTTACTGAATCGGCACGTTGGATCATAGTTGTTATGTGAGATGTTGGGACCTTTTGAAGATCTCCTCGTGAGCCATCCTGGATTCTGGTTCCTTGAAGGTGGAGTTCTGCTAATGAATCACATGCTTCCTAAAAAAATGAATACTACTTGCCATCCAACGAAATTAGGTAAAGGGGTATGGATTGGTTCTTGGGAATCTATGGATGTGGTTGACTATCCTAGAAGAGCTGACACATGCAAAAGATGGTGTCCCAACTTGGTATCAATTTCTCCCCGGTCGAGGCTTATATGTAGACTGGCAGCTGAGGGCATATTAGAGAGCAGATGCTTCAAATGGCAAAATCAACAAAAGATGGCTTTCCAGTTAAAATTGTTTTGCAATGTGGATGTATCCATTTATATCACACAATGGCAAGTTTACAGATGCCACCTGACCCCCTGTGGAGAGCTAAAGTATTGTACAAGGATGGTGATTCAACAGCCGAGAGGGAGGACAAGAAAACCAAACGGCCATTTATCCAGCTTTCATATTAGGCAAAATTTCATGGTTCAGGAGAAGATGACGGTTACTGCCACAAGTTTAGGAGGCCTCCATCATCTGGTCACCATGCATAAGAACAATCAGTGGGAATCCTCCTAACAAAGGTGGGAATTGACTAAGTTTCCTAAGAGTGACTGTGAATTAATGGCTGAAAATCACAATTTAGAATGATGCACCATGGATATTGACGTTTCTGCTACTCATAGTGCAAAGCACACATCAATTCACCTGAACATAGGGGTTCATGTGCTGGCTATCAACAAAGATTGTCTGTGTGGATTTAGGAAGCTTGGCAGAAAATTCTGTACAGTCTTCCAGTTCCCTTCATGATCCTTAATTAGTTTCACCAGCTACAGCCTTCGATTTGGCTGAAGAACCTGTACCTGAGGATGACCATGCACATGGTGGTGGCAAATAATTTTCATTGCAATCCTGTTGACCACAGAAAGCACTCTCCACATCTGCGGTTGTCAGCACAAAACAAGATGGAAGATGCTTTTGTGAAGGAAAAATGTGCAATTGCTGGAGGGTTGGCCGGCATATTTATTAGTCTTTGTTTGCGCCCTACTGATGCCGTTCAGACTGTAATTCAGGCAGATGGCATGGGCCAAAGACCCATTTCCCACACAGTCCAGTCAGTTGTATCTGAAAGAGGTGTGCTGCGTCTCTATCTTGAATTTGCAAGCAATATTGCATTCTCAGCTCCAAGTTCTGCCCTTTATACTTTCACACATGGAGCAGTAAAAGGGGCTCTGTTGTCAGTCTTACCAAAGGGGCACCATTCTTTGACACACTGCACAGTAAGAAAAAAAGGGAGGGGGTCAACCCTTGGGGTCGGCCCTTTTCAATTCTGGTGGCTGTCCCACTTGCAGATGAGGGCCAGGCCAGTGTTACCTAAAGACGCACTGTCATCCGTGATCTCTCAAGATCCACATGCCTTGGATATGCTGCAGCAGCAGTGCTCGTCATATCAGCTGCAATTGCAGTCATAAATGCCCATCATCCATTCAGTTATTTTCCTGGACAAGAGCCTTCTCACGAAGGAACAGTAAACAAGAATAACAGGAACATTGTTGGTGCAGCCATAGCGCATGCCTTCCCAAGTCCTAGCCAAGTATCAGTTCCCACAGCTTGTTGGTAAACCCAACCGTCAGATCGGCCTGGGCTCCTGCATCAAACTGATATGTTGGGGGGGGGGGGGGCGCGCAACACCATATGCAGACCCTCAATTCCCAAAATGGGTGAGCACCCGGTGTTTCAGATTTGCTCATGTAAGGTCCAGAAAAGGCCAATTTTATGGTTAGCTCCAATCCACTAGTAGTACCTATGTCTCATCCATTACTTCAACATTTTTTTTGTGAGCTTGACGGATGAAACATTCACAAGTGAGGCCACGAAGAGATATTCTCCGAGGACCTTTTTGATTGGAGAATAAGGTGGGTTAAGGTGGTCTTATTCACGCTAACCTCTTTGGTTACAAAAATAAGGTATTCCGTCAAAAAGGTGGGTTAAGAGTCAAAAAGGTGGGTTAAGCATATTCTAGCAAAAAGATAGAATAAGTTAACCCGAATAAGGCCAAAGTAATATTATTTATTTTTAGGAACACCCTAACCCGTGTTAGCTTATTCTCCTTAATCTATTCTTCAATCAAAGAGGCCCCAAAGGAGCTTCAACTAGAGAGTGGTTATCGAAGTCAACGAATGCTGGCCCATTGCAACTGAATACTGAAACCAAAGCAGCAAGCACTTGCGCAATAAAGCCTGCCACTTGGTAAAAAAAATCACATAGCGGGTTATCCTCAGACATGACTGATTCAGAAACTTGCGGTGGGCAATGAAGAGCTATAATCGGATCCAAAAGGTACATGTAAAATAAATTGTGATCCTAATAAACTAATTTAAGCATTAATCCAAAATCATCTCTCCATTCCGGATCTATTTTCGGATCCACACAATAAGTACACATTATGTATACATTTTTTACATGTAATGACTATAGAGATACAAATTTACATATATATATATATATATATCCATTTTCAGATCCACAAATTAAGTGAGCACACATTATATATACATTTTTTACATGTAATGATCAGAAAGATCTGAATTTATATATATTTTTGGATCCAAAAAATACATGAAAATAACAAAAGCATAAGTACGTAGTGATCCAAATAGATTACTTGGAGCACTAATCCAAAATCATATCCCCATGTCGATCCATTTTTGGATCCACATAGTAAGCACACATTACACTTCCGGTTATAAAACGACAAGATAACATACCAAGATCAAACAAACTGGGACATTTCTTTTTGCCACTTCTCTAGCACTCCGTTACGCTTGCTCTAAATTGGATCCTCCAATAATTGCTCCCAAGATTGTTTCTCCACCTGATAGAATTTCATAGAAAAAAAAGAGCAGGATTTTTTAAGAAATCTATTTATTTTGGAGAATTGAATCACAAACAAATCTGTTTATATGTTAAAGCTACCAGATAAATACATCAAAGACATGAATATTGACCGGCAACAAGTACATCAAATTCAAAACAGTGGAGTTACAGTAAGAAGAGGTTCTTGCGGACCTTCCCAAGGCAATAAGATCAAGCGTTCAATAGCATTTTCTTCCGGTGGATATTAGAAAGTGCATATCTCTTCAAAGGAGTCTCAGAGGACATAATAATCCAGTTGCTGAGAAGTCTTATCCATTCCTTGCTCGTGATGTTAATTATATTACCAAGAAGATCAAATCAAACTATATACATTTTCAATTTCCCTATAGTAGCAAAAAAACAGAAACGTCATGATAATAATATGCACCTTACAGAAATAAGGATGAAAGATTGGATAGTATTTTACTCACCCAAATCATTATCCCCGATTGTTTGTGGGGGAGTGAATATATTTCTTTAATAAGATTTTATATATTTATATATACATATATATAAATGTATATATATGTTTGTGTGCCACATTTTATAAATCACAACTTACTCTGTGAGTTCAAGAGTTGCCTTCTGACCAAATGTCCAGACAATTCGCTGAGTTGGATCAGCTGGAGCTGATTCCGGATCCTTCACATGAAACGCAAAATAAGAGCCTTCCTGTTACCTATATCTAGATAAATCATATCAAGCAATTAGAGAAATCACACTGGTAGTACCGCATATCCCAGGAAGTACAAGCTAAATTTCATTTCTGGAAAGTCTAACCTCTTGGACAAGTTTGATGGTTCGATTGATGAGGCAGACGTGGAGTTCGGTGACCTTGCCTTTAAGCCCGCCCGCTGGAGCAATCGTAGGAATCGTCGCAGGCCCAACAGCTCCCGCGAGTTCTGGAGTCTCCGGTTTTAGCTGGTTGTTCCGATCTGTTGGCCTCCTTCGGCCTATTTCGCTTTTTTGGCCCCTCGGCCCAACTGTTGTTCTCGGCCCATTTCTTTTGTCTGGGTGCCATCCCTCTCCCCCTATCATTGTACTTCTCTCCCTTAACTGCTTTCCTTAATGAAATCGCTTATCTGGTGACCGGGATGGAACGTCCATCTCCCTTCGGAATGAAGGAATGACCGGTCTTCCTCGTCCCCGCCTTGCAAGTACTAACTTTGAGTTAAAAAAAAAACCCCTTGAGTGACTTGGAGGATTTGGAGGTGATTAGAAAAAACCTAGACGTATATGTTCTTGTTAAGCATCGCCAAAGAACATCATCACAAGCCATTTAAACCCAACTGATCTGCAAAACTCAAGCTTGATGATTGCACGGGAAACACCAAGGACTAAAAAGACAGCACAAAACAATAAAGAGAGACCACTACAAGAGAAGAGAAGAGATTCATTCACTGCGCTGTGCAAGATTAACATCAACTAAACTTAGATCAGTAGATCCATGCAAGTTTGATGCATGAGCAGTACATCGCACAAAAATTAGAAACAATTTAACAAGATAGTGAAGAACAATAAAAAGACACAAAACAGGAAGAATTGAAGTTTTTCACTTCATTGACGTGCACTTTTAAGACATCAACAGCATTGCCACTGAAAGATCACACAAGGAAAACATGTTTGAAAAACAAGAGGTTAATAGTGATCTCATCCTCGAGCGTATCTTCAGTGTTACAACACAATGATAGTGTCAAGCAATAACCTATGTAGTCAAAATCCTGCGCTCGCCTAGGCGGTGAGGCGAAGCCATGCGACGGCAGTCAACCTCGCGCCGTCGCGGTTCTTCGAGACGAACGCCTCACGCCCGCCTCGCTCGCCGCAGCGCGCTTCGCCCACTGGGACTGGCGCAGAGGCCTTGTGACAACCGTGGTCCGAGGGCGAGGGATCCTGCCACTCCATCTGGGGGAAGGAGACCCGGGGAGCATCAGTCCCTGCAGCAAGCGAGGGCTGTGCACCAGCGCCACTAGAAGGAAGAGCCTTGGCAACAGGTGGGGCCGAGGGAGGAACCTCGTCGCAGGGGTTAGCGCGAAGGCCTAAAATGACGTGATGGGCCTCCAACGGCGGTTCCCAAAGGGGTAGCAGATACGTGGGCTCGAGCAGGCGTAGAAGCCATGGCAGGGACGCAAGGGTCGACCCCCTGAGAGGGAGGGTCAACCCCTGGCGTCGGCAGCTTGGTTGAGGGGCCGGCGACCGCTAAGAGGGAGGCCGCGGAGGGCCCGAGACCTGCACACGTAGGCAGACCGACGGAGCTGGGAGCGGCAAGACAAGCAGAGAGGGGCTCGGCCACCCGCTCCCCATCGACAACAGGGAGAGCAGCACCAGGGGCGTTCCGAGGAGGCCCAACAGACGTCGGAGGGAGGCCGGGAAGGACCCGAAGGGGGGCAGGCTCGACCGGTGGTGGACCGTGGTCAACCCCTGGCGAGCCAAGCACCCCGGGAGGGGTCACCAAGGAAGGCGGAGCAGACGACGAAGCCTCACTCGGCAGGGCGGAGTCAACACCAGCAGGCTTCTCCAAGGCAGAAGCAGCAGGACGATGGACGACATACGTAGCCAGGGAGGCCGGCGAGGATGCGGGGAGCGGCACAGAACCGCAAGCGGCAGAGGGGCACGAAAGAGACCGTGGGGAAGGTGAGCCTTCTGCACGATCAGGTGGAGGAGGGCTGGAACCGGCTGGGATGCAGCCAGCACCAGAGCCTGAGACTCCAGAAGAAGGTGGCTGCTGCAACAAGCGGAAAGGCCGGGCATTAGCCTTGGCAGAGGCCGCAGCGGCCTTGGTGACAGCGGTGAATTGGCCGAGCACAAAAGACGGGGGTGCTCCCCTGAGAGGGGGAGCAGACCCCGCCATGGCAAACCTCTGGAGAAGAGGGGTGAACACCCCCTATGACGGGTCCACCATCAACTGGGTGGGGCTCCCCGATGGCAGGACACACACCAGCAGGGGGGCACCCTGAGGCTAGAGGTGAGGGCACTTGCGCAGCTTCAGAACAGAGGTGGGGGCTCACAATAGAATCCTTAGCACGAAGTACCTCCTTAGAAGAGACGACGGGAACACCAACAATCTTCCAACCTTTGGCAGACACCGAAGGAGGGAAACGTGCAGCAGCACCACGGACAGAGCCCAGGTGACTAGTGTAACGACTCAAGATCCGGATAGTAGGAAGAACTCGATACCATTCGAATCCTGGTCCGTCGTCCACGAGTCGGGAGGGCTCGGAAGGACTAAAAGGAGTGTGGAGTCACAAAGAAATAGGAAGTAAAATAGAACAATACAACAATTAACAGAAATAAATAAACAACTACTACTACAACAGAGTCCAGTCCAACAGAAAGTACAGTCTAAAACGGTAAAACGTACCACATACCAAGTAAACACTCGGCCCAGCGAGCTGACAACTGAGAACCTCTGAACAGCACCCTCGAACCTCGAGGAAGAACCGCCACACCTGAAAAGCATGTATGAGTCTCCAAAACAAAGACTCAGCAGGGATCCCGCGGAACCCCAACCGGAAACAACGGCGGTAGCGGAAAGAAAAGCTGCAACAACAGCAGGAACAGCAAACCGGTGGCTGGTCAAAACTCGGCACTACAGCTACTCCTATTGTACCAGAAAATACACCCCGATCTCACGGTCGGGGGCTACCGAACTACACTAGTACCACTTACCGAAGTAAAAACCCACGGTAACCCCGCCGTAGAGGCCTGTCTCCCAGGACACGACCAACCTAGACATGATGTCCAAGGTGCAACCCCGACCACCTGGTCACGGACACCGCACCGACAAGACGCAACCTCGGTAAAGCTACTAGCACCAGTCTCACGGCACGAATACCGACACACGTGGCACGGTGAAACAACCGGAACTCGACGGTCAACACGACCAAAACCCGAAGGTCGAAGTCACAGAGACTGACAGTCTGTCACTCCCGACTCGACAGGAGTACCTCCCACTAGAAGCACAGTCGGTAGCGTCCCCTGACATCTTACACCGCACCGCAGGTGTCCGCCTGCCACGTCCTGGGCGGAGGCAAGGACATCGTACAAGTAACCACAAAGCAAGTGACTAGCTGGGGTCATGCTCGTCAGCGTGGGTCTAACCGCCCCCAACCACGTGTGCACACACAGACTATGCGTCCTAAGTGTAATACCCCGGTTTTAAAAATCTGAAATTTAATTGAAATGAATGAATTTCAGAATTTAATATTTAATTCCTTAGTAAATAGAACTAGTGAAATTTTTGACTATCTTATAAAAATCTAGAAAAATGGTAATTGGGTTAAGGACCATTTATTTAACAACTTTATCTTCTGTGGTCGACCCAACAAAAATCCGTAATTATGTCTAATTAGAGGATTAAGCCCAAATTGCACACTTACGTAACTCTTACGTAACCTTAACTTAAAACGCGAAATTAGAACTTAATACTCCACCAAATGAGCCCAAATCGGTGGCAAATGGAAGGCCACGATCTAAGGATCATTTCCCCTCTATCAATTTATCAAAACCCCATCCCTAAAACGTGGTGTCCGCCGAGCTTTGGTGAGGTCAACCATGGCGGCGCCGTTTTCAAACACCCAACTTGCTTCGACGAATTCTCCTAGCACCGAAGGCTCCAGAAGGTGTATGAGCTATAAAAATGAAGCTCTGCAACCCTAGAATCCTTTGGTAGTAGCGGCGGTCACAGTGGAGATCGATCAAGGGAGATCTCTGGTGTTTAGTGGTGACGTGTCGGCGTCCGTTCTTCTTCCTTTCTTCTTCCTTTCTTCCCTGATTGAGGTAGGTTCTCTCGGGCTCAAACCTCAAGTAATATATCAAAATGTTCAGCATCAAGTCCTCTTTCTTTTGGTATTTGAAGCCCTAAATTCTATTAGGTATTCTGTGCGAATTTAATGGTTAGTAGAGGCATGTCAGAATTAGGGTAGAACTTGTTCCCCTTTGATTTCAGTAGCGATTTCAGGTTGTAAATCTTAAATTGATCTATGCATCTTGTAGAGTTTTTCGTGCTCTTTCCATTGATTATAAAAGCCCTAAATTTTATGGATCATCTTTAGAGAATTTTCGATCTGAGTAAGGATATGTCTAGACTTGGTTTTTTGAAGTATTCTTTTGAGTTAAATTGTGATTTCGTGTGCTTTCGAGTTGTTAATCTTGATCCCCATATAGCATGTCATATATGGTTGGAATCAGCATCGAGTAAGCTTTCTTTTGATATATAAAGCCCCAATTTTTGTTGTGTATATTGTGAGAATCTCGCGATTTAGTAACAGCATGTCTAAATTAGGATTTTTAATGTTCCTGCCATTATAAATCGTGATTTCATAAAGTAATTATGAAATTGACCCTGCTGTTAGGTAGTATTTTTCATAACCTTTCCAACGGTACCAAAAGCCCCTTGTTTGGAGTTCGTTTCCATGAGATATTAGTGTTTTAGTTCAACCCTATCAACCCTCAACCTTCCGGTGTTCATCGGACGTGGAAGGGGTGACCGGAAAACACCCAGAGATGGACGGTCTTACGATAGACCGCACAACTCAAGCCCAGACTTTGACCCTGGTATAGTATTAGTTAAACGGTTTCTCAGGAACCACACATCCCAGGATGAACGGTTCCAAACTAACCACATATCTAGTTGAACGGTCCCGAAGTGACCACATAACCCTGGGCAGGATAAACGGCCCCTGAAGGACCACATAACCGAGAACCCAGGGGATGGGCGGTTCCTACCTGACCACCCAACCCCTTGGGCAGTTCTCTGGGAGCCGCCCAACCCCTTGGGCGGTTCTCTGGGAGCCTCCCAACCACTTGGGCGTCCAGACATGGCCGCCCAACTCCCTGCTTTGCAGTATAACCCCGTTCAGCCCCCTGTTAGTCCAGTAGATGTAAGGTTCTTCCAGAACCGTTTATCTAGATAGAAATTGACTTAATACTAGTTCTAAATGATTCATCTTAGTGTCATAAATGGTAATTAGTAAATTAGAAACTCATATGATAAGTGGTTAATTATGCAAGTAAATTTCTGTTAATTGCATGATGTTCATTCCTACGCGATCTTGTTCATTCTCCTTATCATCTTGATTCATCTTTTGGCAATTTGACTTAATGTAAAATATAATCCTTAGTAATTTGACATGAAATTAGGTTTATAATGAACTTTAGATTGCTGGATAGCCATTCTATCCCAGTAGAATGGTGTGACTTATTTGTTGACTTCCAGTAAGTCGATAGCCCTATTAGTGTGCTAGTCTTGAACTTACCCCCGGACACTCCATCCGGCGGACTTACCCTTATCGTGGGATCGTTGTATCTCCCTACTAAGAACCTGTTGGACCTCCAGTAACTTTGTTTTACGTGACTAAACCGCTGGTTTTAAGTCTTGGATCGAATAGGGCTAAACAGGCATGTGCGGCCAGTAGTGGACCGCATATCCTTATAGGCGGCCCTATAACGACCGCATATCCGTAATACGGCCCCGTATGGACTGTATATCTTGTTCATGGGTCTTAATGTCTTCCGGACATGTGCGGCTCAGTATTAACCGTATATACCCTTGAGCGGCCCTTGTCTGACCGTATATGACAATTTTCCGAAAAGTGATTATTTCATGAATTTCGAATTATGTGAGCTAACCAAGCCTATGTAGGCTATGGTTTTTTTTGTGATTTGACCTATTGTTAGATCTATTGATCATCAATTATAGTCCTTTGGGACAATTATTCTTCTCGATTATGGAACTTATTGTTTGGACTCTTAAAGAATCATTATTCTCATGTTCTTTACCTTGTCTACATGAACTTGACCTTGGAACTCTTGGCCATTAAATATTGTGGATGTCTAGTCTCGTGGGATCTACGATCCAAAAAGAAATCAATGCCAAGGCAAAAAAATGAAGGGCCCAATCTGGTCCTGGGAGGAGCACCCGAAAAGTACTTGATCCCCGGGGAGGTGAATGATTAGGTGTGGCATTTGGCACCGGTACTATCTAGCGTGTTGGGTCTATGACATTCCACATTCTCGTGAAACTTGTTATTCATGCTTAAAGTATGAAGTACTTGCTTGCTTGCTTGACATGACTCGAATTGACTTGCAAATGGCCATTCACTAGAAAATCTTGTTAATCTTGCTTGATATCTCGACATGCAACTATTTCTTCCATTTAATTATCGTTACTCTTTCCATTTTAGTGATTATTTAGTTCTGCTTATTTTATCGCATTAATCATGCATGTTCATTAATTGGTTAAATCACTTAAACTATGCCTGATGATAGAGTATAATTCCTACTGAGCTTCTTACTCACCCCTACTTCCAATCCTTTTCAGGTAACGCAGTAAACGGTACGTTGCAATTGGGAATCAGATCAGTGTGATCGAGTGAACCTGGAACCTAGAGATCGGAGTCTGTCTTTTTACCTTCTTGAGTCTAGCTAGTGTCGTGAGTCTATTTATTTCATTTTCTTCTCCCTTGTTATTTTCCTCCTTTAATTTGAATCTAATATTATAAGAGTGGGTCAAAATTATACTTTTCAATATTAATAAGAGCTCGTATTTTCAATATGTGTGTATGGTCTCCATGTGTTTAATTGTGGTTATTTATTTTCACTCTTGTTATCATGACTGTTAACTGCCACGTTCCGAGCGTCGCTTCCCGCTACTATCGGTTCGGGGCGTGACATAGGTGGTATCAGAGCCAGGTTGCC
Organism: Amorphophallus konjac; assembly: GCA_022559845.1. Classification (NCBI taxonomy): domain Eukaryota; kingdom Viridiplantae; phylum Streptophyta; class Magnoliopsida; order Alismatales; family Araceae; genus Amorphophallus; species Amorphophallus konjac. The sequence continues at coordinate 238,516,185 of CM040117.1, read as the reverse complement.
TGAGTCCTTGGATTTTGTCCAAGAGTATAGGTTACCCTAAGTCTTAAGACCCGTATCATCCCTTGTCACCTGGTGAGATTGGGTAATATCTTGGGTTAAGTAATAAAATATATGCAAGATTGCGTTGTGTTACGCGTAAGGGTAATGAAAAAGTTAACCATATAACTATTTTGCAGGTCTCTAAGTCATTATTAAAATGAAAGCGAGTGGGTCCATGGGTAAGCTAAGATTCGGTTCCGCTAGAGGCTGGCGAGTCCGTCGTAAGGAAACCCGACGTAATAAGAAAAATAAGAGTAATATTACGCAAATGAAATGTTTATACTGGCACAAACTTGATCATCTCGCAAAGGCGTGCTGGCGAAGGAGCGGAGCGTGTCTGCGTTGCGGGAATCAGGATCATAAAATGGCTAACTGTCCTAAGTTACTCCCACAAGTAAAAATATAAGAAGGATCGGAACTAACTTCTATCGAATGAAGAATTATATATAGTATCGTTCTCTTTTATCCCTAGCTATAGCTAAATTCTTTCATCATTAATTGTATAATTAACATGTTATTTTGATAGATAAGATCATCTTAGTTCAAATATTTAAATAATTAGTAATGCCCGACGAATTTGGAGACCAAATTCCTTAAAGTGGGGGAGGATGTAATACCCCGATTTTAAAAATATGAAATTTAATTGAAATGAATGAATTTCAGAATTTAATATTTAATTCCTTAGTAAATAGAACTAGTGAAATTTTTGACTATCTTATAAAAATCTAGAAAAATGGTAATTGGGTTAAGGACCATTTATTTAACAACTTTGTCTTCTGTGGTCGACCCAACAAAAATCCGTAATTATGTCTAATTAGAGGATTAAGCCCAAATTGCACACTTACCTAACTCTTACGTAACCTTAACTTAAAACGCGAAATTAGAACTTAATACTCCACCAAATGAGCCCAAATCGGTGGCAAATGGAAGGCCACGATCTAAGGATCATTTCCCCTCTATCAATTTATCAAAACCCCATCCCTAAAACGTGGTGTCCGCCGAGCTTTGGTGAGGTCAACCATGGCGGCACCGTTTTCAAACACCCAACTTGCTTCGACGAATTCTCCTAGCACCGAAGGCTCCAGAAGGTGTATGAGCTATAAAAATGAAGCTCTGCAACCCTAGAATCCTTTGGTAGCAGCGGCGGTCGCAGTGGAGATCGATCAAGGGAGATCTCTGGTGTTTAGTGGTGACGTGTCGGCGTCCGTTCTTCTTCCTTTCTTCTTCCTTTCTTCCCTGATTGAGGTAGGTTCTCTCGGGCTCAAACCTCAAGTAATATATCAAAATGTTCAGCATCAAGTCCTCTTTCTTTTGGTATTTGAAGCCCTAAATTCTATTAGGTATTCTGTGCGAATTTAATGGTTAGTAGAGGCATGTCAGAATTAGGGCAGAACATGTTCCCCTTTGATTTCAGTAGCGATTTCAGGCTGTAAATCTTAAATTGATCTATGCATCTTGTAGAGTTTTTTGTGCTCTTTCCATTGATTATAAAAGCCCTAAATTTTATGGATCATGTTTAGAGAATTCCCGATCTGAGTAAGGATATGTCTAGACTTGGTTTTTTGAAGTATTCTTTTGAGTTAAATTGTGATTTCGTGTGATTTCGAGTTGTTAATCTTGATCCCCATATAGCATGTCATATATGGTTGGAATCAGCATCGAGTAAGCTTTCTTTTGATATATAAAGCCCCAATTTTCGTTGTGTATATTGTGAGAATTTCGTGATTTAGTAACAGCATGTCTAAATTAGGGTTTTTAATGTTCCTGCCATTATAAATCGTGATTTCAGAAAGTAATTATGAAATTGACCCTGCTGTTAGGTAGTATTTTTCATAAACTTTCCAACGGTACCAAAAGCCCCTTGCTTGGAGTTTGTTTCCATGAGATATTAGTGTTTTAGTTCAACCCTATCAACCCTGAACCTTCCGGCGTTCATCGGATGTGGAAAGGGTGACCGGAAAACACCCAGAGATGGATGGTCTTACGATAGACCGCATAACTCAAGCCCAGACTTTGACCCTGGTATAGTCTTAGTTAAACGGTTTCTCAGGAACCACACATCCCAGGATGAACGGTTCCAAACTAACCACATATCTAGTTGAACGGTCTCGAAGTGACCACATAACCCTGGGCAAGATAAACGGCCCCTGAAGGACCACATAACCCAGAACCCAGGGGATGGGCGGTTCCTACCTGACCGCCCAACCCCTTGGGTGGTTCTCTGGGAGCCGCCCAACCACTTGGGCGGTCCAGACATGGCCGCCCAACTCCCTGCTTTGCAGTATAACCCCGTTCAGCCCCATGTTAGTCCAGTAGATGTAAGGTTCTTCCAGAACCGTTTATATAGATAGAAATTGACTTAATACTAGTTCTAAATGATTCATCTTAGTGCCATAAATGGTAATTAGTAAATTAGAAACTCATATGATAAGTGGTTAATTATGCAAGTAAATTTCTGTTAATTGCATGATGTTCATTCCTACGCGATCTTGTTCATTCTCCTTATCATCTTGATTCATCTTTTGGCAATTTAACTTAATGTAAATTATAATCCTTAGTAATTTGACATGAAATTAGGTTTATAATGAACTTTAGGTTGCTGGATAGCCATTCTATCCCAGTAGAATGGTGTGACTTATTTGTTGACTTCCAGTAAGTCGATAGCCCTATTAGTGTGCTAGTCTTGAACTTACCCCCGGACACTCCATCCGGCGGACTTACCCTTATCGTGGGATCGTTGTATCTCCCTACTAAGAACCTGTTGGACCTCCAGTAACTTTGTTTTACGTGACTAAACCGCTGGTTTTAAGTCTTGGATCGAATAGGGCTAAACAGGCATGTGCGGCCAGTAGTGGATCGCATATCCTTATAGGCGGCCCTATAACGACCGCATATCCGTAATACGGCCCCGTATGGACCGTATATCTTGTTCATGGGTCTTAATGTCTTCCGGACATGCGCGGCTCAGTATTAACCGTATATACCCTTGAGCGGCCCTTGTCTGACCGTTTATATGACAGTTTTCCGAAAAGTGATTATTTCATGAATTTCGAATTATGTGAGCTAACCAAGCCTATGTAGGCTATGGTTTTTTTTGTGATTTGACCTATTTTTAGATCTATTGATCATCAATTATAGTCCTTTGGGACAATTATTCTTCTCGATTATGGAACTTATTGTTTGGACTCTTAAAGAATCATTATTCTCATGTTCTTTACCTTGTCTACATGAACTTGATCTTGAAACTCTTGGCCATTAAATATTATGGATGTCTAGTCTCGTGGGATCTACGATCCAAAAAGAAATCAATGTCAATGTAAAAAAATGAAGGGCCCAGTCTGGTCTTGGAAGGAGCACCCGAAAAGTACTTGATCCCTGGGGAGGTGAATGATTAGGTGTGACATTTGGCACCGGTACTATCTAGCGTGTTGGGTCTATGACATTCCACATTCTCGTGAAACTTGTTATTCATGCTTAAAGTATGAAGTACTTGTTTGCTTGCTTGACATGACTCGAATTGACTTGCAAATGGCCATTTACTAGAAAATCTTGTTAATCTTGCTTGATATCTCGACATGCAACTATTTCTTCCATTTAATTATCATTACTCTTTCCATTTTAGTGATTATTTAGTTCTGCTTATTTTATCGCATTAATCATGCATGTTCATTAATTGGTTAAATCACTTAAACTATGCCTGACGATAGAGTATAATTCTTACTGAGCTTCTTGCTCACCCCTACTTCCAATCCTTTTCAGGTAACGCAGTAAACGGTACGTTGCAAATGGGAATCAGATCAGTGTGATCGAGTGAACCTGGAACCTAGAGATCGGAGTATGTCTTTTTGCCTTCTTGAGTCTAGCTAGTGTCGTGAGTCTAGTTATTTCATTTTCTTCTCCCTTGTTATTTTCCTCCTTTAATTTGAATCTAATATTGTAAGAGTGGGTCAAAATTATACTTTTCAATATTAATAAGAGCTCGTATTTTCAATATGTGTGTATGGTCTCCATGTGTTTAATTGTGGTTATTTATTTTCACTCTTGTTATCATGACTGTTAACTGCCACGTTCCGAGCGTCGCTTCCCGGTGCTATCGGTTCGGGGCGTGACACTAAGTCTGGCCTCTAATTGATTTTCCCCTTGAGCCAGACTCTGGCTACAGACGAGGGGCCCAACGGAAACCAGTCTAGAAACCGTCCTCAGGGTAGCCTCTCCACCACTCCCTAGTGGGACCACATACGTGTAAGTAGGCTACGACAAGTGGAGGGTCACTGAAGGAGTAGACTCTCAAGTCAACGGAAAATAACGTCCGAACCCAATGAAGTACGGGGACCGTCCCACGTACCAGCACTGTCGCACGGTGACCACGGTCGGAGAAGAAACGGGACTCACGGTCCATGGGCCACGCACTCGACCACGCAGAAATGCAGAAGCACGGTTCCCAAGGTAGCTGACACGCCGTCACGTCGATCCCCTCATCCCAAGGAAAAGCGGGAAACCTCTAGCTCCAATGTAATATCCCAGACCTTTCGGATCCTTCTTCTTGGGTCCCGGATCTGCTTTCCCGGAGTGTACGGCTCTGTTGTGTCCGAAATTTTATTTCGGACATCTCTCGTGTTCGGGTCGACGCGATCCGGACTTGTTTCGGAGGCCCGAAGTGCGTCCGCGGCTTTTTCGCGCGTGTTTTCTGATTTCCGGTGTGTTTCGGTAATTTCTTCGGAACCTCTTTGCGGGTGAACCGGGTCATTCACCTAGGCGAGAGTGGTACCGTTGCAATCGGTGCGTTCCGAGGATCGCGGAAGTGTAATTTTTAATTTTTTGATATTTTCCAGGATTTTTGAATTTTCTATAAATACCCCTCTCTTTTCTCTCTCCCCCACCTTTTCTTCTTCTTCTTCCTCTTTCCTTCCTCCCCCACCGTGAGAACCGCCCCCTCTCTCTCTCTCCCATTCGACCACGGCGGGGTCCCCTCTGGCTGCAGACGGCGCAGAGCGACGACGTGACGACGTGGGCGACGGCGAGGCGATCGTGGCGGTGTAAAGCTTGTGGGGAATCGTGAAGGGACGAGGGTTCTAAAAGCGTCTTCCTTGATTTCGGCAACGATTCGGCGGAGCTTTCGCTCCATTGAGGTAGGGGTATTGTCACGCCCCGAGCGCGAAAGATACTCGGATATGCGCGACGAGTTTATATCAATCATGTCAATCAGAGTAGTAGTGTATTCGACACCAAAACAGAGATGCGCAAAATAGAAAGATAACCCAATCCTTTATTTCATAATGGATAGACTATTACAAATCCAATACTCTATTCAAGGAAAAGAACATAGTTGACTCAAGAAAATAGGAAAAAGACTAGATGACACTTGGAAAAGCTCTAGCTCTTTCACTCTTGACTTTCCCCATCCGATTGACTTCCCTCGTCGTCGGAATTACCTGAAAAGTAGGGAACACACGGAGTGAGCGAACGCTCAGTAGGAAATTATATCTCAAGCGCTAGCAAGGGGTTTAAATAATTACATTTTTCATGAATGTACTATAGCTATGCATGCTCGTATAAAATGACAAGATAGAGAGAAAATTTATCAATAAGACGGCAAGATGAACTAGTCATGAGCTTCCAAGAAAAGATAACAAGATATTCAAACAAGTACTCTTTAGCAAGTCATGTCAAGAACTTTGGCTATCATGTATCAAGCAAACAAGTAATTACCCTTTCTCGGGTCACGCAATTCATGTCAAGTCAAGTACGAGTCAAGTACAAGATTTGTGTGGAATGTCCAATCAAGCTAGTCATGCACTCAGTATAATGCCAGATACCTTATCATTCAACTCCCATGGGCACAAGTACTTTCGGGTGCTCCTCCCAGGACCAGATCGGGCCCTATATGCGCAGGCATTTATCATGTATATTTGACATCCACTCTTGTATATATATATATATAGCCAATATGGAATTTCAACAATTTAAGCTTGTAGACACGTAGGATAACTTTGAGAGAATGGAGTCCAAAAATACGACATTGGACATAGATAGGCGATAACAACGGTATAATCACGATGAACGATGAAACTAGGTGGAATTAGGTTCCCTTAACTCGGGTACCATGACAAACAAGTATGGACATTCTTTATATAGAATTGAGGTCCACATGAACAGTACATCAAAGGTAAGATACCCTCATTCTTATTATAGAATTGAGGTCCACAAGAACATCAACAAATGACATGATATCATCATCCCATTAAGAATTCTCATGATATACTCTTTGCATATCATAAGGGCCAGTATACCATGTTTCTTTAGAGTGACATGGCATTCAATAGTGTAATGGGTTTTTAGGGTACAACCAGCTCAGTCGACCTTGAGGGAATCCAAGGTACGAGGAGTCTTACGGAGGTCTCTATGACTAACTCGCTAGTCCAAAGGAACGGAATGTCCAATGGAGAGCTTGTATGTCAATGAGAGTTGAGGGTGATCGATAAAACATCATGAAACGTGGGACTATACTCACGGAGTGGAGATATAGTGCCGATATACATATATATAGATATACTGAAACCATCGGTTATCAGAAACAGGGTAAAAACATTTTTACAGGAAAATAACGACTTAAGTAAAGTCACTACTCAAGTAGTTAACGCCTTCAGTAAGGGCGTTTATCTATTTTACATTTTTACAAAATTTCAATATTTCCGTATTTTACCAAAAACGCGCCCTTATAAGGGGCGTTTAATTAAATTTGACGACGTATGCAATGGTCGTTCATTCTTTACCTCTATTTTTGCAGAATATATATTTTCAGTAATTTATCGGAAACACGTCATGGACAGGGGCGTTACTTTTCAATTCACGCCCTGAACAGGGGCGTTAGTTAAGTGAGAGACGACCTATACAGGGTCGTGTATTTCAAGAATTTACAATTTTTCAAGTATTGAAATTTCCAGAAAACGAGATATGGTCATGACAGGATAATATCAGGATTAATGATCATGCACTGGTTTAGAATCATGTTTAAGTGAATATTGGACTAATTAACATGGGTAATTATCAGGTAATTAAATTAACGTCTGTGTACAGGGCGTCAAATCTTTTGAATTGACGACCTTATCATGGTCGTTTATTTAAATAGCGCCCTTGTCGGGGTCGCGTATAAAATTAGCGCCCTTGGAAAGGGCGTTTCTTTCCAACAATAGAACTTTTAAAACTCGTGAAAACTACATGCATGAACTAATATATATGATTTAATATAGTTATTATGGTGATTTGGGCTACAGTGCTTGAGAAAACCTACCTTGATGATGATAAACTGACGGATGAACAGATGTAGGTTCTGGGAAAAACGATACTCTGTTTTATAAACAGAGTCTTTTTGAAGCTTTCGATCCTAATAGCAGCAGCAAGGGTAGTAATAGGTTGCAGATGAAGAACCCTCAATTCTTCAGTAGGTTACGATGACTCCTACAGAGAACATATATATACAATCATTAGTATTATCTTCATGATACTTGACTGAAGGTGGAAGAAAGAAGAACTTACCCTTTGTTCTTCTCACGTTCGCCTTCTTCAACCTGTAAGAAGAGAAGAAGATGAAGAATCAGTGATTCTTCATGTAACCGAAAGAAAAGAGAGAAGAACTGATGTTCTTTACGTACCGTAGCAGCAGCAGATCGACCAAATAGCTTTAGGGTTCGATCGGCAAGGGTTTTTATAGGATCCTTAGAATCCTAATAGGGTTAGTGTTTGATTGGAAGTAATACTTCCATGATAGAGTTATTACTACATTCGAACTCTTTCTCATAGTTATCAACTTACCCTGGATAGACACCTGGGTCGAACGAAACTCAAACTAAATTAACGACCTAGGTCAGGGCGTCGAATTTAAATTGACGCCTGGTCAAGCGTCGTTTCTTGTTGAAACGCGTCCATTCAAAGGACGTTATGCAAACTTGCCCCTTTTTATTTATTTTTGGTCGTTTGAAATTTGACGCCTTATTATTTGGGCGTCCTTTCTTTAATTCACGCCTTAGGTGAGGGCGTTTTCTTGTAAAGTAGCGCCTATATATAAGGCGTTATTTTCATCAGGGTTTAATTATTTTTATTCCAAGCTCTTTCGTTTATTTACTAAATCTTTTAATCCATTTTGATTTATTTTATTTATCAGGGTTGCTACACCCTCCCCCACTTAAAAAGAATTTGGTCCCCAAATTCCATATCATACATTTACATATGGAGAGTGTAGAGTGTGTACCTTCTAAAATAAGTCTGGAAATTGCTTCATCATAGATTTCTCGGTCTCCCATGTAACTTCTTGTTCTGAATTCTTATTCCATTGTACTTTTAGCATGGGAATAACCTTATTCCTTAGGGTACGTACTTCTCGATCTAAGATCTTCATAGGCTTCTGTTCATATGTGAAATCTTTCTGGATTACTAGGTCTCCATATTCAATAATATGTGATGGGTCATGTACATACTTCTTCAACATAGATATGTGGAACACATCATGTACTTCGGACAGTTGAGGGGGCAATGCGATGCGATAAGCAACCTCGCCAACTCTTTCTAGTATCTCAAAAGGTCCGATAAATCTTGGGGTAAGCTTGCCTTTAACACCAAATCTTCGTATTCCACGTCCAGGCGATATCTTGAGAAATACATGATCTCCAACTTGGAATTCGAGATCTCTTCTTCTTGTGTCAGCATAAGCCTTTTGTCTAGACTGAGCAACTTGCAGTCTTTCTTTGATCAATTGTATCTTCTCGGTAGTGTCCCTTACCATTTCTGGACCTAACAGTTGTTTCTCTCCAACTTCGTCCCAGCATAAGGGTGATCGACAACTCCTTCCGTATAAGGCTTCAAAAGGTGCCAGTTGTATACTTGCCTGGTAGCTATTATTGTATGCAAATTCGACCAGAGGCAAGTGATCATGCCAGTTTCCATCAAAATCAGTGATGCATGCTCTAAGCATATCTTCAACTACTTGATTTGTTCTCTCGGTCTGACCATCCGTTTGAGGATGAAAGGCTGTACTAAAGTTAAGCCTTGTTCCCAACGAACGTTATAGTCCTTTCCAAAAATGAGAAGTAAAACGGGGATCTCTGTCAGACACGATTGAAACAGGAATACCATGTAATCTGACTATTTCCTTGATGTATAGTGCAGCTAAGACATCAACTGACCATCGACTCTTGATTGGCAAGAAATGCGCTGATTTGGTCAATCGATCAATGATAACCCATATTCCATCATGTCCTCTTTTTGATTTAGATAATCCCATGATGAAATCCATACCAATATCCTCCCATTTCCATTTAGGGATATCTAGAGGATGTAGTCTTCCAGCAGGCTTCTGGTGTTCCGCCTTGACTTGTTGGCATGTGAGACAGCGTGATACGTAGTCCGCTATTTCTCTTTTCATGTTGGGCCACCAAAAATTTCTTTTCACATCTTGGTACATTTTGGTAGATCCAAAATGAATCGTATACCTTGATCTGTGAGCTTCATCTAAGACCTTCTTTTTCAATTCTGGGCAGTCCGGTATACAAGTTCTATTCTTGAACATTAATCTTCCATCAGAAGTTAGTTGGAAATCCGATTGTCCTTCTAATCTGCCCTTGATTTCTACTAATGTAGGATCGTCATCCTGAAGTGCTTGTATCTCAGATAATAAATCTGACTGTATGCTTATATGAGATAATGTGACACATCTAGGATCCGTGTCCATGCTTATATTGAGTTCAGAGAATTGTTCCAGCAATTTCCATTCTTGAATCAGACAATTGGCTAACAGTGCTCTCGGCTTTCGACTAAGGGCATCAGCTACATGATTACCCTTTCCGGGATGATATTGTATATTGAAGTCGAAGTCCTTGAGATATTCCAGCCATCGTCTTTGCCTCATATTTAGTTCCTTCTGTGAGAAAAGATATTTGAGACTCTTGTGATCGGAGTATACAGTAAACTGTACTCCATAAAGATAATGTCTCCATATTTTGAGTGCAAATACTACCGCGGCCAATTCTAAGTCATGGACGGGGTAGTTCTCTTCATGCTTCTTTAATTGACGAGAAGAGTAGGCTATAACCTTCCCTTGTTGCATTAGAACACACCCGAGGCCAATGCCAGAAGCATCAGTGTATACCTCGAACTTTTCTCCTTCAATTGGCAATGCTAAGATAGGAGCTGTAGTAAGATGATCCTTGAGAGTTTGGAAGCTTCTTTCACATTCCTCATCCCATTCATAACGGATCTCCTTGCGAGTTAACCTCGTAAGTGGCACGGCGATTTTTGAGAAATCCTTGATGAATCGCCTGTAATAGCCGGTAAGTCCTAAGAAACTTCGGATCTCGCTAGCATTGGTCGGTCTTTCCCAGTTCCTTACAGCTTCAACCTTTGATGGGTCTACAGACAAGCCATCCTTTGATATAACATGTCCGAGAAAAGTCACTTCTTCAAGCCAGAATTCACACTTGCTAAGTTTTGCATATAATTGGTTTGTCCTCAATATTTGTAATGCAATCCTCAAATGTTCCTCAAGCTCTTCCTTGGTCTTAGAATAAATCAATATATCATCAATAAAGACCACCACGAATTGATCTAAATAAGACATGAATATACTATTCATTAACTGCATAAAGGCAGCAGGGGCATTCGTTAGTCCGAAAGGCATAACAACAAATTCATAATGGCCATACCTGCTTCTGAATGCGATTTTATGAATATCCTTGTCCTTGATTCTTAGTTGGTGATATCCGGACCTAAGATCAATTTTGGAAAAGTACATGGATCCTGAAATTTGATCAAACAATTCATCGATTCTCGGCAGTGGATACTTGTTCTTGATAGTGAGATGATTCAATTGTCGATAGTCGACGCATAACCTCATGGATCCGTCTTTCTTCTTTACAAATAATACAGGCGCTCCCCACGGGGAAGTACTTGGTCTAATGAATCCTTTCTTAATGAGTTCCATCAATTGCTCATTTAACTCCTTGAGTTCAGCAGGTGACATCCTATAAGGTGCCTTTGAAATCGGACCAGCACCCGGGACTAAGTCAATGGTGAAGGCCACTTCTCTTTGCGGGGGTAATCCCGGCAAATCTTCCGGAAACACGTCCGGAAATTCTTGTACCACTGGAATGTCTTCTAACTTAGCTTCCTTAGCTTCTTTAACTGTGACAAAGGCAAGGAAAGATGTACATCCTTTCCTGATGAGCTTGCTAGCTCGGAGAGCTGAAATAAGAGGGTTTTTGCTCCGACTCTTGGGGTTAGTAAATATTAGTTCTGGAAATTCCTTGAATGTAACCTTGCTATTGCGGCAATCAACCGTTGCCTGATACTTGGATAACCAATCTGCCCCTAGTATAACATCATACTCTTTCAGATCTAAACATATGAGATCAATAGGGAGATTTTGACCATGAATCAATACCTCGCAGTTTTGGTAATGATGTGTAATATCAGTCTCATCATCCAGAGGAGTAGACAAAACTAACTTTATCCATTCCGGTTCTAGGGGTAATGGGTCAGCAAACTTTTTAGAAATAATAGAATGTGATGCACCAGTATCAATTAAGACATATGCATTCCTGGAACAAACTTTCAATATACCTTCCACTAAGCCGCCTCCTTCTACTTGCTCGGTTTCCTTGATTGCATGAAGACGAGCATTCTTGGTTACTGGGCGTTTTCCGTCATCGGCTTGATTATTTAGTAGTGGGCAATCGGGAATCCGATGCTCACGACTCCCACAACGGAGACATGCTCCTAGTTTCCTCCAGCATTCTTCTGCTCTATGACCCGCTTTATCACAATGTTTGCACACTGTATTTGGAGAGGTAGTGGTGATAGAGAAGGGCTTGGTCTTCTTGAACTTTTGGTCTTGTGAGGATGCTCCTCCATTGCTAGGCCTTTTCTTGAAGTTGGGTTTAAAAGAACCCGAACCTGTAACTTGTTCCTTCTTATCCTTACCACGAATCCTATCAGACAGTTCAGTGGCATCTTCTAATAGTTGAGCTCGGCGTACTATCTCCGAGTAGACTTGAATGTCCATCGGCGCCAGTTGAGTAATAGCTTGGGGCCTGAGCCCATTAAGAAACCTCCTAGCCTTCATTTTCTCGGTGCTAACTAGATGCTTAGCATACCGAGACAATCTAGAGAATTGAGCCTCATACTCGGCCACTGACAAGGATCGTTGTTTTAATGCGGCAAACTCTGCAGCCTTCTTTTCCTAAACTCGGTCCGAGAAATATTTCACGTTGAAGTGTTCAACGAATTCTTCCCACGAAACCTGATCTTGATTTATAGTAGCCTCTATTGATTCCCACCAGCATCTAGCATCCCTTTCTAACTGAAAAGTAGCTAATAAAACTTTCTCCTGATCCGTGCATTGCATAACACGGAATATACGTTCTATCTCCCTAATCTAGTGTTCAGCGTCATCTGGATCAGTAGAACCCGTGAACTTGGGTGCGTTCATGTTCTTGAAAGTCTGGTGGAGACTTCCTGCTCATTGTCCACCTCCTTGTGCTACTTGTTGCAGCACTTGAGTCATGCCTTGAAGGGTACGCTGCATGTTGCGCCATTGAGCACGTTCGGCAGCCATTATCCTACAATTATAATAACTAGATTAATTTGTGCTTGTATTTAAAGACTCATATACTAAGTTAACTTTAACTCTTGGTTCTACCCAATCTCACTGGTTGAAGGTTTAAAACTTATCCTTGGACTTGGGTTTTTTCTGGGAATTGAATACCCTAGGCTCTGATACCACAAAAACTGTCACGCCCCGAGCGCGGAAGATACTCGGATATGCGCGACGAGTTTATATCAATCATGTCAATCAGAGTAGTAGTGTATTCGACACCAAAATAGAGATGCGCAAAATAGAAAGATAACCCAATCCTTTATTTCATAATGGATAGACTATTACAAATCCAATACTCTATTCAAGGAAAAGTACATAGTTGACTCAAGAAAATAGAAAAAAGACTAGATGACACTTGGAAAAGCTCTAGCTCTTTCACTCTTGACTTTCCCCATCCGATTGACTTCCCTCGTCGTCGGAATTACCTGAAAAGTAGGGAACACACGGAGTGAGCGAACGCTCAGTAGGAAATTATATCTCAAGCGCTAGCAAGGGGTTTAAATAATTACATTTTTCATGAATGTACTATAGCTATGCATGCTCGTATAAAACGACAAGATAGAGAGAAAATTTATCAATAAGACGGCAAGATGAACTAGTCATGAGCTTCCAAGAAAAGATAACAAGATATTCAAACAAGTACTCTTTAGCAAGTCATGTCAAGAACTTTGGCTATCATGTATCAAGCAAACAAGTAATTACCATTTCTCGGGTCACGCAATTCATGTCAAGTCAAGTACGAGTCAAGTACAAGATTTGTGTGGAATGTCGAATCAAGCGAGTCATGCACTCGGTATAATGCCAGATACCTTATTATTCAACTCCCATGGGCACAAGTACTTTCGGGTGCTCCTCCCAGGACCAGATCGGGCCCTATATGCGCAGGCATTTATCATGTATATTTGACATCCACTCTTGTATATATATATATATATATAGCCAATATGGAATTTCAACAATTTAAGCTTGTAGACACGTAGGATAACTTTGAGAGAATGGAGTCCAAAAATACGACATTGGACATAGATAGGCGATAACAACGGTATAATCACGATGAACGATGAAACTAGGTGGAATTAGGCTCCCTTAACTCGGGTACCATGACAAACAAGTATGGACATTCTTTATATAGAATTGAGGTCCACATGAACAGTACATCAAAGGTAAGATACCCTCATTCTTATTATAGAATTGAGGTCCATAAGAACATCAACAAATGACATGATATCATCATCCCATTAAGAATTCTCATGATATACTCTTTGCATATCATAAGGGCCAGTATACCATGTTTCTTTAGAGTGACATGGCATTCAATAGTGTAATGGGTTTTTAGGGTACAACCAGCTCAGTCGACCTTGAGGGAATCCAAGGTACGAGGAGTCTTACGGAGGTCTCTATGACTAACTCGCTAGTCCAAAGGAACGGAATGTCCAATGGAGAGCTTGTATGTCAATGAGAGTCGAGGGTGATCGATAAAACATCATGAAACGTGGGACTATACTCACGGAGTGGAGATATAGTGCTGATATACATATATATAGATATACTGAAACCATCGGTTATCAGAAACAGGGTAAAAACATTTTTACAGAAAAATAACGACTTAAGTAAAGTCACTACTCAAGTAGTTAACGCCTTCAGTAAGAGCGTTTATCTATTTTACATTTTTACAAAATTTCAATATTTCCGTATTTTACCAAAAATGCGCCCTTATAAAGGGCGTTTAATTAAATTTGACGACGTATGCAATGGTCGTTCATTCTTTACCTCTATTTTTGCAGAATATATATTTTCAGTAATTTATCGGAAACACGCCCTGGACAGGGGCGTTACTTTTCAATTCACGCCCTGAACAGGGGCGTTAGTTAAGTGAGAGACGACCTATACAGGGTCGTGTATTTCAAGAATTTACAATTTTTCAAGTATTGAAATTTCCAGAAAACGAGATATGGTCATGACAGGATAATATCAGGATTAATGATCATGCACTGGTTTAGAATCATGTTTAAGTGAATATTGGACTAATTAACATGGGTAATTATCAGGTAATTAAATTAACGTCTGTGTACAGGGCGTCAAATCTTTTGAATTGACGACCTTGTCAGGGTCGTTTATTTAAATAGCGCCCTTGTCGGGGTCGCGTATAAAATTAGCGCCCTTGGAAAGGGCGTTTCTTTCCAACAATAGAACTTTTAAAACTCGTGAAAACTACATGCATGAACTAATATATATGGTTTAATATAGTTATTATGGTGATTTGGGCTACAGTGCTTGAGAAAACCTACCTTGATGATGATAAACTGACGGATGAACAGATGTAGGTTCTGGGAAAAACGATACTCTGTTTTATAAACAGAGTCTTTTTGAAGCTTTCGATCCTAATAGCAGCAGCAAGGGTAGTAATAGGTTGCAGATGAAGAACCCTCAATTCTTCAGTAGGTTACGATGACTCCTACAGAGAACATATATATACAATCATTAGTATTATCTTCATGATACTTGACTGAAGGTGGAAGAAAGAAGAACTTACCCTTTGTTCTTCTCACGTTCGCCTTCTTCAACCTGTAAGAAGAGAAGAAGATGAAGAATCAGTGATTCTTCATGTAACCGAAAGAAAAGAGAGAAGAACTGATGTTCTTTACGTACCGTAGCAGTAGCAGATCGACCAAATAGCTTTAGGGTTCGATCGGCAAGGGTTTTTATAGGATCCTTAGAATCCTAATAGGGTTAGTGTTTGATTGGAAGTAATACTTCCATGATAGAGTTATTACTACATTCGAACTCTTTCTCATAGTTATCAACTTACCCTGGATAGACACCTGGGTCGAACGAAACTCAAACTAAATTAACGACCTAGGCCAGGGCGTCGAATTTAAATTGACGCCTGGTCAAGCGTCGTTTCTTGTTGAAACGCGTCCATTCAAAGGACGTTATGCAAACTTGCCCCTTTTTATTTATTTTTGGTCGTTTGAAATTTGACGCCTTATTATTTGGGCGTCCTTTCTTTAATTCACGCCTTAGGTGAGGGCGTTTTCTTGTAAAGTAGCGCCTATATATAAGGCGTTATTTTCATCAGGGTTTAATTATTTTTATTCCAAGCTCTTTCGTTTATTTACTAAATCTTTTAATCCATTTTGATTTATTTTATTTATCAGGGTTGCTACAGGTATGAATCCCTATGCTCATCCCATCATGCCCTGCGACTTGTAGGCCGAATGGGAGCCGAGGGGGGCATTTTTGAGCGGGTTAGGGCAAAATCATGTTTTGGGGAGAGTTCGCCCGATCTATGGATTTGAGCCGTGATTCGGCATTTTGATGGCTTAGAAGCATGCTAGGTGTCCCCTGGGGTCTTTCCCCTTGTTTTCCCCCTCTCCTATGGAGGCATGGGGGCGTGGTTGATGTTTTTCGACGTTTCACGCCGTTTTGCCGCCTGGTCGGTGTGACGGTCCTTCCAGTGACCGTCACACAATGTGGCGCGCCTGGGTGGGTGCGTGATGGGGGACGGACACCCGACCTGGGACTCTAGCTCGCGATCGTCCCTATGCGAGGGAAGCGTTGGACCGTGCGCGGTTGAGAAACCGACAGTGAGTCTCGGGTATCGGCTTTCCGCGTTAACTCGGATCGAGTCACGGGACGGTACACTCACTCTCTCTCGCAGCGGTGATAATAATATATTAAGTTAGGAACCTACACTCGCAGCGGCATATATGAATGAATACGAACTAAGCATAATGCGATAAAGAGTGGGGGTGAGTTTACCTCCACGCTCTGGGCTTGGGGAAGACGTTCCCGACCAAGTACGGTAACTCCCGGTACAATGGTAAAAAGTTAATTACAACAGCTAATTTTAGGGTTTTTTGCATGGTAACCATTGTTAAATTTTAATTTGCATAAAAACCACTCTTATAAACATATTATCATACATATCATTATATAAATTTTAATTATGCTCATTTATCACTTGAGTTAACTTCCGTCGGCGCATACTCGAATATTCGACGGAGATTCTTTTATTCCCGTTAAAGTGCATTTAAATGACCCAAATGCCCATCATTCTAACCGGCAGCCATCTTTTAGGGTTCATGAGAGGGGGGGTTCCTCTCATCCACGCCCCCCACACAGGCGCGTTCACCGATTTCTTCTCATCCCCTCCCCCACACAGGCGCGGTTGCAGTTGAAGCGGGTTTCCCCTCCCCCACACAGGCGCGGTTGCAGCTAAAGTGGATTTCCTCTCATCCCCTCCCCCACACAGGCGCGGTTGCAGCTGAAGCTCGGCCGTGATAAACGTTGAAGCAGCCAGTGAGTCGGTTCTTCATCACAGCCCAGCACGATCTTCATTTCCGGCAGGCAAGGTGGTTGGATCTGCACTAGCTTCACTGATGCTCTGCAGTCATTATCTTTTGATCCCAAGTTACTTTTCCTTGCACCAGATTCTGCCCTAAACGTGAACATGAGCCAGAGTTCATCTATTGGCACTTCATTCCGGCCACCCCATGTACAAGTTGAACCTCCCATGTGTTTCTGCCACTGGCCATGTCGGACCTTCAACTCTAGCCGGGAAAGAAGTAAAGGGCGGCGATTTTATGGATGCTCTAGATGGGGGGTAAGATAAACACCAATTTTGTATTTATTTTCTTAATTTTAGGGTGCTATTTTGATTCAATTTTTATAACTGATCACTAAATATCTGATTTTTGTATAGGCTGCAAATGCTTGCGATTATTTCAAGCTCTGCAAGAACTTATTGAAAAGTAAAATGAAGCTTTACAGAAGAAGATAGAATTCATAAGAGATTTACTCAAGAGATGTATCATTATAGTAGTCTTCATATTATTGATGTATCTTGTCACGAGGGTTTAAATATTTGGTACTTAGGCATTGATCCTCTTAGTTAATGACATGTATTTGTCCCTTCCAAATGTATTGCATGTTGGTTAATGATATATGTTTTTCAGTGGCTTTCACCTAATTATTGGATACCCAAATGCAATGAACTGTGTACATGCTAGTTGGGTTACTAACTAAGAATGGATAGAAGAAACAAAAATATGAAGAAAATATGAAGAATTAATAAAAATCAATAGGAAGTTATGAGGGGGATTGCTCTAAGTAATCTGTTGCTGGAGAGTTAATCACTCCATTATGACAAGATATGGACTCCCACTAGGCCTCGCCAACCTGAAAATTGGGGTCCCCAACAGAAATCCTACTAAAGCAAGAGTTATGCATATTGTTCCAAGGCCATATCCAAATGCCCAACTTACATTAACTTGTATCCAGACTATGAGAGTGCTTGCAACAAGATTCCCTCCAACGGTGTATAAATAGAATGAACTAAAGAATGATGATTTTCTTTTTTTATCAATTTGATTCTCATCATAAAATTGATCTGTACCAAGGGGAAGCAAAGATGAATGTATGCCTCCACTGCCAAAAGCAACAAGATATAGCCCACAAAACAAGACCATGGTTTGAGTAGTTGTTGCTGATGGAGACAAGTTTTCTCGACATGGCAGAGACCTCAAAGATGGAAGGAATGCTGAGAGGGTGAGTGCAATCATCCCCTACCAGAGGAGGGAGGGAGAATGAAAAATGATCATACAACAGAACATAATTGGGGGAAAGCAGACAAATGGACTGCAGATGAAGAAATCATACAGCTAGAAATGCCAATGTAGAAATCAGCACAGTCCAGTAGTTTCCCAAGCATGCATCAGCTACAATTGCTCCAAGTAGTGGGGTTAAATAGCTTGTCCCACTCCATATAGCAGCAGTTGTTGCGCTTGTAACATTTGTCTCATGGAAGATTGAACTGAAATATGTAACTAGGTTTCCAGTGACCCCATGATATGCAATGCTCTCCATGCACTCAAATCCTACAGAAATTGAGCTGATTGATACAAGCACAAGGGCTGATTGCATCTTATGAGCTCAATGTCACATGTCATTTCTATGGTTGTCGATTGCATATAGCAATTAAAGCGAGAGCTTACCCAAGAACTCATAAGCACTTAAATACCATGCAACACAACTCTAAAATACACCTGCTTGACTGGAATGGTAAGTTCAGTCACAAAAATTTACACCAAAGTTTAGCACTTAAATACCGTGCAACATTCAGCTTTACACCAAAAATTAAGCTTCATCCCAATAGCCCCACCTAGATGCAACCTGAAGGCTCTTTGTTCTCCTCCAACATTGTGAGAGTTGGGTCACTACATTATGCAGCCACCACTGTAAAATACACCTGCTTGACTGGAATGGTAATCTGAAAACCATGCAACACAACTCCTTTCCATAACATATGAAGCTTTACACCAAGAACTCATAAGACGTTGTACACAATATCATTACATCATAAGAACTGATAACATAAACTTTAAAAGGCATTACATCAAAATACATTTATGATAACATTCCTTTGAGCTCATTTTGGATAGAATTCATTACATCAAAATACACATTGTGCTTAGAATTCATTACATCAAAATACACATTATCTTTGATGGTCATTACATCAACAACATCTTCTAAACCCTGGACTCGGCAGAAGTGTTTCCCTGTGTGTCCGTAACAGGAACATTCAAACTGACAGAAGACGGTTGGGATCCCACAGCAGAAGATGACACAGTAGGCAACCCGGCCACAGAAGAGGAACCTTGGGCAAAAACAGTCATGCTTGGCACAGTTACATTGGCATTGCACCTGTCACAATGCAACCTTCAAGTTAGATTGGCATTGCACTTGACTGTGCTATTTAGTATACATTTGGTGGGCAAAATAATTCTCAATGGAGTATATCATTTACCTGGCACTAGGAGGTTTACTGGATCGAGAAGCAGTAGATGAAGAGCTACCATCCTTCCTTGGACGGCCGGGGGGCCTGTGGTCAATGTCAATATTTAAGGCAAACATAAAGTAATTTAGAAGGAAAGAAAGTAAATAGGCATGTGCTAAGCATTACAATTACCTGTGCCTGGTCACCGCTGCTTGAGTACTCTGAGGGCCAGTGTTAGATGAAGTGCCTACATTTGTGGGCATGTCCATTATACTTTGAGGGCCAGTGTTTTCCTGTGTGTCTACATTTGTGGGCCTGTCCATTTTTAGTTTAGTATAACATTTGGTGGGCAAAATAATTCTCAATGGAGTATATCATTTACCTGGCACTAGGAGGTTTACTGGATCGAGAAGCAGTAGATGAAGAGCTACCATCCTTCCTTGGACGGTCGGGTGGCATGTGGTCAATGTCAATATTTAAGGCAAACATAAAGTAATTTAGAAGGAAAGAAAGTAAATAGGCATGTGCTAAGCATTACAATTACCTGTGCCTGGTCACCGCTGCTTGAGTACTCTGAGAGCCAGTGTTAGAGGAAGTGCCTACATTTGTGGGCCTATCCATTTTCAATTTAGTATAACATTTGGTGGGCAAAATAATTCTCAATGGAGTATATCATTTACCTGGCACTAGGATGTTGACTGGATTGAGAAGTTGTATTTGAAGAGCTACCATCCTTCCTTGGACGGCCGGGGGGCCTGTGGTCAATGTCAATATGAAGGTAAGGAAAGTTGAACATTCAGGAATTATAAGAATAGCATGTTTAAATGTAGTAGGAATTATAGTTTGAATACCTAGCATGTAGTGGTTGATTGGATTGAAGAGGGGTTGCATTGAATGGGTTCTTGCATTTCTTGGCATGGTGACCAAACTCACCACACCTCTTGCATTTGTGGTGTCTTTGTGTCCTTTTCACTTGAGCTTCGTCTGCATCTCTGATTCTTTTTTTTCTTGATCTTCCAGGTGGTCTTCTTGCTTTCGGAGGCAATATTGGATGTTCTAGTGTGAGTCTTGGCCACATGCTTCTATCCGGAATGGGAGTAATATGAAGGGAATAAGCTGCTCTATACTTGTCAGTCCTATAGCATGGATCTATAAATTCATCCCAATTCACTCCCCTACACGTGGTAAGGAAACAGGCCACATGCACACATGGTAGACCAGTCAGTTGCCACCTCCGACAAGAACATATTCTGTCTTTAATGTTCACTACTGCCCTTTCATTTGGACTGCTCACCTCACTAAAGAAAGGTGTGGACTTCTGGACTGCAAACCCCCCTAAACCTCTGCTTATTTCCACAATATGAGTCCTGACTTTTGGCACTAGTAAATCCTTCCATTTTCCTGATTTCCTCCTCCTAGCCTCTATTGTCTTCATTATTTGTTGCCGGATGGAGTCAATGCAATCCAAAATCACCTTATATCTAGCATGCCCAATGAATGCATTAAAAGACTCAGAAAGATTATTAGTGACATAATGACACTTACCCTGCCTTCCAAACATACATCTGCTCCATTTCTCTCCCTTAGTAGTAGCTGAGTTTAGGTAGTTATATGCATCAACACTTGCTTCCTTTTTTTATCGCATGTACTCCTTAAAACCTTGCTATGTAAAGCATCTAGCTGCATTCCAGACTAACCCTTCTAGAAACTTTCCTGAAAATTTCTTTTTGAAATTTTTGTATAATGTCTTACACATGTTTTGTGCTCACAATTTGGATAATGCAACTTGATAGCCTCTTCAAGACCTTTTTATCTGTCTGAAATTATAACAAGGCCATGCCTATCATCTCCAATAGATTCTCTTAAGTTATTCAGAAACCAACTCCAACTAGACTCACTCTCAGACTCTACAATAGCAAAAGCAATTGGGAAGAGACTATCATTCCCATCTAAAGCAGTTGCATTCAAAATAGCTCCAAGATATCTGTTCTTAATATGGCACCCATCTAACCCAATTAATGGTCTAAAACCATTGACAAATCTAAATTTGCAAGCCTTGAAGGCAACAAAAAACTTGAGAAATCTACGTTCATCATCAGTGACAAACTTAACTCTACTTCCGAGGTTCTTAGTAAGAAGCTCCTCTGCTAAATCTTGGACCCGACCATACAGTTCTTCCCATGAACCATGAATCTGTCTCAATGCCAGCTCCTTTCCTCTCCAAAGCCTATGGTATGGCAGGTTAATATGATACTTGTCCTTGAGTCTTCTGTGCAGCTCTCCAGGGGCAATGTCCCCTTCAACCCTTAACCATGCCTTCACCTTGGTTGCCACCCATTTTTGTGTAGCCATCTTGTTCCCGGCCATGTTATTCCCAGGACATGTATGCTCCCCCCTTATTGTTTTAATTTCAAAAGTTACCCCATCGGGCAACCTAGATGCATGCAATCTCCATTGGCACTTGCTATGGCCACATTCTAGTATAAGCCTTGTTAGATCACTCCTGTAAGTCCTCAAATAGCATTCAGTCTTCACACAATATTGCTGAATTGCTAACTTAAGTGCTTCTCTATTCTGAAATCTGGCACCCACCTCTATGTTAGGGCACTCATCATTAGTTTCTAATATCTCAATGCCATATTTCATGTCTTCATGTACATAGAAAGAATCATCATCTCCATCACTTGATGGGAGACTATGGTAGCTATTTTCAGATTCTACTTCAAAATCAGAGTCTGAATTATTATCATCATCATCATTTTGTATGTTGCTTTCATCCTGGCTCTCAGCCTCTTCCTGCCTGCATGTTTGTTGATTGGGGACACTAGTTCCCTGCACCACATCACCCATGTCACTCTATTCTGTAGCCTTTTCAACAGTTACAGACTGTGCAAGTTGTGTGTTTAATGCATCCCCAACTGACAGGTACTCTCTGATATCATAGGGAGAATCATCAGCATCTAAGTCTACAAAGTCAGCTTGTGATTCAACCTCAGGTTGCTTCTCCTTTTTTCTTCTTCTAACAAGTAGCTTCCTTGCATTCTTTCCAGGGTCACCTTCTGACTGTGTATGAATGGACAGAGACTCTATTGTGATGACAATCTCTATAGTCCCTTTCGGCTCACAATGATCAAACATCATAAGAACATCTGCATCATTCACAATGGTCTTGTACTTCTTAGGTCTACATTTGGGGACCCTCCACATGATATTCACTATATCATCTTTCTCCCACTTTATCAATGTGCAGACAAGTTGTAACAAGTCATTCAGATTAGCATAATACCTATATATCGTAAAAGTTTTTTGCTTCATCAGACGGTGACATAGACCAGAAGGATCATTCTTATCAGTCTTCCAATATCCCCCATACTTGACGAGCAAAGTGTAGAGGTTTGCCTCTTCATCCATCCTAATATTACAGAAGAGAAATGTAATACGACAAAAATACACATGCACTCACAAATTTTCCTAATAAACAAGAAGACATTTAAAAGCTCCGGTGTCCAAGATTATGCAAACATATACAAAAAGACAAGTTACTAGTGAGCCCCACTACCCTGCACATTTAAAAATAGGCATCTAACAATGCAACCAACATTTATTTTCATCACCCCATACTGTGCCCCACATGTGTAGAATCAGGAGCTGTATAAATAAGACATTAGAAAACTAACCGGGCCCACAATGTTCACCTTTCTGTATGTCTGCAAAGGGTCCTCTGGATTTCACCCTCCCTCCAGAAATGCACAACCTTCCCTCCAGAACTGAACCCACAAAAAATCTTGTTTGTTTAGTGCTCTACGGCATTATAAAAAGGGTTTCGCCTTTTACCTGGCAGATAGGAGAGGTGTAGGGGGATTGGGATTGGGATTGGGATTGGGGATCAGGAAATTTTACCTGGAAGGAACTCTTAAATGCACAACCTTCGCCTCATGTTGCCTTTTAAACGTTGAGAAGAACGTTGAAGGTGGATTGGGATGGCAATGTCCTTCGCCTCCTTCGCCTCCTCTTCCCCGAGCCGGACGACGCTCCAAGCCGAACGGCAGTGTCCTTCGCCTCCTCTTCCCCCTCTTCCCCGAGCCGGACGACGCTCCAAGCCGAACGGCAGTGTCCTTCGCCTCCTTCACCTCCTCTTCCCCGAGCCGGACGACGCTCCAAGCCGGACGGCAGTGTCCTTCCCGGTAAAACCTAGGGTTTTCAGGTGGATTGGGATTGGGGACGGGAGAGCGTTGAAGGTGGGATGGAGGGATAAAGATTCGCGAACCGAACCATTCTTCTCATGCGCTAGGGTTTTCAGGTGGTGGATTGGGGATGGGGACGGAAGCGGGTTGAAGGTGGGAGGGAGGGAGAAGAACAACGCAGAGTGCCACGGTTTGGTAATTAACCAGGTGTAGTTTGGTCAATTACTAAGCCTAGTTAATATTAACCGTAGTTAAACCCACGGCTGATGACGCGCGGTTACTCGGGTGATAAATGAGCATAATTAAAATTTATATAATGATATGTATGATAATACGTTTATAAGAGTGGTTTTTATGCAAATTCAAATTTAACAATGGTCACCATGCAAAAAACCCTAAATTTTATTGCCCACTCCACGCAGGGAGGTAAAGGGCTACAAGTGGGGCCCGAGAGGACCGACCCTGGGTTAATGGGCAGTAATCCAGAGGTGCGTTCGGGGCAAACTCGGCCTGCTGGTCCGACTCGATCCTGCGCTGACTCGGTGCTGCGCCGAGTTCGCCCCGAACGCACCTCCGGATTGCTGCCCGTCAACCCAGGGTCGGTCCTCCCGGGCCCCACTTGTAGCCCTTTACCTCACTGCGTGGAGTGGGCAATAATATTTACTGTTGTAATTAACTTTTTACCATTGTACCAGGAGTTACCATACTCAGCCGTGAACGTCTTCCCCATGTCCCGAGCGTGGAGGTAAACTCGCCCCCACTCTTTATCGCATTATGCTTAGTTCGTATTCATTCGTATATGTCGCTGCGAGTGTATGTTCCTAGCTTGATATATTGTTATCACCACTGCGAGAGTGAGTGAGTGTAGCGTCCCGTGACTCGATCTGAGTTAACGTGAAAAGTCGATACCCAAAATTCACTGCCGATTTCTCAACCGCGCACGGTCCAGCGCTTCCCTCGCATAGGGACGATCGCGAGCAAGAGGCCCAGGTCGCGTGTCCGTCCCGCATCAATTTGGTATCAGAGAGAGTTTGAGTCTAGGGTGTTTAAAACAAAAAAAAAGAAGTGTCATTTACATGTAAGAGAGTCTAAGTTGGTCTAAGGTTGCATCCACATACCATTGTTTGGTATATAAAAAGGTGTCGCCCGACCGTTAGGTTAAGCCTATCGGAGAGGTGATTCACTCGCGTGAGAGGATCTTCGGATCCCCGGACTCCGCCAGGTACCGGATCTTGGTTGTGTCTAGGTGTGTAATCGAGTCTACATTCCAACGTTGCATTAGTTAGGGTCGTGTCTAGCGTCTTGTCACCACGTGTCGGCATGTCCACCCAATAGCTTCCCGTGTCCAATGGATTCCCAAACGCCCACATCATATGAATGGTGGCGACACACCCGAGGATGGGGAATCCAACCCCACCACATCCGTAGGCCCGAAGCCTCGAACTTTTATGGATCCAAGGTCCCGAGCGACTACCTCCAATGGGAAGCCGCTATGGACAACTACTTTGCATGTTACACTATGCCCGAGACCAGGCAATTCTCTTTTGCCAAGGAGAGGCTTCTTCACGAGGCCGCCGACAAATGGGATTACATTGAACGCTTGAGAGAAGTTAGGAGGCAATGGCCCATCAAGTCGTGGCATGAGATGAAGGGCGAGTTTAGGAAGGTCTACCTACCCGGCCCGGTCACCTCCAACCGACCCCACCTAATCACTTCCAACCAAGTGGGTCCTAGTCGGAGGCAAAGAGCCCCACACGCGTAGATGAGCCTAGACCCAAGCCTAGGCCGGTTGATTACGGGCGAGTCCACCCCGATACCCCTACTCCAACCCACACCGTTGCCAAACTTGTGCAAATGATTTTGGATCGGGTGGATAGGAGATGTGCTTATTTTGAGTCACTGGTCTCCCCTTGCCCACCTCCGAGGCAGGAGGTAGCCATACTCGAGCCTAGGGAAGCCATAGCCTGTAGCCCCAACCCGGCCCCACCTACGGGGTCCCAAGGACCTCTTCCCCTCCGGGAGGACGTTCCTTCCCCACCCATGAGAGCTCCATTGCCACCACCCTCATCTTCCAATCTTTATGTGGAGCTATCTCAGCCCGAGCCACCCGTGTTTCTAACGGAAAAGCTTTTCATCGCCAAGCCACTCCTTAGCTGGCTCAAGAATGGCTTGGTCTCACCTCCCTTCCCATCCATGGACCCCACCCTACCTCTAGTGCCAATCAACTCATTTCACACCATTTTCAGGTCTAGTCACTATGTGGATACATTGGATGACCTTCTTAAAGGGTTAGACCGGCAGTTGACATTTACGCACTTGTTGGCCCCAGGCTTCGACCGACCCACCGGTCGTAGCTTCACACATCCCGCCTTAGGATCTATTACCTCCGTGTACACCGTGGGTCATGTCACCACGGAGGTTCTTCTACTCCTCCCGTTACCAACCGAGCCCGACTTCATTCCCTTTATCCCGAGGGAGGAGCCATATCTTCTATACACTGTCCCATCTACCACGATGGATGGAGGTGACCATCACCTTCATGAATTTCACCTATGGGACTATGTAATGGATGAACCGGCCACTTGGGGTCATACCTTCTTTGATCCCTTTGACCCATTCCCTAGTGGACCACTTGACCCACCATATATACTTCACTTCTTCAAGGGACTCCACTACCACACCCCTTCCGTACGGGCCGAGTCATCTACACCCACCAAGCCCGTTGACGATACACCTACACCCGGCTCTCCTAGCCCTCGCAAGTCTCCCAAATCCAAAGGGCTGCCCGTGCATGACTATGTCATATTTGGACGTCTAGGTGTCCCCTATGCCACCAACCCCCGGTTACATAACATGCATGCATGGCACACATTCGGATGTCCTGGTCCACCCTTGCATGTGTATGGGTCGGACTAACAATAGGTTTGTCTAGGGTCTCGTGTGTCTGTACATGCATGTGTCGAGTCGAGTCGGTCTTCTGTACGCTCGCATTGTCAGTCCCTTTCGAGTGCGATACTGTTGACACCCAAAATATGCCAGAAGAGACCAAAGCAAGCTCAGGGCTCTGTTGGTCAGTCAAGAGTGCGGCTGCTGTGTCGTCCCTGGAAGTTTTGAGAATCAGAATAAAAGACATCCACTACTCCCAACACCTTGATCGGCTGAAGCCATCTTTGGCTAGGCCGCTGCCCAGTATGGCTATCACTTGAATAGTCAGGCTGACTAAAACTATGAAAAACTCCAAGCAACCATCTGCCTGCTGAAAAGGATCTTCAGACAATTTCGATTCTCACAAAGGGGTTCACACTGCCTCACACATGTGCATGAACACAAGGTGTTAAGCAAGCCTCGAGAGGAATATATCAAGAAACCCATTAGATGAGCCTCCTCCGGCGCCGGGTTCTGAACAAATGGGCCAAGTCCAGTACAAAGTGAGACGCACTGATGGGCTGAATGCCAGGCGCGCCGAGATGCTTATGCTGGGCGTGCCGGGGAGTTCGTGCCATAAGTTGAGGGCCATCCCTCTATAAAAGCTGCTGCCCTTCGAGACAGAACAACAAGAGGAAGATAATAGAAAGAAGAGACAGAAAAACAAAAAGAGAAAAAAAGAGAGCAGTAGCCACTGAAAGAAAAGGGAGCTCGAGAGCCCTCTAAGGAAGTTGAGGAGAAGAGAGAGTTGCAGTGATTCGAAGGAAGAGTCAAGGTGGGATCGATTTCAAGATGCCCAGAGGGGCTACAGTTTCCCTTTCCCCCTGTCTCTTATTTGAATATCCCCTTCTCCTTTTGTGTCTATTTTCGAGCATCCTTGCTCCAGTAGCATCGAATGCTAATGTAGCCCCGCTATCAGGGATAGAGTCTATGTATGATTTTCTCAGTTGGATTTTCTTCTGAGCTAGATGCATGTATGCTGTTTGGATGAATAGTTAATAAAAGAGGGTTGAAGCTCGCCCTTTCCTTTTCCTTTCTGTCTCTGCATCCGAGGTTCAATATATGCCATGGCTATTGAGAACTAGGCGCGTTTTACCGTTTGGTCTTCTAGATCCGTTGAAGGTTTTTCCCACTGTATTTCCTTTCGACCTCGTACCCACATCGAGAGCCTGAGATAGTCTATCTCATGGCTTCTCGTCTGTGAAATGAAGAGGGATAAACCCAAACCAGGACCGTGAGTTTTCGTACGCATTTCTGCTCCCAGTGAGGCCCCAGAGGGAAGGCCATCTCCTCCCTGGATCACCCTCTCTATAATCATCTGAATTGATCGTCGAATCATTGAACAAACCCCCCTTTAAAATGCCCAAAGCCCTTTGAAGCCTTTACCTCAAAAATCACTTCAAAGCTTTGCTAAAACCCTCATTCCGGAAACCCTCCCGGCTCGAACCCCTCTCGACGCGAGTCTCGCGCCGGTTGGACTCCCTTTTCGCGCCGAGACCTTCACACCTTTCATACTGAAGACGGCCACCCTGATATGCTCGTGTCAATGCCTTCAAGCCATGCCAGCCTTGCTCATGATGTCGTGTCCCTCCAAAGAGAGATGATATCCTTCCCTTGACCCTCATGGGAGCCACATCAAAGGGGTCAATTCCCCCACATGTCGCCAACCCAACAAGTCACGGAGGTCTGCCACTGTATGTTCTCCATTGACTATATCTGGGGACATTAATGAATCTCACAATACATAGATAATGTCACACAAGATGGGGACCCTTTTGGGATCCAGGGCTATGCCCGCCTTTCTTTTGGTTTCCACTCCGACATTTCGTGAGTGGATGACCTATAATACCCTTTTGGCACACTCCAAAATAAGGCGAGGTGCTGTCAAAATTCGTCACCGAGCTTTACTCTATCGTATAGTGTGATGCTTTCACCGAAATTATGAATCTAACCCCAGCTGTGTGACGGTGATCTGAGTTCGCCATCTTATGATCCTCTGCTCACAATCTTCAAAGGGGAACATAAACATCACAATCACATGGTCTCCTTAGGCCTCATGTGGATGAGTCTACCCTCACCCACTACCCCATTCAAATACAACCATAGAAAAACCCATAAAACCCCAATCAAACACAGAATATCCCTTCGGACTCACAAAGCCCTCACAGCACTTAAAAGACCCATCAACACCTGTTTATCGGCGCCACAAATCCTCCCGGTGCAACCTCTTCCCGGCGCCACTTTCGCGCCGGGTGAAGGGCGCGCCGGCAGGATGGTCGCGCCGACCCCAGCCGGTTTGCCTTCGTGCCGGAACCCCAGCCGCGCCGGTTCATCTTCGTGCTGAAACCCAGCCGCGCCGGTTCACTCCAATATCAACCCTTGCTCAAATATCTACCCCCCCAGCAACTTCATCGAACCTAAAGCCAGTCTAGACTTGGTACCCTAATCTCCATGGACCATCATATCACATCGTGAGGGTTTCATGGTCCTTCATCCATGTCTGAACGGAGCTATATTAACAGGGTCTTACCTTGATATGCTATGCCATTAACTGTCGGGTTTTTCTTCCAACCCTACTGACCCTGGGAGTCCTGCCATTACAAGTCCCCCAATGGTCTTCGGAGGGAATATCAACAAGCACCATGGCAATGGACATTGCCCCTTCACACTCAGATCTTTCTGGATCTCAGGCTACGCCCGGCTCTCCTTTTGGCTTCCATCCTGGCATTCCGTGGGTGGATGACCTATATTCCCCCTTTGGCATAGTCAAAAAAAAGGGGATATGCTGCCGGATTTGCGTCATAACACTGTTATCATGTCCCGCGTAGCATGGTTTTCTATGCATGTTTTGCATTCTGTTAGCGGAGTTAGCGTAATAGTCTTATCTCGATTTGCCCCCGAGGCATCCTTTCTTGGCAACTAATCAAGGGTTGTCCTTCTTTGGAATGACGTAATTAACGTCATAGCCTTTATGGTATGATGGACTACGGGTCCTGACACGAATATCACAATCGACTGACTGAGTCAGGTCGAGCGCACAATAAATTGTCACTCCGGTGACTGGCACGTCTAATAAACCAACCAACAAGGAATAAAACCATTCCCACAGTATGGCACGCTCGATGGGACCTGAGTCTCCCTTCATCTCTTTGCCAAGAGAGGATACCTTCGAGGGCTTCCCCCAAGAATACTGATTGTTTGTCTGTTTGTCTCAGGCAAACGATGACATCATACGGACTCACCGGTGTTGGCTTCGGCCCCGCAATCGTCGCCGACCAAGCGGAACACGGGTACCTGGCGGTGCCCATGGTTTTCGGCTCCTTCCCACCAGCTGTAGGCTTCCCCAACTTCTTGGGGTTGGCCTTTGCTGACATGCTACAGACGGAGTCCTCAAGGCCCGCAGAAGAGAAGGCTGAGCAAGATGATGGTAGAAAGGATGATCGAGATGAAGCTCGCTGAAAGGGCTGAAGGTGACTATGTTGTATTCGATGCATATAGGGTTCCATACCCACCGCATCATGCTGCCAAGCGGCTCCCTCCCAGGATTAGCAAGCCGCCAAAGTTCGACAAGTTCAACGGGAAGGGATCCCCGAAGGAACATGTTGCCTATTACATGACCGTCATGGGTGACTTGGCCACTGACGAGTCATATTTATTGAAGTTCTTCGGGTCCTCACTCACAGGGCTCGCATTTGAATGGTACTCCAGCCTCCCGGCCGGGTCGATCAGCGACTGGTCGGACATGCAGAGGAAGTTCAGAGAAAGATTCCACGTCACAGAGAGGGAAGTCACAGTGGCTGAACTCTATTCAACAAGACAGAGGGCAGATGAGACCGCTCTCGACTACATCAAGAGGTGGAGGAACCTCGGGATGAGATGCAAGCGGCCCCCGCACCAGGAGGACGCTGTACAGATCTGCAAATAGAACCTCAGGAGAGAGGTGCTGGAGAAGATGATTGGCATGGAAATCTGGTCGTTCGATCGTCTGAACAATATTGTGGCCGAAGTGGAGGCTTTCTTAGCAAAACCTGTCCCTACACCAAATATTCCTACTGCACAAAAGGGCAAGGCAGCAGAACGGCGCCAGGCACCGAAAGAAGCAAACGCCCTTGATATCAAGGCGTTTGAACAGCAAAAAGATAAAGGCAAGAAGACAACTACTCCTCAGCCTGCCAAGACCGGAGATGGCGAAGAAGGCCCATCCCTCCGGGATAAAATGAAGAAGGCCTACTCCTTCCATAAGGAGAAGACCAGGATCTTGTTTGACTGGGTTACCCAGTATGATAAGGTCACCCTACCTGAGCCAAGGAGGCCAGAGGACCTGAAGAGAAGAGATAGCCCAAGATTTTGCCCCTACCACCAGATGCTGGGACATCCAATTGAAGACTGTTATGTTTTCAAGGATATTATCGAAGGCATGGTGAAAAGGGAAGAAATAGAATTGGGGGAGTACAAGGTCGACCCTCCACAACCACATGCGGCGCCCGTAAGAAGAGCCGCCGTCAACATGGTCTCTCTGTATCAAGCCTTGCTTGGGGAGACCACAGAAGCTAGTACTCAGGGTACGTATGAAGCCTGCTTTCTGGCCCCAATAAAAGAACAGGAGGGATGGCAGCAAGTCCCTGCAAGAGCCAAGAAAAAGGGCATGCCTCGCCCGGCACCGGGGGCACATATTCGTGGCGTCACGCCACGACCCCCTTCACTAGTAGCAACACATGTATGGACCAATCCGCCAGAAGTTATCCAGATACCTACCCGCAACCGGAGGAGGCAGACTCCGTTGCCTGCAGTCAAGAAGATCAGTCCAGAAGCCCGGCGGCTACAGCACTACATAAATGGGCTAGATGAGTATGTACAGCCCGAGCTAGAACCTTTGCTGGTACGGGATCATCTCCCGTGGCAGGAGCTAGAACAGCTTTCACTGAAGCAAAAAGAGGAAGCTGACAAAGCATCAGACAGGGATGGCAGCCTGTTTTGGGGGCAAGCGCCAGCCAAAGAAAAGAAAAGAAGACAAAGAAGGAAGAGAAAGGCCGGCAAGGCTACAACGGGTGTGATCCTTTCTTGCAACACCCTCTCTGCCCTGTTCAATTTGCCTGGTGAGGAGGATGAAGAAGAGATTTGCTTCACACCCGCCGCTAAGGAAAGCCAGGCCGAACCCGCAACTGCCGCACATGCAACCCGGTCGGGCCGAAGGTGGGGGCGTCAGCCGCCCGCCAACCATAACATTATCTTCAGAGGGGAGCAACCCTACAAGATACCCCCTCCGGAGGTCAGGGGAGTTCAAATCCCTCCTCCGTCGGGCTTATACAACCAAAGTGGGGGCGGCACTCCCGCTCCTTCATTTCTGGAGTTCATAAAGATGTCAAAAGGGAAGCAGCCATGCTGGGAGGTTGAACCGATAACCGGGGGCAGTCACCCACAACTCCAGCAATCTCCCGAATTGTCAGAAGAGGTAGAAACTCGCCCGGCAGTAGCCAGTGAGGAGTAGCCAGGAGGTAATCCCAAGCAAAAGGGTGTAGCCTCCGAGTCCAATGAAGCAGTTCCATCAGGGGCCACAGTCCAAGGATCTTCCAAGCCCAGGTGGGCAGATGAAATGAAGCTATCCAATGTCCCAGCTGGAAGTCGGGTGCTCAAACTATTGAAGAAGCTCCCAGCAAGATTCACTGTCTGGGAAATCCTCTCTCTCAGTGAAGAGACTCGACAGGCGATCATTACTGCTCTCCAGACGCCTGCCCAATATGAAGCCTGCCTAGCTGAGGCACTGCCGGAAGCCAGCATGACCTTCACCTAGGAAGACATGTTGCTCCCCACCACCAGTCACAACAGACCTCTGTATATGAGGGGGCATCTAAATGGCCAGAAGCTGAACAGAATCCTGGTGGACCCCAGGGCAGCTGTCAACATCCTGCCCTACAGGATATATGAGAGGCACTACTTCAACGTACACCTACAAAAGGTCGGGGATATGCGCATTGCCGGCTTCAATCAGAAGTGTGAAGTGTCGCTAGGAGTAGCAGAGTTCACACTCACTCTAGCGGACTTTGTCACGAAGGTGCAATTTCATGTCATTGATTCTCGCACCTCATACAAGGCGCTGCTTGGCCGCCCTTGGCTACATGAGAATATGGTGGTACCTTCCACACTTCACCAATGCATCAAATACAGCATGGATGGGAGAGAGGAAAGAGTATTTGCTGATCTCTACCCATTCGAAGTATTCGAATGCCACTTGGCAGACGCCCCTCTATACGCAGAATGGTCGCAGAAGGCCCCTGCGGCCAAGACCTCTTCTAGCACAACAAAAGGCACTTCCAAAGCAGAATGGTTCCCTCCGTCGCCACGTGGATATATCGATCCCAAGGTGGTTTCACACATCACTATCATCGGGGATGTAGGCCGGATAGCGCCTCCCGCCATCTACCCCGAAACTAATAAAGTCGGGGTTGACCAGCAGCACGACCACATCGGGATCCCCGAAGGTCTTACCAAGCCAATTCTCAACCTCGACAATGCTACTGTCGCGCCTTTCAAAGCTTGGGAGGTGACACAGATAGATGGTCCTAGAAGCCTGATCTACACAGCTGAAGAGCACCCTACACAGGAAGACACTGATTGTCATCTGCCTGAAGATATAGAAAACCCCTCAATGCCTATACAGGGGCTGACATTTATAACAAATCGAATGGCCAAGATGTTCCAGAAGCAGCACATCCCTTCTGGCCAGCCTCGCAGGAGGAAAGAAGCATTCCAGAAGCTATGGTACCCTCCGATCCTGGACAAAGAAATGAGGCGTGTCTCTCAGCACCCGGGATTGGGCTTCACCCTCGAAGAATACTATTATAGCGGACGCTATGAAGTGGATATCATCTCTGCTTTCTACCCAATGGAGGATAACCCACTGGGGGCAACTATTGGTGAACACCTGACAGAAGTTGAGTGCATTCAGCCAGCCCGGCCAAGGAATCCAGAATCCGAGGCTGTATTCCCCTGCCGGTGCTGGGAACAAGTCTATCCGGAAGATGCAGCTCTTCAAGCCAAATTTGACACAGCTAGCAGTAGTGAAGCTGAAGATGTTGAAGAAGCAGAGCTGCCTCCCTCCAGTGGCCCTCCTATGTTCATGATGTCGGCACTTCTCGAACCAGTCGGGGAAGCTTCCCCCAAACCTGATCAAGAGACAGATGCTGCTAGAAGAGAAATGGTTGCCTCCACTGAGGACATGGTGGTTCAAGGGATCGAGATCTCTTCACCCCTTGCCAAGGAGCTGCAAGGCTACTCTAACTTAATGACAAATAATCACCAGCCCTTAGTGACTGTAACCCCCTCAGCAGGGGGTGAGGCAATCAACTCGCCCCTTGAAGTTGCTAGTAAGGTAAACTTGTTGGCAGGACAGTGCATGCAGCCATCATCAGCCGAACAAGAGATTTCTGGCAGAACTCAAATAAAGCAAGACGAAGGGATCGAGGTCCTTGACCTTGAAGATGATATACCAGACTTTGTCGACCTCCAGCCTGCACCCCCTGAGATAGAAGACGGAGGTCAAGCAACAGTCGATGAACTGATAGAAGTCAACTTGGGAGACGAGGATGACCCCATGCCAACCTTCCTCAGCGCCCAACTGTCTGCCGAATAACAGAGGATGTACATCCAGCTGCTACAAGAATATCGAGACTGCTTTGCCTGGACCTACAGAGAGATGCCAGGACTAAGCCCCTCAGTCTCACAGCATGAGCTGACCATAAACCCTGGGGTAGAGCCGGTGAAACAGTCCCCTCGGCGTATGAGGTCAGAGCTCATCACTCAAATATGCAAAGAGGTCGACAAGCTCATTGATGTGGGTTTCGACGAGGAAAATCAATATACCACGTGGTTAGCTAACATCGTGCCCGTGAAGAAGAAGAACAGACAGATCCGGATATGTGTTGACTTCCGGGATCTGAATAAAGCCTGCCCTAAAGATGACTTCCCAGTGCCGATAACGGAGGTCATGATAGATGCAACAACTGGTCATGAGGCCCTATCATTCATGGATGGGTCATCTGGCTACAACCAGATATGGATCGCGGAACATGACCGGATCCACACTGCTTTCCGGACCTACAAAGCCATTTATCACTACAAAAGAATGCCGTTCGGATTAAAGAACGCCGGCGCAACTTATCAGCGGGCGATGACTAGAATATTTGATGAGCTGCTTTACCATAAGGTCGAGTGCTACATAGATGACCTGGTAGTCAAGACCAAAAAGAAAGAAGACCATCTGCAAGACCTCCGAGTCATTTTCCACAGGCTGAGGCAGTATGAATTAAAAATGAACCCTATGAAGTGTGCGTTCGGAGTCTCAAGCGAAAAGTTCTTGGGTTTCATTGTCAGGTATCGGGGAATTGAAATAGACCCCGCCAAGATCAAGGCGATTCAGGAGTTACCCTCGCCAAGGAATCTCTCTGAGCTAAGATCTCTTCAGGGCCGCCTTGCATACGTCTGGTGGTTTATATCCAACTTGTCGGGGCGATGCCACCCCTTTCACAAGCTGATGATAAAGGATGTTCCCTTCTACTGGGATGAAGAATGCCAGATAGCCTTCGATAAACTGAAGGATTACCTGAAAACCCCTCCAGTGCTGGGTGCGCCAGTGAAAGGACGGCCGCTGATCCTCTACATAGCAGCCACACACAATTCTCTGGGGGCAATGCTAGCCCAGAATAATGAAGAAGGAAAAGAACAAGCCCTCTACTATCTCAGTCGACGAATGGTCAGAACTGAGGAAAGGTACACCTACATCGAGAAGATTTGCCTGGCATTGGTCTTCGCGGTCAAGAAGCTGCGGCACTACATGCTGTCGCACGAAGTTAAGCTGATTTCTAGGGAGGATCCGCTTAAATACATCATGTCCCAACCGACCCTCAAAGGCCGCCTGGGCAAATGGGCGGTGATTCTTATGGAGTATGACATCTCCTATGTACCGCAAAGGGCCGTCAAGGGCCAAGCTATTGCAGACTTCTTTGCTGAACATCCAGTACCCGAAGACTGCCCTCTGGAACCAGAGCTTCCTGAAGATGAAACTTTAGAGGTCGGCCAGGTGCGGCCCTCCCTATGGTAGCTGTATTTTGATGGTGCCTCCAGAATTGACACCTCAGCGACGGGATCGGCCAGAGTCCGCGCAGGAGCAGGCATAGTCTTGAAGTCTCCTGAAGGGGAAGTCATACACACGTCCTGCTCAATAAACAAGCCTTGCACAAATAATGAAGCAGAATATGAAGCCCTCATAATCGGGCTACAGATTGCTCTGTCCATGAGGATTCAAATGCTAGAAGCGTTCGGGGACTCCATGCTAGTCATAAAACAATTGGAAGGGGAGTTCGAGGTGCGAAAGCAGGAGCTCGTCCCTTACTACCATCTGGCCCTGCGCCTAATGGCAAGATTCTACTTCGTCAGCGTCAAGCACATCAACCGAGGACAGAATGCTCAAGTTGACGCCCTCGCAAAGCTGGCAAGTTCCTTGGCGGTCCCGCCTGATACGAGCTTGAACATTACAGTCATCAACCGGCGGCAGGTCCCCAGTATGACAGAAGACTTAGCCGATGAGCAAGCCAATGAAGTAGCAGTTGCTGAAGCAGTCCAGTAGCCCGACTGGCGGGAATACCTCCTGCATTGGTTCCAACACCAACAGCTCCCGAAGGTGAAAGAACAGAGAATGAGACTCTTGAGAGTCAAAGATTCTTATGAGATGAGGAATGGAACATTGTTCGGAATAATGGCATATGCCCAAAAGAAGGTATTACTTTGATGCTTATCTCCAGGGGAAGCCAGGTAGGTAATGCAATAAGTCCATGCCGGATCAGCCGGGGCACACCAGGCCAGTCCGAAAATGAAGATCGAAATAAAGAAATTGGGTTATTATTGGCCCACTATATTTGATGATTGCTGCAAGTTCGCCAAGGCTTTTCAGAAATGTCAAGAGCACGCCAATGTGTCAAGAAGACCTCCAGTGCCTCTACATCCTACCTTACCAAGCTGGTCGTTTGCCCAGTGGGGCACGGACGTGGTGGGGCCACTACCAGCATCTTCATCAGGGTGCAAATACATCTTAGCAGCTACAGATTACTTCTCCAGATGGGCAGAGGCAGTAGCACTAAAAGAAGTCACGGGAGAATTAGTTGTGAGATTCTTCCGGCAGAATGTAATATTTCAGTTCGGGATTCCCAGCCGAATCATCTCCAACAACGGCAGCCACTTCAGAAATCAGAAGGTTTATCGGCTAGCTGACAAATACAAGATTGATTGGAGAACATCATCTCCCTACTACCCTCAGGCCAACGGACTTACAGTGGCCTTTAACAACACGCTATGCACTCTGCTGGCGAAAATTGTCAAGACTAACAGAAGAGATTGGGAAGAAAGAATGTACGAGGCACTGTGGGCTTACCGTACAGTCTACAAGACCCCTACCGGCTCCTCACCCTACTCCCTCGTGTATGTGTCAGAGGCTGTGGTGCCAATTGAGCTGGAGGTCCCCTCATTACGGGTCGCCATCCAGCATGGATTGGTGGGCAACGAGCAGGCCAACGTAGAAAGAAGACTAGAAGAGCACGCCGAGCTTGAAGGAAAGCGTCTCCGGGTGCAACAGAATATTCAACTCTATCAAGCCCGCATGGCCCGTGCTTTTGATAAGCTGGTCAAAGGACGGGAGTTCAAAAGGGGTGACCTGGTGATGGTTAAGAGAAGAGAGGTGATGGCCTTCAACCCCAAGGGGAAGTTGGTTGAAAATTGGGTCGGACCGTATGTCGTCCACCGAGCATATGAAGGGGGTGCGTATGTCCTTGCGGATCACAAAGGAGTCATCCAATTCTCTCCCCTTAATGGGAAGCACCTAAGGCTGTATCACACGGTTACCGGCGTTCCTCGAATGATTTACCTCCACCCTTGGTCTAGTGGCACTCCGCCCAGACCGAGCTACCTCCACCCTTGGTCCAGTGGCACTTCGCCCTGACCGAGCTACCTTCACCTTGGCCTAGTGGCACTCTGCCCAGATCGAGCTACCTCCACCCTTGGTCCAGTGGCACTCCGCCCTGACCGAGCTACCTTCACCTTGGTCCAGTAGCGCTCCGCCCTGACCGAGCTACCTCCACCCATGGTCTAGTGGCACTCCGCCCAGACCGAGCTACCTCCACCCTTGGTATAGTGGCACTCCGCCCTGACCGAGCTACCTTCACCTTCGCCTAGTGGCGCTCCGCCCTGACCGAGCTACCTCCACCCTTGGTCCAGTGGCACTCCGACCTAACCGAACTACCTCTACCCTTGGTCCAGTGGCACTCCGCCCTGACTGAGCTACCTCCACCCTTGGTCCAGTGGCACTCCGCCCTGACCGAGCTACCCCCACCCTTGGTCCAGTGGCACTCCGCCCTGACCGAGCTACCTCCACCCTTGGTCTAGTGGCACTCCGCCCTGACCGAGCTACCTCAAACTTGGTCTAGTGGCACTCCGCCCTGATCGAGCTACACTTACCTCGGTCTAGTGACATTCCGTCCTGATCGAGCTATACTTACCTTGGTCTAGTGGCACTCTACCCTGGCCAGACTCGCATAATACCTACGACTTTGCCATTACGGGCCTTACGCCCGAATCGGCACAAATCTATCCTTTGCGTTAGCATTACCTTCTTGCTAACGAATAAACCCCTTGTTCGGCGTAAGACTCCGTATCCTAGCCGACCTTTATACATCATTGCAATTACGGGCCCTACGCCCGAATCGGCACAAATCTATCCTTTGCGTTAGCATTACCTTCTTGCTAACGAATAAACCCCTTGTTCGGCGCAAGACTTCGTGTCCTATCCGACCTTTATACAGCATTGCCATTGCGGGCCCTACGCCCGAATCGGCTCAAATCTATCCTTTGCGTTAGCATTACCTCCTTGCTGACGAATAAACCCTTCTTCTGGCGCAAGACTTCGTGTCCTAGCCGACCTTTATACATCTTTACCATTACGGGCCTTACGCCCAAATCGGCATAAATTCATCCTTTGCGGCAGCATGGTCTCCTTGCTGATGAATAAACCCTTCTTCTGGCACAAGACTTCGTGTCCCAGCCAACCTTTATACACCATTGCCATTGCGGGCCCTACGCCCGAATCGGCTCAAATCTATCCTTTGCGTCAACATTACCTTCTTGCTAACGAATGAACCCCTTTGTTTGGCGCAAGACTTCGTGTCCTAGCCGACCTTTATACATCATTGCCATTGCGGGCCCTACGCCCGAATCGGTGTGGACTGTCGAATGGAGATCCACTCAAAAGGGAACGAGAAACGCGAGCGACGGGCTACAAACTCGCAATAACTAAAAGCTAATAGGGGAAGGGGTCATGCAACATGTCAACAGAGAAAAGAGCATACGTAGGATGCCAAAGGGATGTGATCGCCAGAGGGGTTACCTCAATGAAAAGAAATGATCGCGTGTACCTGGCACGAGGCACGGAAACTGTGAATCATCGAGAGCGGGAAATGGTGGGTTGCTTCTTCCTCCCCCTTCGGCCGGCCGACGGGGAGGGCTTTCCTTGGGTACCCTTGCAAAACAACGACAAACAAATAACAAGTGGATCAGAAAGATGAAGGTGCAGCAATCAATTCTAGCGATGCAAGTAACGAAATGACGGCCGGACACACACCTGGTTGGTGTTGTCTTTTAAACCCCTCTCGGACACGAGTAGGAGGAAAATGCTTATGATGGATGGTGATTATACCAACGTAGGAACAGGAAGAGACTCCCCCAAAAGGGGGTGAAAGATGCGATATGATGTATGCAAGATATCTAAGGAAAAAGAGAGGAGAATGGCTTATTGGATGGCCGATGGCGAGATCTGGCGGAGCCTCGGTAGCGTAGGGATGACGTGGGAGCGCGACGGGCGAAGACGGCCTTTCTCCTGCGAGCACGGGCACCCAGGAATCCGGCAGAACCTCACCTACAAAACACCCACGGGTTAGGAATGGAATCTGACAGCCTCCCGGCGCTCTTTTTTTTGACCCCGAACCGGGGGGGGGGGGTAGGCCCCTATTTATAGAGTTCTGGAAGATGGAGGCGTCCAGGGGCCTGGACGCCTCCATTACTTGGATCCTTTTCAAACGACAATCCGACCGGCTGACGGATAGTCAGTGGCCAGGGGCACCCGTGACCTGGATGATGGAGGCGTCCAGGGGGCTGGACGCTTCCATGATTTGGATTCTTTTCAAACGACAGGCCGAGCAACGGTCGGGCAGTGGCCGGGGGTCGCCCGTGAGTTGATTGATGGAGGCGTCCAGGGGCCTGGACGCCTCCATAAATTGGATTCTTGTCACACGACAAACCGAGCAACGGTCGGGCAGTGGTCAGGGACGCCCGTGAGCTGGATGATGGAGGCGTCCAGGGGCCTGGACGCTTCCATGATTTGGATTCTTTTCAAACGACAGATTGAGCAACGGTCAGTCAGTGGTCAGGGACGCCCGTGAGCTGTATGATGGAGGCGTCCAGGGGCCAGGACGCCTCCATAATTTGGATTTCTTTCAAACGACAGGCCGAGCGAGAACACCCGCGAGCCAAATCATGGGGGCGTCCAGCCTCCTGGACGCTTTCAAAATATTTTTATTTATTATTTTTTTCATTTTTTGTCATTTTTATGGAGGCGTCCAGGGGCCTGGACGCCTCTATGATTTTTTTTAATTTTTATTATTTTTATTTATGGAGGCGTCCAGGCGCCTGGACGCCTCCATGATTTTCCTATTATTTTTATTATTTTTATATATGTGAATTTTTGGAGGCGTCCAGTCTCCTGGACACCTCCAAGATTTTTCACGGAAAAATTCAAAAAAATGTGAAAAAAGTCAGAAAAATAGGAAATCACCAGAGTAATAAAAAAAGTGAAGTCCGCCTTGGGGTATCATAGTGTAATATGAGATTTACTCACTGTAATGTCAAGAATAGCGTGTCTACAGCTGCCCCGCCTTGGCGTCTGCTTTGCAAGGGAGTGACACGTAGTGGAATGGCATTGAAGTGGAATGGAATGGAGTGAGAATAGACTGAAAAGTAGATGCCTAGGTGTGATGAGACACGCTTTCAACATTACGATTTTTGGAATGTTTTTAGAGTTTTCAACGAGACGACCTGGGAGAAGGTCTTTCGAATTCAACAATTGTTTGGACGGAAATCAAACAAGGAAGGAGAAGATGTGCGCTCAGGCACAAGTAGAAAAAAAAGGGGACCAACTTCTCTGTGTGGAAGTACCTGGGTCGTAAACCTGCAGGTTTCACCTTGGGGAGCGGTTACCAGCCAATGTGGAAGTGCTGCGGCCAAGATGGGTCAAACGGAGCAAAAAGTAAAGGAATATTTGAGGATCAATCCAAACAAGGGTCTCCTTTGGAAGAACAGCGTGGGGCTATCTCAAGAAAACTTAGTACTTCATTCGGAATGGAATATCTCATATTATCGGAATTTAAGCACAGCAACCTTCACAATCGAATTACTTTAGTGATTTTCCGCAATAGACTCAAAGTCCTATATGAATGCATGCTGGGTTTAAAGAAAAATTAAAACAAACTAAAATAGAAAATAGTCAAGGATAATATTATCAACTCGTTAAGAATGGGTCAGGATACCAGTTCGGTGAGCCGATACTGAGCCGGGGCCCGTTTGTCCACGCACCAACTCACCGAATGGAACCGTCGTCCCCACGCTATCACCAGCTAACAGCCTATCCATGCAACCCAAATTCTTCTGGAATCATCACTATTTTTGTTAAAGGGGAACTCAAATCCCAGATTTGTTCATGTCGCAAGGTCCTTGACATGTTCTAATAGCGTAAATATCGTATAGTACGATGCACGACACGGAGGACCAAACATTAAAGGATGGCGTACAGGATAGCGTGAAAAACGTCCGTTGGCAAAACCTGCACAGACCATCATAGATTAAATACATCAGAAAGCACAGAAATATCACAGAATCTGTCACGTCCCGAGCGCGGAAGCTTACCCGTGGCGCGACAGTTTTATATAGAACCAAAGCGAGCTAGCTATTCGATGGAATTCTTCATTTTGATAGTTATTAGAGTGCGCAAATAACTAAGATTTAACTTGAAATTAATATAAATAATCCGAGATGACCATTGTTATCACTAATCAAATGACAATTACACACATTTCTCGAGTCCGACTACTAGGCTTCAAGCCCTTATTACAGTTCTAATAAATTAGACTAATACAACTGACATCTGACATAACTGGATACAAATGACATAATTACTACACCATAATTAACAAGATAACGTGATAACTCTATTTCTACACTCATCACTCAGACTCATTCCCTTCCGAGTTCTGGCTGATATTCGCACTACCTGAAAAGGTTAGAAAACAACTAGATGAGCGAATCGCTCAGTAGGATTTACATCTCAAGTTCTAACATGCTTTAAGTGAATTACCCATTTATTTAATGTAGGTAAACTATGCATGCAGACAGATAGATATCAAAGAATCGTAAAATCGATAGGAGTAGAAAGTGAGAGTATATAGATTGCACAATTTCAAGCAGCAGTAGCAAGTGATAGCAAATGATATCAGGCCAGTGATAACTGAGAAGTAATACTGGAATAGCAACATGTTAATCAAGCTAGCAATAGTAAGCAAAGTAGTTTCAAGCATGTATAATTGGAATTGGCTATTTATAATGCATTCAAGTAAACACTTTTACCCTTCTGCGGGTCTCAAGTCAATCAATCAAGTAATATCACGAGAATGAGTGGAATGCCTAAAGTCTAGCAAGCAAGTACTCCGGTGCAATGCTAAACACCGTGGTCAATAAACTCCCATGGGCACAAGTACCTTCGGGTGCTCCTCCCAGGACCAGACCGGGCCCTATATGCACAGCATTGGTCATATTTGTCGACATCCACTCTCGTTTATAGCCAATATGGAATTTCAAGGATTGACCCGGTAGGATGTATATAAGGTGATTATAGAATAGAATCCAAAGCGTATCGTTATGTAGGGACGAACTAGGAGTAAAACCCGTAACGTTCGATACATGCTAATGACAATAGGAGTTTGAGATTTAACTTGCTGGTGTTGACACAAATGTCGATATTAGTTATATATATATTATTTTTATCCAATATGTATATGTATATATATATCCGATTATAGAATTCTGTCCAATATAATGGAGGTTATAGGTATGTATATCTTCTGTCCGATATACATATATGAGTTAGCCAAAATGGTGATTTATTATAATAATCAGAAATTAATTATGAAAATAAGTTTTTATGTTGAATATAGTTCTAACTTGCTAAAAATGATATTAACATGTTGAGAATGAGTTTCATATGTTATTTTACTGGTAAGGTGATAAAAATAAATTTTTCATGCTGGATTTAATTTTTTTACATGCTGAAATTTAATTATTAACATGCTAAAATTAATTATTAACATGCTAAAATTAATTAACTTACTGATAGGATGATAAGATAAGGTTGCCATGCTGATTACAGAAATTTTCTGATAACAACATAATTTTATCATGCAAAAATTTATTTTTCTACATTTATTTGCTAATTAATTGATAGGAAAATAGAATTATCATGCTGAAAAATAGTTTTAATACACTGAAAATAACTATAACATGCCAAAAATAATTATAACATGCTGGAATAATTTTACCATACTGGAAGAAATGTTATCATGCTGGAAGTAATTTTTCATGCATCAATTTACTACTTTATTTAATAGGAGAGTATGTTTTATATGCACAAAAATAGCTTTAAATAGATTTTAACATGCTGAAAATAATTTTTATATCTCAGTATGTATAAAATAATTCTATCATATTGGAAGTCACTTTTAACATGCTGGAAATAATTTTAACATGTTGGAGATATTTTTTTTTAGTATGTATAAACTAATGTGGTGAAAATTTGATTTTTACAAAAAAAAATAATTTCATTCTACAAATATATATACATACTCTGTAAGAATGAAGGTGTCTATTTTATATTATATTCTGTTCTCTATATATATTCGGTGAGAATAGAGGTGCAGACATTAGTTATATATACATATATATATTCATATATATATAATGAAGGTGTTTTGTATATAAAATTAATGGAAGTATATATATGAATTTATATACATATATAATGAAGGAGCTTGTATATACAATTAATGGGAGTATATATATATATATATATATATATATATATATATATATTTAAGGGGTTTTATGTTATTTTTCATTAAGTTCACAGCATGTGTCGACACTAGTGTCGACACTTACTGTTCGTTTTTGGTCTCTGTTGTACAGTTAATCGAACAATGTTTTGTGTGTCGACACCGGTGTCGACACCTGGTGTCGACACATGAGGTTCTATGCGGGTAATAAGTTCACGTGTCGACACCGGTGTCAACACCGGTGTCGACACATGAGGTGCATATATGTTCGCGTATATATTGTGTGTCGACACCTGTGTCAACACCGGTGTCAACACCGGTGTCGACACCTGTGTCGACACTTGCTTATATGTTATTATGTGTTGACACCTGTGTCAACACCGGTGTCAACACCGGTGTCGACACCTGTGTCGACACATGAGTTGCTTAGTGATGAAGTGTACTGTGTGTCGACACCTGTGTCAACACCGGTGTCAACACCGGTGTCGACACCTGTGTCGACACATGAGTTGCTTATGACATTTAACATGCTATTACATATGGAAGTGTCGACACATGTTAAACTATATAGGTGAGTGTCGACACGGACATTTAACATTAAACACATGTGTGAAGTGTCATGTGTCAGAAGTGTGAAGTGTCGACACTTGTGCTGAGTGTGTGTCATGTGTCGACACATGTGTCATAAGTGTCGACACATGTGCATTTAACGTGCTATATGCTATTAATAGAGTAGTTAATAAAATTGTTCCAGATTGATGGCTAACACATGCTGTATAAACACGAATTCATCGCATGGAGATGTGCCTAAGATTAACTGCCTAGACTAATCATCATAGATTATATACTAGTTTAGTTAAAAATTGAGAACACCTACCTCAGGTATAAGGGCAGCTTTCTT
The DNA here is from genome assembly GCA_022559845.1 of Amorphophallus konjac. NCBI lineage: Eukaryota > Viridiplantae > Streptophyta > Magnoliopsida > Alismatales > Araceae > Amorphophallus > Amorphophallus konjac. Next base: position 238,471,517 of record CM040117.1, on the reverse strand, counting down.
CTGCAACGTCGGAGGCTCCCCCTTCTCTGCAGCAACAGCAACCCTTTGGAAGAATGAAGGGAGTTTCGATATAGGGAGTATTATAGTGTTTTGGGATAGTCACGAGGGGATAAGATGCTACATAATTCGCATCTCAGTGCGATGCCAGCTCAAACGGGCTGTTCATGTCTGAGAAGAAGACATATGCCAACGCAGGTTTGTTTGTGGTCATGTAAGCTAAATTATAGGGCTTGTGGCCCTGTGTCGGTGTAAGTATCCTATAGCATATAATTATTTGGCACAAAACGTATAAAATGGTGGATGCTAGGATTTGAACCCTGGTCATTGGGTTTAAAGGTAAGTCACTTAACCAACTACACTAGGAAGTCACCTTGTTAAGGGAATAATCGTTATATATGATAACTTCAAGGTGAAATTGTTTAATTTTCTTTATATAATTGAAAAAATTAAATTATTTATGATTGTTTAATTTTATAAATCTAAAATTTAAATTATTTAATTTATAGAGTTGAAAAAAATTGACTTATAACTTACTAAATTCTAAATAATTAGAAATTTTACTTATTAAATTATGAAAAATTGATTTCTTTGATTTTATAATTTGTGAAAATATAATTAGATATCTTTTAAATATAATATTTAAGTTTTAAAATAGTTTTTTTTAACTATTAGGAAATAGCTTATAGCTTAAATGCTTAATAAATGTTATTAAATTTAGTTATTTCTATTTAAAATTAACAGGTGTTACACCCTCCCCTACTTAAAAGAATTTGGTCCCCAAATTCAACTGCATGAGGATAATTATGCCATGAAGGAGAAAAACAGAGCGTATATGATACTTACAGTCTAAAACAGCTCTGGGTATCTTTTCTTCATAGATTCCTCGGTCTCCCAAGTTGCTTCCTGCTCCGAGCAGCGATTCCATTGAATTTTCACCATAGGGATCGTCTTGCTCCTTAGAACTCGGACTTCTCGATCGAGAATTCGCATCGGCTTTTGCTCGTAGGTAAGATCCCTTTGAATCACCAAATTGGTGTGGTTGATGACATGAGAGGGATCGTGCACGTATTTCTTCAACATAGAAACATGAAATACGTTGTGCACTTCCGAGAGCTGAGGAGGTAGAGCAATACGGTAGGCTACCTCGCCCACTCTTTCCAACACCTCAAATGGGCCGATGAATCTTGGTGTAAGCTTGCCTTTAACACCAAATCTTCGGATACCTCGGCTGGGAGATACCTTGAGGAATACATGATCGCCAACTTGAAATTCCAAGTTTCTCCTTCTGTTATCAGCATAAGATTTCTGCCTGTACTGAGCTACCTTGAGTCTTTCTCTGATAAGGAGAATCTTCTCAGTAGAATCTCTTACCATATCAGGACCTAGGAGTTGTCTTTCACCGACCTCCTCCCAGCATACCGGAGATCTACAGCTTCTACCATAGAGTGCCTCGAAAGGTGCCATTTGAATACTGGCTTGGTAGCTGTTATTGTAGGCAAATTCGGCTAGTGGTAAGTGGTCATGCCAACTCCCGCCGAAATCTATAATGCATGCTCGCAACATGTCTTCAACAACCTGATTAGTCCTTTCCGTCTGACCATCTGTCTGAGGATGAAAAGCAGTACTAAAATTAAGCTTCGTTCCCAGAGAGCATTGTAGACCCTTCCAGAAGTGAGATGTGAAGCGAGGGTCTCGGTCAGATACTATAGACACGGAATTCCATGAAGTCTAGTGACTTCCTTAATATACAAAGCGGCAAGAATATCAATCGACCATCGACTCTTGATAGGCAAGAAATGAGCCGATTTAGTAAGGCGATCGATGATTACCCATATTCCATCATATCCACCCCTCGACTTGGGCAAACCCATGATGAAATCCATGCCGATATCCTCCCATTTCCACTTGGGAATATCCAGTGGATGCAGTCTCCCTGCGGGCTTCTGGTGTTCGGCCTTCACCTGCTGGCAAGTCAAACATCGAGACACGAAGTCCGCTATTTCCCTTTTCATGTTGGGCCACCAAAAGGTCCTTTTTATATCTTGGTACATTTTAGTGGCTCCCGGGTGTATCGTGTATCTCGATCGATGGGCTTCTTCCAGAATCTCCTTCTTCAACTCAGGACTGTCGGGCACACATGTCCTTTCATGGAATAAGATTCTGCCATCGGGTGCCAACTTGAAGTCGGTCTTCTCATCCAGTTTTTCTTTAATTTCCACCAACATCGGGTCTTCTTCTTGCAACCTCTTGATTTCAGTTAGCAAATCCGGATGTACACTTAAGTGGGATAGAGTGATACACCCATCATTCTCACTCATGTTGATGTCGAGTTCAGAAAATTTTTCTAGCAATTTCCATTCCTGAACCATACAGTTGGCTACTAGGACCCTCGGCTTCCGACTAAGGGCATCTGCCACAGAATTTCCTTTACCGGGATGGTATTGTATAGTAAAGTCGAAATCCTTGAGATACTCGAGCCAACGCCGTTGCCGCATGTTCAGCTCCTTCTGAGAGAATAAATATTTGAGGCTTTTATGATCAGAGTAGACTGTAAATTGTTCTCCATAGAGATAGTGCCTCCAGATCTTCAAAGCCAATACTACAGCGGCTAGCTCCAGATCATGCACAGGATAATTCTCTTCATGTTTCTTCAATTGCCGGGACGAGTATGCAATAACTCTCCCATTCTGCATCAATACACATCCGAGGCCGATACCAGAAGCATCGGTATATATCTCGTATTTCTCCCCTTCAATCGGAAGAGATAAGACCGGTGCGGTGGTCAATAGATCCTTCAAAGTTAAGAAACTCTTTTCACAGTCTTCATTCCACTCATAAGGCACTTCCTTGCGAGTCAATTTGGTAAGAGGAACAGCAATCTTGGAGAAGTCCTTGATGAAACGCCGGTAATAACCAGCTAAGCCCAAGAAGCTACGAATCTCCGTTGCATTCGTCGGTCGTCCCCAGTTTTGCACGGCTTCGACCTTTGCAGGATCAACAGAAATTCCATTCTTGGAGATAACATGTCCTAAGAAGGACACTTCCTCCAGCCAGAACTGGCATTTGCTGAATTTTGCATATAACTTATTGTCCCGCAATACTTGTAATGCCTTCTTGAGATGTTCCTCATGATCTTCTTTAGTCTTTGAGTAGATCAATATATCATCAATGAAGACCACAATAAATTGGTCTAAATAAGGCCGATAAATGCTATTCATTAACTGCATGAAAGCTGCAGGCGCATTTGTTAGTCCGAAAGGCATAACAGTAAATTCGTAATGCCCGTACCTACTTCGAAATGCAGTTTTGTAAATATCCTCCTCCTTGATCCTCAATTGGTGATAACCAGACCGAAGATCTATTTTGGAGAAATACTTTGCTCCTGATAATTGGTCGAATAGCTCATCAATTCTCGGCAGTGGGTACTTATTTTTGATTGTAAGATTGTTTAACTGCCGATAATCAATGCATAATCTCAATGTGCCATCCTTCTTTTTAACAAATAGCACGGGTGCTCCCCATGGGGAAGTACTCGGCCTAATAAACCCTTTCTCCAGTAAATCCATCAACTGCTCCTTCAGCTCTTTCAGTTCCGCAGGAGACATCCTGTAGGGTGCTTTAGAAACAGGACCGGCACCCGGAACAATATCAATTGTGAATGACACTTCCCTCTCCTGGGGTAAACCAGGCAATTCGTCTGGAAAAACGTCGGAGAAGTCCTGAATCACTCGGATGTCTTCAATTTTCATCTTCTCAACTCCTGTGGTAGTTACAAAAGCCAGAAAAGCCATACATCCTTTCTTCACCAGTTTACTAGCTCGGAGAGCTGAGATAAGCAGGGTTTTATTCCGAGATTTGTTAAAAACTAACTCGGGATAATCCTCAAAAGCTATTTTGCCATGCCGACAATCTACCGTTGCTTGGTAGGTGGATAACCAGTCGGCTCCCAATATGACATCATAACATTCCATGTCAAGGCATATCAGGTCGACAGGTAGATTATTATTTTGAACCATCACCTCACAACTTGGGTAGTGATGCATGATATCCGATTTGTTTCCAAGAGGTGTAGATATAATTAAATCTATCCGTTCAGGTTCTTTGGAAAATGAAGCAGTAAACTTATTGGAAACAAATGAATGAGTTGCTCCAGTATCAAATAAAACTCTAGCAGGTTTAGAGCAAACAGTCGATATACCTTCCACGATTCCTCCTTCCACAGATTCCGTCCCTTGAAGAGTTTGCAGACGGCCTTGATTTTTAACTGGACGCTTCTCGTCCTTGTTGGCTTGCTCCTTCATCAACGGACAGTCGGGAATTCGGTGCTCCCGACTACCACATCGGAGACACGCTCCCAGTTTCCTCCAGCACTCCTCGGTCTTATGACCAGCTTTATCACAATATTTGCAAATCTCCTTAGAAGACGTAATATTGGAGAAGGGCTTGTTGCTGATAGTGAGGAACGGCTTGTGACTTTTTTGGGATCTCTTCTCCTTGGAAGACTCGCCTCCATTAAAGGCTCGCTTCTTGCCAAATGGAGGTTTGAAGCTTCCCGAACTTGTAACATGTTCCTTCTTGTCCTTGCCTCGAATCCTTTCAGAAAATTCGGTGGCGTCCTCTAGCAGTTGAGCACGACGAACCATTTCCGAGTAGACTTGGACATCCATCGGTGCAAGCTGGGTAATATACTGGGGCCGTAGCCCGTTGAGAAATCTCCTCGCCTTCATCTTTTCCGTACACACCAAGTGAGGTGCATAACGGGAGAGCCTTGAGAACTGGGCCTCATATTCAGCCACCTTCCGGGTCCATTGCTTTAATGTAGCAAATTCCGCAGCCTTCTTCTCTTGCACACGGTCCGAGAAATACTTGCTGTTGAAGTGCTCGACAAATTCCGCCCATGTGACATGATTGTCGGGCAGTGTTGCTTCCACAGACTCCCACCAGCATCGAGCATCCCGTTCCAGTTGAAATGTGGCCAGTAAAACTTTTTCTTCGTCCGTGCATTGCATTACACGGAAGATCCTCTCGGTCTCCATCAGCCAATGCTCGGCGTCATCGGGGTCCACCGATCCCGCAAACTTTGGTGGGTTCATGTTGCGGAAATCCCGATGAAGGTCACCGACTCCGCGGTGAGCACCGCCAGCACCACCTTGTGCCACTTGCTGTAGCGCCTGCGTAAATCCTTGCACAGTGTGCAGCATCTCGCGCCATTGTGCTCTTTCAGCGGCCATAATCCTACAAAATTAAGGTGTAATAAATATTAGGTTTCGTTAGTATGGGGTCAATTGTCATTGTTAAACTTAACCCTTGGCTTTACCCATCTCACCAGGTAAGATCTAAACCTATCCATAGACAATTCTATTAAACATTTTATCTTTGGACTAAGGTTTTTACCTAGGAAATTACGATCCTAGGCTCTGATACCAAGAAAGTTGTCACGTCCCGAGCGCGGAAGCTTACCCGTGGCGCGACAGTTTTATATAGAACCAAAGCGAGCTAGCTATTCGATGGAATTCTTCATTTTGATAGTTATTAGAGTGCGTAAATAACTAAGATTTAACTTGAAATTAATACAAATAATCTGAGATGACAATTGTTATCACTAATCAAATGACAATTACACACATTTCTCGAGTCCGACTACTAGGCTTCAAGCCCTTATTACAGTTCTAATAAATTAGACTAATACAACTGGAATTCTTCATTTTTGATAGTTATTCGATGGAATTCTTCATTTTGATAGTTATTAGAGTGCGCAAATAACTAAGATTTAACTTGAAATTAATACAAATAATCCGAGATGACAATTGTTATCACTAATCAAATGACAATTACACACATTTCTCGAGTCCGACTACTAGGCTTCAAGCCCTTATTACAGTTCTAATAAATTAGACTAATACAACTGACATCTGACATAACTGGATACAAATGACATAATTACTACACCATAATTAACAAGACAACATGATAACTCCATTTCTACACTCATCACTCAGACTCATTCCCTTCCGAGTTCTGGCTGATATTCGCACTACCTGAAAAGGTTAGAAAACAACTAGATGAGCGAATCGCTCAGTAGGATTTACATCTCAAGTTCTAACATGCTTTAAGTGAATTACCCATTTATTTAATGTAGGTAAACTATGCATGCAGACATATAGATATCAAAGAATCGTAAAATCGATAGGAGTAGAAAGTGAGAGTATATAGATTGCACAATTTCAAGCAGCAGTAGCAAGTGATAGCAAATGATATCAGGCCAGTGATAACTGAGAAGTAATACTGGAATAGCAACATGTTAATCAAGCTAGCAATAGTAAGCAAGGTAGTTTCAAGCATGTATAATTGGAATTGGCTATTTATAATGCATTCAAGTAAACACTTTTACCCTTCTACGGGTCTCAAGTCAATCAATCAAGTAATATCACGAGAATGAGTGGAATGCCTAAAGTCTAGCAAGCAAGTACTCCGGTGCAATGCTAAACACCGTGGTCAATAAACTCTCATGGGCACAAGTACCTTCGGGTGCTCCTCCCAGGATCAGACCGGGCCCTATATGCACAGCATTGGTCATATTTGTCGACATCCACTCTCGTTTATAGCCAATATGGAATTTCAAGGATTGACCCGGTAGGATGTATATAAGGTGGATTATAGAATAGAATCCAAAGCGTATCGTTATGTAGGGACGAACTAGGAGTAAAACCCGTAACGTTCGATACATGCTAATGACAATAGGAGTTTGAGATTTAACTTGCTGGTGTTGACAAAAATGTCGATATTAGTTATATATATATTATTTTTATCCAATATGTATATGTATATATATATCCGATTATAGAATTCTGTCCAATATAATGGAGGTTATAGGTATGTATATCTTCTGTCCGATATACATATATGAGTTAGCCAAAATGGTGATTTATTATAATAATCAGAAATTAATTATGAAAATAAGTTTTTATGTTGAATATAGTTCTAACTTGCTAAAAATGATATTAACATGTTGAAAATGAGTTTCATATGTTATTTTACTGGTAAGGTGATAAAAATAAATTTTTCATGCTGGATTTAATTTTTTTACATGCTGAAATTTAATTATTAACATGCTAAAATTAATTATTAACATGCTAAAATTAATTAACTTACTGATAGGATGATAAGATAAGGTTGCCATGCTGATTACAGAAATTTTCTAATAACAACATAATTTTATCATGCAAAAATTTATTTTTCTACATTTATTTGCTAATTAATTGATAGGAAAATAGAATTATCATGCTGAAAAATAGTTTTAATACACTGAAAATAACTATAACATGCCAAAAATAATTATAACATGCTTGAATAATTTTACCATACTGGAAGAAATGTTATCATGCTGGAAGTAATTTTTCATGCATCAATTTACTACTTTATTTAATAGGAGAGTATGTTTTATATGCACAAAAATAGCTTTAAATAGATTTTAACATGCTGAAAATAATTTTTATATCTCAGTATGTATAAAATAATTCTATCATATTGGAAGTCACTTTTAACATGCTGGAAATAGTTTTAATATGTTGGAGATATTTTTTTTTAGTATGTATAAACTAATGTGGTGAAAATTAGATTTTTACAAAAAAAAATAATTTCATTCTACAAATATATATACATACTCTGTAAGAATGAAGGTGTCTATTTTATATTATATTCTGTTCTCTATATATATTCGGTGAGAATAAAGGTGCAGACATTAGTTATATATACATATATATATTCATATATATATAATGAAGGTGTTTTGTATATAAAATTAATGGAAGTATATATATGAATTTATATACATATATAATGAAGGAGCTTGTATATACAATTAATGGGAGTATATATATATATATATATATATATATATATATATATATATATATATATATATATATATATATATAAGGGGTTTTATGTTATTTTTCATTAAGTTCACAGCATGTGTCGACACTAGTGTCGACACTTACTGTTCGTTTTTGGTCTCTGTTGTACAGTTAATCGAACAATGTTTTGTGTGTCGACACCGGTGTCGACACCTGTGTCGACACTTGCTTATATGTTATTATGTGTTGACACCTGTGTCAACACCGGTGTCAACACCGTGTCGAATGTGTCGACACATGAGCTGCTTAGTGATGAAGTGTACTGTGTGTCGACACCTGTGTCAACACCGGTGTCAACACCGGTGTCGACACCTGTGTCGACACATGAGTTGCTTATGACATTTAACATGCTATTACATATGGAAGTGTCGACACATGTTAAACTATATAGGTGAGTGTCGACACGGACATTTAACATTAAACACATGTGTGAAGTGTCATGTGTTGTGAAGTGTCGACACTTATGCTGAGTGTGTGTCATGTGTCGACACATGTGTCATAAGTGTCGACACATGTGCATTTAACGTGCTATATGCTATTAATAGAGTAGTTAATAAAATTGTTCCAGATTGATGGCTAACACATGCTGTATAAACACGAATTCATCGCATGGAGATGTGCCTAAGATTAACTGCCTAGACTAATCATCATAGATTATATACTAGTTTAGTTAAAAATTGAGAACACCTACCTCAGGTATAAGGGCAGCTTTCTTCTGCAACGTCGGAGGCTCCCCCTTCTCTGCAGCAACAGCAACCCTTTGGAAGAATGAAGGGAGTTTCGATATAGGGAGTATTATAGTGTTTTGGGATAGTCACGAGGGGATAAGATGCTACATAATTCGCATCTCAGTGCGATGCCAGCTCAAACGGGCTGTTCATGTCTGAGAAGAAGACATATGCCAACGCAGGTTTGTTTGTGGTCATGTAAGCTAAATTATAGGGCTTTGTGGCCCTGTGTCGGTGTAAGTATCCTATAGCATATAATTATTTGGCACAAAACGTATAAAATGGTGGATGCTAGGATTTGAACCCTGGTCATTGGGTTTAAAGGTAAGTCACTTAACCAACTACACTAGGAAGTCACCTTGTTAAAGGAATAATCGTTGTATATGATAACTTCAAGGTGAAATTGTTTAATTTTCTTTATATAATTGAAAAAATTAAATTATTTATGATTGTTTAATTCTAAAATTTTAAATTATTTAATTTATAGAGTTGAAAAAAATTGACTTATAACTTACTAAATTCTAAATAATTAGAAATTTTACTTATTAAATTATGAAAAATTGATTTCTTTGATTTTATAATTTATGAAAATATAATTAGATATCTTTTAAATATAATATTTAAGTTTTAAAATAGTTTATTTTTAACTATTAGGAAATAGCTTATAGCTTAAATGCTTAATAAATGTTATTAAATTTAGTTATTTCTATTTAAAATTAACAGGTGTTACAGAATCGTACCACAGTACAAGGACAAAACATGACTTAACCACACATGTGAGACGTCCCGTCTCGTAGCACCTCCCATTTCCTATAAGTACCACCCCATAGGCTAGTTTATTCAAATGCACCAAAGGGGGATTTTGAAATTTCAAGAGGAGGAGAAGAGGAGGGTCTAGGGACTTCGGGATGGAAGGAGAGTCTTCCCGCGTCATGAAGAGGGGCAGGCCTAGTAGTGAGATCAGGCGACTTTCCGACCTCGAGGGTCATTTGAGTGGGGCGATCCAGTCACATATGGTAAATTGATTTATTTCAAATTTTATTGCATGAACTCTCTTCTCACTTTCCCTCCTTTCTTTTTTTTTTTCTAGCCGTATCTGCTCTTTCCGGGCCCGAGGAAGTTTTCAAAACTGCCATGGCTCTCAGAGCTAACTTCTAACATCTCCATTGGCATGAGGGCTATACTCTCGAAGTGGCATCTTCAGGGGCTCCTTATTCATGCCAAGCACTACGAAAGAATCTGCATGGACTGGGCAGCTATGGGCGCATTAGTGGAGATCTGGCATCCCCAGACCCACACTTTCATCTTCCCCACTTTCGAGGCGACCATTCTCCTCGAGGAGGTGGAGCTTCTGCTTGGACTGAAGAAGTTCAAGAGTGATGGGAAGACGAAGCCGATGCGGATGTTGACAAAGGTGACTTCCGAGCTCGTCCTTGGAAGCTTCATGCTGCCCGACGCAGTCAGAAAGGTCCGCACTCAAAAGGGAATCGACTTGCGAAGGCTCGCGGTATGGGTCATGGATGCCTTGAAAGGCTCACCAGATGATGAACACTTGGAAGGAGTCATGAAAGGTTTTACCATCTGTCTGGCGGGAGCTCTTCTGTTTCCTTATGCCGACAACATAATGGAGGAGGACCAACTGAATGCTATCCACGGGTTTTGGAGCGGCAAGAGGGTGGGGCCGGCCATCCTTGCCTATCTTTACAGCGGCCATACTGCCTCGAGCATGGGTAAGCCTCCTTATGGTTGCGCACTTGTTTTGAACTGCTGGATTGACTTGCACTTCAAGTTCGACCACCGTGAGGGGATGCCGACCGGTTCGAAGCTCTTTCAACAAAGCCCCCTTTATCACATAGCCGATGTATTAGGCTTCGGTGGCACCGTGGCGAACCGAGTTCCATGGCTGAAGAGGCGTGAAGACTGGCGGTCTCACTTTCGAATCATGGCACAAACTCTCTTCACTTGTGCTCCGGCATGTCTCCTCTCTCTTGAACTTCTCATGAGGCCTTCTCCCGGAGCCGAGCTCCAACTGATCGGCGCGACCGAGTTCGTCCTTTACAACGCGCATCGGTGCTGCCTCCAGATCGGACTTCTACGCCACTCGTTCTCATCACTGACCGGGATCGTTCCTTTGAAGAAGAGGGAGTTAGGCACGGAAGCGGACGCGAAGGAAGCGAAGGCTATTAAAGCGCCTTGGAAGATGAGCGTTGCGGGAAAAGCCTTAGCGCATGTGGGGGAGAAATGCGAGCTTTGGAGGGCTTATGTAACCGAACTGGAGAAGTTAAGGCCTAGGGCGCCTAAGCCCCTGATCTAGCTCATGCGGCTTTCTCATGGAATAAAGTGTGGCTTTTGGATGTTTTGGACCCCTGTTCCCCTAATTATTATTTTTGTGATTTTCATTTTTCTTTGTGTTTTTGTTTTTATTTTGTGCTTTTGCTTGGATTGTACACTCATCTCTCTTTTTTTGTATTTTTGGTTATTATTATTATTTTTTTTCAAAAATTTTATTATGGGGGCGTCCAGGGGCCTGGACGCCCCTAAGTTCTTTTATTTCAAATTTTTTTGTTTTAATTTTGGGGGCGTCCAGGGGCCTGGACGCCCCTAAGTTTATTTTTAATTTTATTAAATTTTTTTTGTTTTTATCTTGGGGGCGTACAGGCGCCTGGACGCCCCTAAAATTTGAATTCTTTTGAAAAAAACAAAAAAGGTGGGGGCGTCCAGGCGCCTGGACGCCCCAAAGGAAGTTGATTCTATATATAGGGGGGGCCTCACCCCCCTGCTCACTTACACTGTTCATTCTGACGATCCGGCCATTCCAGAAAACCCATTCCCAGTCCCAATGGAGCAAGGAGGCCCGAGCCAGGATGGGGGGAGGCGGAAACGACGAGCTCGTCATTCGAGGGGGTGGAGAGATCATGCCGAGGAGGCTGCCGAGGAGGAGGAGATTGCCGTGGAGGAGGAGATCGTTGCGGAGGCACCTATCCTAGCCGTGGAGGGCCCTGCGGGTGCTGGCGACGTGGGGGAGGACGAGCACGATCCGGTAAGCCCCTCAGAACTTCAGTTTGTTGGTTTCTTAGGCTAAATGGGCGGACGAGAGGCTGTATGGAGAAGCCCGGGGAGCGGGGGAAGGAGGCGTCCAGGGGCCTGGACGCCTCCACATCTTCTTTTTTCATTTATTTATTTATTTATTTATTTTGGGTTATTATGTAAATAAACTAAAATTAAAAAATAAGGAGGCGTCCAGGGCATTGGACGCCTCCAAAATAATATATATTATTATTTATTTACTTATCATTTTTTTGTCTTTTGTGTTAAAAATAGGAAGAAAATAAAAAAAGGGGAGGCGTCCACGAGGCTGGACGCCTCTAAAAAAGTATATATATATATATAGATAAATAAAATAAATATTATGTACATTGTTATTTGTTTATCATGATTCTGATGTGTTGTTTGTTTTGTGGTGTGCAGGGGGTGATGAAGAGCCGGATCAGCTGGTCTCTAGTGGTGGCTGCGTACCGGGGACTGCCCGACTTCCAGAGGGCACGTGTAGACGCCATGGGTTTTGGACCCTTTCTCAGGATCGAGCCCTTCCGGCTCGACCTTCCTCTTATCCAGGCGTTGCGGGAGCGGTGGCACGCGCCGAGTCGGGCATTTCTGATGCCCTGGGGGCACATGGTGCCGACACTAGAGGACGTGGCTCGGATCACCGGGCTACGAGTGGACGGCGAGGCAGTGAGCGGGGTCACCTACCCTGACTACCGAGAGAGTGCCCTGGACCTGCTGTGGTTGGAGACGAGTGTGACTGATAGAGACAGCAGGGTAGTCGGTCGAGTGGAGATCATGGAGGCGCTTGGGTTCGGTGACCCACGCCAGCGGGTTAGCGAGACTGGAGCGGAGTTTCTGGCACGACTGAAGAGAGACGCCCGCGCAGCTTTTACCCAGGACCCGAGCGAGCGGGAGCTGGTGGATCTAGACCTCCGGAGGTTCCTCTTCTTCTTCTTGGGCCGCCTTCTGCTGGGGACGAAGGGGGATGGCATCCACTGCCGCTTCCTCGGGATCCTGGCGGACCTTGACAGAGTGGGGCACTACGCGTGGGGAGCGGCTCTGCTTGCCCATTTGATTGCTGATCTCTCCCAGACTTCAGAGAGGGACACGACAGTCAGCGGCTTCGCACCTTTTCTTCAGGTACACAATTTATTTATGCATTTTACCGTAGTTAAATATGCAATCACTCGTGCTAATGATGTATGATGGATGCAGGTGTGGAGTTATTACTACTTCCCGATGGGGAGGGCCAGGCAGGGGAACAAGAGAGCCGTTCCTCTAGCGCGACAGTGGAGGCCGGTCGTGGTAGCGGCACCACACAGCTACCAGCTGGCGTCACTTCGTCGGGAGCTAAGCGAGTATCCCGACGCCATGGTATGATGCGTATGATTTTTTGTGTTTAAGCATGTGACTGAATGGTAACTAACATGATGTATGTATGGTGATGCAGGTGGTGTGGAGACCCTACCTGGGCATGGGCGACGCTGGCCAGCCTTGGGTTGTAGCGGGTCTTCCTCGTTTCAGGCGGGACGTGTGGGTCCATTGCCTGAACGAGATCGAGCCGCTTCGGCTGAGGCTGGTTATGAGGACATTGGGGCTAGCCCAGGAGTGGGTTGATGTAGATGAGCCGACCCGCATCGGGCAGAAGACCAAGGGGAAGGCGAAGATTGTGGACTGGCGTACGCGCTTCCCAGCACAGTACCAGGACTGGCAGCAGGGCGGGGTCCCAGTGGTGTCCCATGTACAGGACAGTACTGATTACCTGAGACGGTACCGGGCTACGTACGGAGACCGCCTCTTCCTTGGTGGTATGGCAGGGGTAAGTGAAATGAAAATGCTTCACCCTTCTATATGTATATGCATGTGGCACTAACTTATGTGCAATGCAGGATGCTCGTGACAACATGATCGCCGACCTGCGGGCCCAGCTGGCAGACGCCAGGCGACAGTTAGTGGCCATCCGACAGGAGTTGGAGATCCTGGTGAGTTTATGCGATGCATTTTTGTGACCTGGATTTTTGATACTTGGCCTCTAACTATCGTTCGCTCTGTGTTTCAGCGGGCCCACCAGACAGCGACAGCCGGGATGGCTGGTGGAGCGGGTTCCAGTTCGCGGGGCCCTCCTCCGGAGGTTTCTGCCCTCCAGGAGCAGCTGGCGTATGTGGTGGCTCGGGCTGAGGAGGCCGAGCGTGACCGCGAGGCTCGAGTGAGCGTTTGTCTGACCTCAACTCTCCTTCTGGCTGCTCTCCTTTTATCACTGTTCTCTTACGGTGCATGCGTGCTTTGACAGGTGGCCGAGGTCCGAGAGGCCCTGGCGCGTGCCGTTCGTGCCGAGCAGGAGCGCGACGCTCGGGTGGCGGAGCGTGACGCCCGGATTATGGAGCTGGAGGAGGAGCGTCGACGGGAGGCTGAGGAGCTCCCTCGTGATGTGCTGGATCTGCGGATCGCCCTCGAGCTGTCGCGGAGGGAGGCGGTGAGAGAGAGAGAGGAGAGGAAGAGAGAGAGGGAGGAGCGACAGCGGGATCAGACCGAGAGGAGGGCTCTGGAGGCCCAGCTGCTGGAGCTCCGATTGAGTCTCGGCACGGCGGAGGGGAGGCTTCGGGAGAGCGAGGAGCGGTACCAGAGGGCGAAGGAACGCGGGGCGCAACTTCGTCAGTCTGGTTCTTTTTCCATGGGCAGCTATCTGGTTTCTTCGGCCGAGGAGCGTCGTCGCGCCTTCGAGGCTGGAGTGCCACCGCAGGGCGAGGTGAGCACGGCTTCTCAGGGTTCGCAGAGGCCCCCTAGGGATCCCCGGCAGAGGAGGGAGGAGAGAGATGACCAGGAGAGTGGCAGCGAGAGTTAGAGAGTTGCTTGTACACGTCACCCTTCTCACTGTATGATGTACTCTGACTATTATATGAAATAGATTTCGTGTGGCGTGCCCTTTTCTTTCCCGCACTTTCTTTTGCACCACGTTGTTTACGCTTCACGAGACTTTTGCCCTGGACAGAAGGGAACTACTTTGCACGGGGGGATTATGTTCCTTTCTCCCTTTTTGGGCGCGTCCAGGCGCGAGGACGCGTCTTAATCCTTGAATTCGAATTTAAAGCGTCGGGTGGCCTTTCTTCTCCCATGCCTTACCCGCAAACGAGCCCGCCTTCTGCCGAAACTCGCTTGCCCCCTTTTTCGTATTCCTCCTCTTTTGATCGATAGAGTTCGGTGGACCTGACCATGGTGAAGGTGGAGAGGGACACGGGACCCCTCGCCCAAGGAGGGACGCGCCAGAGCACGGAACGGCGTCCATGGAGGAGGCAGGGCCGCTTCGGGCCCCCGAGGGACCCGAGGGGCCCGATGTCGCGGAGGGAGGTGAACACGGTCTGGTAGGTCCTCCAATCTCTTCCTCTTTGATCCATTTTGAGTTTTGAAGCAAGGCGTACGAGGGGGAAAGGGTTCGGCGAGTGTTGCACTCAAGTGATGGACGCGTCCTAGACAGGGGACGCGTTCTTTGTTATGATGCGAGGTCCTCCTTCCTTGGTGCAGGACATGGCGAGGACCCTGGGCCTGGCCGATGAGTGGGCGAGTGCGGACGAGCCGAGCCGCGTCAGGAGGGAGAGTCGCGGCAAGGCGAGACTTGAGGACTGGCACGTACGTCTCCCTGGACAGCAAGGGAGTGTATTGGTGCAGGACAGCGCCGACTTCCTGCGGCGGCAGAGAGAGAGTTATGCGGGGCTTCCCCAAGCTGGGGACATGCGTGGCATCGGCGGTTCGCGCGCCAAACTGTCAGAGGCTAGGCGGCAGCTGGCCGTCGCTCAACATGAGCTGTCGCTCCTGGTAAGTTACGTGCCGCACTTTTATCTTCAGATTTTGGAGTTTCACTGACGGCCGTTGTTTATTTTGTTCCAGCGTGCCCAGCAGACAGCGACGGCGGGGATGATTGGTGGCGCATCTTCCAGTTCCTCGGCCCCTTTTCTCGAGATTGCCTCCCTCCGGGAACAACTTGCCAGTGCGGTGGCCCGCGCGACCCGGGCGGAAGAGGAGCGTGATGCCTGGGTGGCGACTGTAGCGGAGCTGCGGCATCGTGGTGAGGAGAGGCCTTCTCCAGACATCCTGGAGTTAAGGGTTCTTCTGCAGATGATGAGGAGAGAGGCAGAGAGAGAGAAAGCCGAGAGAAGGTCCGAGCGTCAGCGGGATCAGACCGAGAGGAGGGCCTTGGAGGCCCAAGTGAGGGAGCTCCAGCTGGGCCTTCAGGCCGTCGTGCAGAGGCTAGGAGGGATGGAGACGCGCTACGAGAGAGCGCTAGAGTTCGGGGAGCGACTCCGTCAGTCCGGTCGCTTTGCCGCTAGTGGCTTCTTCGCCACGCTAGGGGAGGAGCAGCGAGTCATTGCTGCGGAGCAGGCGCCAAGAGGCGAGGCAGGTGCTGCTGCACGAGGATCCCAGAGGCTTCTGAGGGACCCGCACCTCAGGGGAGAGGAGGGGAGCGCCCAGAGAGATGAGTGATGGTGAGGATCGGTGAGCTGGTGGACTCGCCACCTCTCTATGATTGTAGTGTTTATGACAGCTTATGTAGAATTATGAATGGAGTGATTTGATTTTCTGCTGCTCGTTTGTTCTCTTGTGCATTCCTTCTTCCCTACACTTCCTCTCCTTTGCACTGTTCCCATGTGATGGGTCTGCCGAGACTCCACCCCAAGCAGAGAATCGCGTCTTGTTGTGACCATTTTCCACGGGAATCTACCGTCGAAGTCAATAATGACGGCCCTAGTGCCTTCTCCCGGATGTTGCGTCAAATTTTGCGGACGTCCTTCAAAACATGATAGGGTATCCCTAGACAACATAGGGTGCTAGTCGTCATATTCTTCGTCCAATCAATCACCCTGTGCGAGCGGTGAAGTGACACACGGGACCGCATGGTAGGTGCCTCATCGCGAGGGCTATTATTAAAGGTGATGGAGACAATCTTGGCCTGCACACCTTCCATTTCTATAAATTCTTGTCCCTTTTATCCTCCTAGGTATATCGAAAGCTAACTCGAGGAGCGTAAGTTCTCACGGGAGAGGAGGAGTTCAAAATTCCGAGAGTTAGATGGAGGGCGAATCTTCCCACTCCTCGAAGAGAAGCAGGTCCAGTGGTAGTAGTTCCCGAAAGGTTTTCAGACCTCGAAGGTCACTTCAGCGAAAGGGCCCAATCACAACTCGTAAGCCAAGTTTTCCTGTCCTTTTTTCCATTCTTTTTTCTTCCTTTCTTTCTGACCAAACCTTTCTCCATTTCTTGTATGCGTAGAGTGTGATGAAATCACAGATCTCATGGGAGTTGGTAGTGGCAGCATACCGAGGTCTCCCAGATTTTCAGAAGGCCAGGCTAGACGTGATGGGTTTTGGCACCTTTCTTCGGATCGAGCCGATCCAGCTCGACCTGGTCCTGATCCAAGCCTTGTGTGAGAGATGGGACCCAGTGAGTCGGGCATTCCTGATGCCCTGGGGGCACATGGTGCCCAGCCTGGAAGATGTGGTCCGAATTACGAGTCTCAAGGTGGATGGCGAGGCAGTGACCGGAGTCACTTACGCGGACTACCGAGAAGGTGCCCAGAAGTTACTGGGTTTGGACCTAGATGGTCGGAAAAACAGGTCGGTAGCTAGGGCGTCCCTCATGGATGCATTAGGGCTCACCGACACTCGTCGGCGGGACGACGAATCCTCAGAAGAGTTCATGGAAAGGATGGAAATAGGATGCCGTGCCGTGTACTGCACAGATTTCGGCAACTGGGAAAGATGCAACATAGATTTGAGAAGATTTCTCCTCTTCTTTTTGGGGAGATTGGTACTGAGCTCGAAAGGGGATGGTATCCAATGTCGCTTCCTGGAGCTGCTGTCAGACCTTGAAAGAGTAGGATACTATGCCTGGGGAGCTGCCATGCTGGCGCACTTGTTTGCGGGTCTGTTCCAAGAAGCGGACCGTGAGATGACTGTGAGTGGTTTCACACCATTCATCCAGGTATTTTTGGTTTTGCTTGTTTTGTATTTTTTTTTGTGTTTTTACAAGGTACTGATGACCTGCGCCGAGCAGCTGTGGAGCTATTATTACCTCCCCATGGGGAGAGCTCGGCATTGGCGACCCGCGATGGTGCCGTTAGCCAGGCGGTGGGAACCCATCATGAGTGCGGCACCCCTAACCTACCAACTGATGGTGCTAAGGCGGGAGCTACAGGAGTTCCCTGCAGTGATGGTAAACTGGAGACCCTACTCAGACATGGTCGATGCCGACCAGCCGTGGGTTCTAGCAAGTCGTGCCCGGTTCGGACGGGAATTGTGGATGCACTGCCTGAATGAAATCGAGCCGCTTCGGCTACGATTGGTTATGAGGACTTTAGGACTGGCTCAAGAATGGGTGGATTCAGCTGCGCCACCTCGTGTCGGGAGAAAGACGCGAGGACCGGCGACCTGCATTGACTGGCGCGTGCGGTTCCCTGAACAGTATGAGGACTGGCAACGGGGTGGCACGATTGTAGAATCACATGCGCGGGATAGCGAGGACTACTTGCGTCTATATAGGACAAAGTACGCAGAGCGGCTCCAACCCCGGGGACTTGTGGAGGTAGGTTTCCCCTTTCTCTTTTCTTCTTTCTCCCTTTTTGGTTTTCTGGTGGAAATGCTGACTCGTATGGCTGCAGGATATCCGCGATACGATGATAGCGACTTTACGAACTCGCTTGGCAGAGATGGAGCAACGGTTGGGCAATGCCCGCGGAGCTACGAGCGCCTTGGTAGGTGTACAGTGCGTTCCTAATTAAAACCCCAGATTCCAGATGTTGGCTGCTAATTGACGCGGTCGTAGCATGCCCAGATTGGCGCGGCTTCCCCAGCGATGGGAGTAGGTGGTGCCTCTTCCAGCTTGTGGATTCCCACCTCAGAACTTGACTTGCTTCATGAGCAACTTGCTCATGCCACGCAGCGTGCTGCGGAGGCAGAAGGGATGCTCCGTATACAGGTAAAAGTTTCAGTGTTGAGTTCTCTTTGTTTTACGCCTTATTGCGTATCTGAGATGGTACACTCGGCAGGAAAAGGAGACGGAAGAAGCGCTTGCCACGGCTGCGCAGAAGGAGGCTAGGATAGCAGAACTGGAGAGGGAACTGCGGCGTCATCCTGATGACGACTCCTCTAGGGATGCCGTGGAACTGAGGATCACTCTCCAGTTGGAGAGGGAAGACCGCGAGAGAGAACGGGCAGAGAGAGAAAGAGACGCAGAGAGAGAAAGAGCCAACAGATTGACTGAAAGGGAGGAACGAAGGGCCATGGAGGCCCAACTATTCGAACTCCGAATCAGCCTTGGTCTTGCTGAACAGTGGCTGAGAGATGGTGAGGAGCGCTACCGAAGAGCACGAGAGCGCGGCTTTCGTGTTGGTAGCTTCTCTGCTGCTTCCGTGGATCAACGCCGGGATGTGGGAATAGGAAGGGGAGTACAGAGCGGTAGGAGTACCGCTTTTCGTAGTTGGGTAGCACCTTTGAGAGCGTTTTGCCCGGAGAGTAGTGGGACGAGTAATGCGGAGAGAGAGGGCGGAACTTGATGTAATTTTTTTTGTTTTTGGAATAAAATACAAGGTTCGGTTTGTTTGGTTTTCACCTTTGCTTCTGTTGCCTGAATCCCTGCATACATCACTGAAACAAACAAATCAGAATTTCTGTTCTGACTTGGCCCCTTGCTCAATAAGCAAATGGTCACTGTGACTGTCCTTGATAACTGGTCAAGGGGCCAAGCCTTTATCAACGAAGGCGAGGGAAAGATGTGGTGATGATAAATGCGATAGGCAAGCACACGAATGCAAGCGGTATTAAAAGCGAGATGCTGCACGTAAATGCAATCATGCAAAATTGATTTGTTTTCTTTTTATATTTGGCATTTTTTTATTTTATCATAAAAAAGATTTTTTTTGCTTGCAAATATGTACATTTTCTCTTTTCCATTTTTTGTTGTTTTTATCATTTCAATTTTTTTTCTTGCTAACGCCTGGCAAGCACCCAAATGGCACCTAACCTACGTGAGACTGGGGTTTCTTACTAACCTCCCAGGTATCCTAAGTGCACATCTAGGTTGATTTGGGCCTCTAGACCCCTCGAATGATGATCCCGCCGGCTAAGACTTACCCTGATGACAATACCGTCATGCCATGCTTAGGCTCCCAGTCGCTTCCGACCACAGGGATTCACCCAAAAGGTGTTCGAGGTAAATGATTTGCCCGACTCGGGTCTGTCTCCTCACAACTCTAGATGGTATATGATGGAACACCCTGGAACCCTAACGACCAACCGCGCGACGCTGACCCGGAATCAGACGTCGTCGCACCCATAGGTGACGCGCTTGCATTGGCCTAAGCCCGAGGTTAAACAAGAAGACATCAAGGTGGTAAACAGGGGTCTTGACCAGCCAGAAACACGGAGACTCCTTCGCAGCGATAGCTTTTGCTTTTCAAAGTAGGCAACCAAATGTGTATATTAAAATAAGGTCGCAGACCCTGGGCAGTTTTCACCCTTCAGAAACTCCATCGAACCTTCATCTTTAGAGGGAGAAGGAAGAGTGTAGGGGATAAACCTCCTGAGAGGACCGGCAAAGCCGTTAACCCGGCGAGCGAATAAGGGCCCATTAACTCTTTCCCTTCGGACAACTTCGGACCAAATCTCGAGCATTTACATTCCACGGCCCCTTTTGTGGATTCATACTTTTATTTTGAGGGGTTCCGTTTATCGCAACAGGCACGGTCACGACCAGGCTTTTCTCTTGATTTTAATTTTGTATTTCTTTTTGTGAGGGAGATATAGTCGTTTGACGTTTGTGGGCTCCCTTTTCATATGCCTGCGGGGACACTGCCCTCTTCTCGTGCTCTGATCGATGCTCGAGGAAATGGATCCTACACTTACTTTTGGGGTTCAAGTTTCGGTTTCTCATGCTCAGCGTTTTAAGGGCGCCGACTGTCTCATTTGGTCGAAGAGAAGAGAATAAAGATTACAGCTTCCGGAGATCTTCTGGGTGGATTCCCACCGTAGGCGATGCTACCAAGTTTTTTTTTTTGAATAAAATACATAAGTGAGCACATGTTAGCTTCCTTCGAGCGAGCATAGGCCGACGTGGCCAGACAGGGATCTTCCACGGTTCTGGCAAACCAAGACCCGGTGCCTACCAAGCCTTAATGGGCCCTATCCTATCATGAAGGTTAGATGCAGTGACTTGACTACATGGTGACCACCAGGCATTGGCATTTTAAATTTTCCATATTTTTAGTGGTTTTCAATATTTCTTTATTTTTGATATTTTTTATCTTTTCATCATTTTTTTGTTTTGTGCTAAGGGTAGTATTTCTTAAGATAAAGCCCATTCCAAGGGTGGGATAACTCGGTCCCTTCGGCGTTGACTAGCTTGTAGGCGTTGCCAGGGTATATGGCTTGAATTACAAATGGTCCTTCCCAATTGGGTTGGAGCTTAGAACGCGGCCCTCCAGGTTTGACAAAAATTCTTTTTACGACCATCTCACCGACTTTGAATTTTCTCTCAACGACTTTCTTTTGGTAAAAGCGAGCGAGTCTATTTTGATACACACGCGCGTGTTCGGCAGCGGCCAGCCGCTTCTCATCCAAGAGTTCCAACTGGGCGAGGAGTGAATTACGACGATCGTCGAGGGAAAATTCCTCGTCCAATTGTACCCTGAGAGAAGGGATCAGAGTTTCGTACGGGACTACCGCTTCCATACCATAAGTAAGGGCAAATGGAGTCTGCCCGGTGGGGGTACGGATTGAAGTGCGATAGGCCCATAGGGCTTCGATAAGTTTTTCTGGCCAGTCTGAAAACTTACTAGACTCGCAGGTTTTTTTGATGATTTTGAGCAATGTTTTATTGGTGGCCTCCGCTTGGCCGTTACCTTGTGGGTAATAAGGCGATGAATGATGCAATGCAATTGCGTACCTTTTGCAGAGGTCCTGTAGGTCCTGAGAAATGAACTGTGGCCCATTGTCGGTGACGATTGTGCTCGGGACGCCGAACCTGGCAAGGATGTTCTTCGTGATGAACTTGCAGACTGTCGATGCCTTGATTTCCGCATAAGCTTCGGCTTCGGCCCATTTGGTGAAGTATTCCGTCGCAGTAAGGATGAATGATTTCTGCTTAGTGAGGGAATTGGGATCACCTAGGGGACCGATGATGTCGAATGCCCACATGGAGAAAGGCCATGGGGAGGAGATTGGATGAAGTGAGGAAGATGGTGAATGGATTTTATCGGCGTGAAGTTGACACTTGACGCACCTACGAACATAGACGGCACAATCCTCCTCCATAGTGGGCCAGTAAAAGCCTTGCCTAATGATCTTCTTGGCGAGCATCTGACTGTTCACATGGCCACCGCACACACCCGAGTGTGTCTCCTCTACACATTTCAGACCTCATCGTCATCAAGACATCTCAACAGAATGCCAGTAAGGCTCCTTCTATAGAGTAGACCCCCAACCAATGTGTATTTCTGAGCCACTCTCCTTATGGCCTTCTTATCTTCTGTGGTGGCTCCTTCGGGATAAGACTGATCTTTGCAATATTTGACGATCTCGTAGAACCATGGTTTCTCCTCGTCGGTCAGCTCTTCTTCTGCCTCTGCCAACATGATTTCCCTCTTCTCACGGATTTCTTCCTGTAGGATCTTCCTTGCTATCCTGTCTTTGATGTTCACGTAGGAAGCGTCATCAATTGCAGGTGCGTGAAGTTTGTAGATGGAAATGGACTTAAACCATCTCCCTAGAGGAACCTTATGGCCGAAGCCAACGAGGCAAGGGCATCAGCGAGGATATTCTGATGACGAGGGACATGAACAAAGATCAATTTGGTGAACAGTTTGGCAAAGGCAGCAGTGAGTTCTTGGTATGGTTTGAGCTTAGGATCGCGAGTGCGATACTTAGTGAGCACCTGGCGAAGAATGAGTTGACTGTCACCCACGACTCGCAATTCGGTGACACGAAGAGAATGAGCGAGTCCCAAGCCAGCTAGAAGAGCTTCATATTCGGCTATATTGTTGGTGACTGGGAATTTGAGTTGGTACGCTAGTGGGAATGTGAGGCCTTCAGGCGACAGGAGGGCAACGCCGATTCCTTTCCCTTGAGAATTCAGAGCTCCATCGAAATATAACGTCCACATGTAATCATCTGATTGGTTGATGGACATTAGTTCCTCATCTGGAAACTCTGATTGGACAGGATCAAACTTGAGAAGAGGATGGTAAGCGAGATGCTCGGCTATGGCATAACCTTTAATTGCCTTTTGCTGGATATAAGTGATGTCAAACTGAGAGAGAAAACTTTGCCAGCGTGCTAGCCTGTCCGTCAGGACGGATTTCTCCAAAAGGAACTTGATGGGATTCATGCGAGCAATCAAATGGACCTCATGAGCCAGGAAGTAGTGTTTCAATTTCTGCACTACCCAAACGAGGGCAGCACAGGTTTTCTCCATGATTGTGTACTCCTGCTCACAGGAGTTGAGGAGTTTGGAGAGGTAGTAGGTTGCCCGTTCCTTACCTTCTTCATCAGCTTGTGCGAGGACGGCTCCCACAGAGTCATCCAAGACTGAGATGTAGAGGATCAGAGGTCTCTCCGGTTTGGGTGGGATGAGAACGGGCGGACTAGCCAAATATTCCTTTAACCCTTCAAAAGCTTTCTGACACTTAGAATCCCAGTGGAATTCTACCCCCGGCTTGGTCAACTCGTAGAAAGGTCTACACCTTTGTGAGTGCTGAGACACAAACCGACGGATGAACTGCAGCCTCCCAATTAGACCTCGAACTTCTCTTAAATTTCTAGGGGGCGGCATATCCCTGATGGCTTTGGCTTTGTTGGGATCTATTTCAATCCCTCTTTTGCTCACAATAAAACCCAGTAATTTGCCTGATGACACACCAAACACACATTTTTTCGGGTTCATTTTCAGTTGGAACTCCCTTGATCTTTGCAACACCTTAGCTAAAACCCTTGGATGCTCTTCCCTGGTTCTTGATTTCACCAATAAATCATCCACGTACACCTCCAGATATATGTGCATCATGTCATGAAATATGGCCATCATGGCTCTTTGGTAAGTAGCTCCATCATTCTTTAATCCAAATGGCATGACCACGTAACAGTATGTCCCCCATGGCGTAGTGAATGACGTTTTCTCCTGGTCATCTTCTGCCAACCGAATTTGATTATACCCCGAAAATCCATCCATGAATGAAAGGGTCTCATAACCTGCGGTGTTATCAACTAACACATCAATGTGAGGCAAGGGGAAATCGTCCTTTGGACACGCGCGGTTAAGGTCCCGGAAGTCTATGCAAATCCTGACTTTGCCATCCTTCTTCATGACTGGGATAATATTTGCCACCCATTGGGGATAGAGGACGACTCTAATGAACCTGGCTTTGTGGAACTTGTCGACCTCTTCTTTCATTTTTAGAGCCATTTGAGGGTGGAAACGTCTTAACCTTTGTTTTACCGAGACGGCCCCTGGTTTTAAAGTTAAGCGGTGTTCGACCAGGGTGGGATCCAGCCCCGGCATGTCCTCGTAGCTCCATGCAAACGTGTCCTTATACTTTTTAAGAACTTGGACCAATGCCTCTTCTTCAGAGGGTGGCAAATTATCACTTATGAGGATGATCCTAGGGTCTTCCTCAGTTCCCAAGTTCACTTCCTTGGTGGACTCTTCTACCGCGGCTGACGGCCCGTCGAATCTCCTTACTCCACTAGCATATGCGGCAGCCGCATCCTCATATTCTTCACCCTCATCTTCACTAGGGTATTCCTCATCTGTGATCTCATAAACTCCATACCCTTCATCAATTGCACAGTTATCCTCGCATTCCATTTCTGGTAACTGGATGGGATCTTCTAATAACTAAGGGATGGCAAGGAGGGCCTGACACCTGACGGCTAAATCTAGAAGGAACCGACGAGGGATCTGCCTACCCTTGGATTTCTTCCTAGGTACTACCCTTGACCTAGACTGACTGACATTATTTACAGAAGGAGAGAAGGTTGAAGGGGATGGTGAAGAATGTACAGGGACAGGCCCCTCGAAGGAGGGGTGAAAAAGGTCGCTCATCGGACCTTGGACGGGTGGCTCGCGAAACGAGACGCACCCATGTGAGATGTAGGATGTTTCCTCAACAAAGATGTGTTGCTGGGGAGTTTGAAAATTGACGTTTTTTTTTCATTTTCATTTTTGATGACAAAACAACGAAAAGAGATCGTAGGGAAGAGGAAGGTAGTTATGGCTAGAGGGTTGGGAGGCTCATGGAGCAGATCGTGATTGAAGACCCGACGTGGGTTGAGAAGTCCGCGCAGGTATGCGAGAAGAGAGGGGGACCTGGGGAGATCATCAGACAATCGTCTGGCCCAGGGAGAAGACAGCAACAGTGGCTGTGATGAGTGAACGGAGAAGATGACGGCTGATAAACCGTCGATAGTGATGGTGACAGCGGATGAAGATCCGCCGATGACCAGGTCCTTCTGGCGAGGACAAGGATAGCTTGGAACCTTGGCAACAATGGTGGTATTCTCTGGCATTCCGGAGGTCAATGACGGCCCCTCGAGCTGCGGAGGCGAGAACATCCTTCCTAGCGCAATAGAAACATCCGGTATATCGAACCATTTGTCCCATTCGCATTCTGGATCTTTGATCTTGCCTCTTTTGGTAATCCTGGAATATCTTTCAGCTGAATACACAACATGTAACCTCCCACGTGCTTCTAGCGGATAATCCCTCATCTGAATAACGGGCCCTTTGTTGAAGTGGTTTGTTAGGGTCCATGTGAGGGGCTTCCAATCCGCCTTGAATGGTCCTTTGAAACCCAGACCAAACCTGTGATTCGGCTTAACTTCTGTTAGCGGCTTCAGCCTACCTTGCAGTTGCGCGCCCAAACCCCTGCCCTGCTGATAGCCGATGTTCCTCATAATCTCCCAACCTTTGGAGTGAAAGGGGAGATGCGGTGTTGTTACCTTGACCAGCTCCTTGGGCGCTAGCGGAACGTGAGATACATCATGCACATCCAGCAGCGACAATATGGGCCGGTGAGACGGCCAAACGGAGGGTAGAGAGGTGTTGATAGCATCCACCGTGGGAAGGATAGGCGTACTTACCACCTTAATAATTCTTCCGTTGTAAGGAAACTTCAAGCATTGATGGTTGGTGGAAGGTACGGCATCTGCGGCTTCAATATAAGGGCGACCCAGTATGACCTTGAATGTAGGGTCCATGTGGAGAATATGGAATTCCGTGGAGACTGTCATAGGGCCTAGCCCTACTCTTAGAATGATCATCCCCTGTGGTGGTCTTTTGCTATTGTCATAAGCTGTGACCGTGATCGAGGAAGGTCTGATATGTTCCTCGTCAACCCCGCACATCCGAAGGGTGCTCATGGAGATCACGTTTATGGATGCGCCTGTGTCTACAAGGCACGGGTTTACGGATACCTCATTAACTTTTATCGAGACACACAACGCATACTTCCGAGCTTCCCTGGGAGCGAGCTCATAGTTGTGGAATATGATGGCTGGTTGTGTGTCCGTTGGGGTCAAAACGGCCGAAATCTTTTCTGCGGGGAGGTCCTCATTTACCATGACCCTTTGAAGATATTGCATCAAGGCCGCCTGATGTGACGTGGATCTTTGGAGCAGCTCGAGGATGGAGATCCGAGCGGGCGTCCTATCTAGGTGTTTCAGCAAATCATATTGTGTTCCAGGGACGGACTTTTCCAACTGCTCTCCATCCTTTTCTTGCTGAGACTGCTCGGGATTCTGACTGTCCTGGGGGAAAATCCTGTGGAAAATCCTTCCACTTCGGAGCACCATTGCCTGTGGCTTTTGTACCTCTACAGGGGCAGCAGTGGATTGCAGCAGAGGTTTGAGGGGCAGTGATGGGGGAATGGTTGGTAGAGCAGGGGTGATGACGGGAGCAGGGGTCCTGATGAGGGGCTTACTAGGCGGAGGTATGGCGGAGGTAGGGGGAACACCATGTGGGTTACGACGGATGAGGGGCTTGGAAGGTGGAGGTAAGGTGGTGGTGGGTAAGGCTTGAGATGGGCGGCGGGTGATGAGTGGTTTTGAGGGCATTGATGGCGGTGTTGTGGGGGAAAAAGGGGTTACGTGCGGTTGACGGGTGATAAGATGCTTAGAGGGCATAGGGGCAACTGCGGTGGAGGTGGGCGGTGGAGTGGAGGAGTGAGAGGAGATGGGAAGGTGTGAAGGCGCAACGGGGGGTGTCGGCTGATAGGTTATTGGGGTGCGAATAAGGGGGCACGATGGCAGTGGAAATGGTGAAGGCGATGCATATGCGGGTTGGTGGGAAAGAGGTGCTACCCGGGCGACACAAGGGAGTTGCATGATGATAGGGTTGGTGGTGGAAAGAATAGAGGCATTTTCCAGGTGCCATACCTGCTCCCTCCCGACTTCCGAGAAGGAGGAGATGGGGTTCACCTGATGATTGGGCTGCTGGTGCTCTGGTAGTGGATTTTGGAGGATGCCCATGTTTGGCTGCTGTTGTGGTACCTGCTGAGGCTGTTGTTGTTGTTGTTGCGGTGCTTGTTGCTGTTGTTGTAGCTGTCGTTGTTGCTGTGGTTGCTGTTGTTGTTATTGCTGTCTAGGAGGAGGTCTCCTGGCCTTCATCATGGTGACGCATCGCCTCATTTCGTCCCAATCTATTTGATGTTCATCGTTCATATCATAGATATAATCTCTGAAATGAAAATAGTTTTCCACTGTATGACCCGGCTGTCTATGGAAGACACAATATCTGGAAGTGTCGACGTTCGTGGGCCATATGGCTCTCTCCTTAGGCAAGGTGAGGAAATTAGCAGCCATGAGAGCATTGAAGATATCTGATAACGATTCCGGCAAAGGTGGGTAATGAGCTATCCTAGGTCCAAGTGGCCTCCTCTGTTGTTGGGGGCCATAATCCCCGGGTGGTGGAACCTGATTATATTGAGGAGGTCGCTGTTGTTGTTGTTGAAGATAGAAGGGTTGAGGCATATTGTTTTGGAGGAGATTGCTTTGCGGTGGAGGATGAGAAGGGAACGAACCTTGTTGAAGAGGAAGCAGAGGCATTTGTGGAAGCCTAGGGTTTGCCACATAGTTAGCGTCGTTGACCGCATTCACTTGCTCATTCGTCACGACCCCTTCTGTCGTTCCGCCTGGGACGCCAGTGCCCGGCTTCCTAAACACCTTCGGCTTTGGTGGCTCGAACATGTGCATGAGAGGAGAATCTTTCAGTTGCGTCTGGACATACCGAGCCCTCTCGTACAGTTCCTCCATGGTGTTAAGCTTGTTCATTGCCAGAATATGCCTAAACTGGGGGGTAGCATTTGATATAATCATCTTCACCTGCTCTGGCTCTGAGATGGTATCCTTTATCCTTTCTGCCAGGGATCTCCATCTATCAGCGAACTGGACGAAATTTTCGTCCGGCTTCATTTTTTCGGCGACCAGGTCGGTGATAGAAAGAGACGGGCCAACTCGGTCCCGGTATCTCTGTAGGAACTTCCTCTGAACCACGTCGAAGTCCTCAGCCTCGCTTGGCTCTAGGGCGTAGAACCATTCCAACGCAGGGCCATCTAATGACCTCCTAAAGAGGTATGCCAGAGATCTTTTATCATTTTGCCAAAACGAGGACTCGTACATGAAGTCCTTCAAATGGGTAGAGGGGTTGCCAGTGCCGTTGTACCTACGGTACGTGGGCATCTCAGAAGGGGGAAGGCGAAATATTGGTAGGATAGGCAGAGAAACCTCAGGGGTGGATTTCACATCCACCCTTTTTTGTAAGTTCCGGAATTGCTCGTCCATCTTATTCAGTTTATTCAAGAGGGACTGGGTGAACGGGTCAATTGGTGAAGGTGGCACTTGCCAGGCAGAAGCGGTAGGCCTCCCAGAGGCCTGAGAAGGAAACCTAGGACAGGAGGGATATTGGGGTCTACCAACGGGTAGGCCCGTGGGATTTGTGTTTGAAGGGTGGCTTGCGCCGGAGATTGGGAGGGGAGTTGGAAGGAGGGAGGCTGGTGATTTGCCTGCCCGAGAGGTGAGGAGGAGGGAATGGCCTGCATAGACTCTTGGACAGGGGTTGTAGTCGGACTCAGCTCCGCAGGAGGGGGGGGGGACTGACTTCCCTTTTAGAATGGCCTGGAAGGCCTGAAGTTGCTCAGGGTTGAGTTGGGTGTTGGCGAGGACACCTAACAGAGCGGAGATGTCCTGGGGGGAAGATGTATCCCCGGCAACATTCGGCACTTCATGTGAGGACTCGTGGGATGGACCAGCGTCCATAGCGTAGACATGAGGCCCGCCTTGGTAGCCCTGGTCCGGGCTGTATTCTACGTAAGAGTCATGACCCGAGTCATGCATTTGAGGCTCATAGCCAAAGGCGTTAGCCTCGAAAGCATCGTAATCATACTCGGCCATCCTTAACACTTTTCCAGAACGTAATAACATACACCAGCGCACAAGCAGCAGAGATTAACACACAAGTGGATGCTTTACGTCTTTTTTGTTTTTGTTTGAACTTTTTTTTTTTTTTAACGATTGTAAAAGTTCACACAAAATGTGCAAAAATCCTAGTTGCACCTTTGTTTTACCGCCGTGTGAACTAGGGACACTCGACTCACCGCGAATGGGGTAACTAAGCTCCGGGGAACTTCAACGGTATAACCTGCCCAGTGAACAAAGGGGAATCCTTCGCTGTCGGGGACTTATGGAGGTCCCAGTGAAAGAGATCCTAGTCCGTCGAGAGGAATTCCCTGCGGAGAGTCCTTCTTTTACCAAGAGGGGGTGATCCTAAGAAAGAAATAGAAAGAAAGGTAGAAAAGAGGGATGGACGTATGTGATGAAATGCTGACAGATATATAGAGCATAACAGAATAACAAGACGATCAAGGTATAACAACGCACAAGAGATGGTAAGGCAAACTACAAGAAGGTGCAAGGGTAACACACAACAAATGATAAAATGAATCACAAGAAGCTGCAAGGGTAATTGTAAGAAGCAACTGAGAGATGAAGAACACGTAAAAGATGATAAAGCAAGTCAAGGGCTGCAAGAGTAACTAAAAGAAAGCAACTGAGGTCCCACCGTGATCGCCAATCTGTGGACTGTCGAATGGAGATCCACTCAAAAGGGAACGAGAAACGCGAGCGACGGGCTACAAACTCGCAATAACTAAAAGCTAATAGGGGAAGGGGTCATGCAACATGTCAACAGAGAAAAGAGCATACGTAGGATGCCAAAGGGATGTGATCGCCAGAGGGGTTACCTCAATGAAAAGAAATGATCGCGTGTACCTGGCACGAGGCACGGAAACTGTGAATCATCGAGAGCGGGAAATGGTGGGTTGCTTCTTCCTCCCCCTTCGGCCGACCGACGGGGAGGGCTTTCCTTGGGTACCCTTGCAAAACAACGACAAATAAATAACAAGTGGATCAGAAAGATGAAGGTGCAGCAATCAATTCTAGCGATGCAAGTAACGAAATGACGGCCGGACACACACCTGGTTGGTGTTGTCTTTTAAACCCCTCTCGGACACGAGTAGGAGGAAAATGCTTATGATGGATGGTGATTATACCAACGTAGGAACAGGAAGAGACTCCCCCAAAAGGGGGTGAAAGATGCGATATGATGTATGCAAGATATCTAAGGAAAAAGAGAGGAGAATGGCTTATTGGATGGCCGATGGCGAGATCCGGCGGAGCCTCGGTAGCGTAGGGATGACGTGGGAGCGCGACGGGCGAAGACGGCCTTTCTCCTGCGAGCACGGGCACCCAGGAATCCGGCAGAACCTCACCTACAAAACACCCACGGGTTAGGAATGGAATCCGACAGCCTCCCGGCGCTCTTTTTTTCGACCCCGAACCGAGGGGGGGTAGGCCCCTATTTATAGAGTTCTGGAAGATGGAGGCGTCCAGGGGCCTGGACGCCTCCATTACTTGGATCCTTTTCAAACGACAATCCGACCGGCTGACGGATAGTCAGTGGCCAGGGGCACCCGTGACCTGGATGATGGAGGCGTCCAGGGGGGCTGGACGCTTCCATGATTTGGATTCTTTTCAAACGACAGGCCGAGCAACGGTTGGGCAGTGGCCGGGGGTCGCCCGTGAGTTGATTGATGGAGGCGTCCAGGGGCCTGGACGCCTCCATAAATTGGATTCTTGTCACACGACAAACCGAGCAACGGTCGGGCAGTGGTCAGGGACGCCCGTGAGCTGGATGATGGAGGCGTCCAGGGGCCTGGACGCTTCCATGATTTGGATTCTTTTCAAACGACAGACTGAGCAACGGTCAGTCGGTGGTCAGGGACGCCCGTGAGCTGTATAATGGAGGCGTCCAGGGGCCAGGACGCCTCCATAATTTGGATTTCTTTCAAACGACAGGCCGAGCGAGAACGCCCGCGAGCCAAATCATGGGGGCGTCCAGCCTCCTGGACGCTTTCAAAATATTTTTATTTATTATTTTTTTCATTTTTTGTCATTTTTATGGAGGCGTCCAGGGGCCTGGACGCCTCTATGATTTTTTTTTAATTTTTATTATTTTTATTTATGGAGGCGTCCAGGCGCCTGGACGCCTCCATGATTTTCCTATTATTTTTATTATTTTTATATATATGAATTTTTGGAGGCGTCCAGTCTCCTGGACACCTCCAAGATTTTTCACGGAAAAATTCAAAAAAATGTGAAAAAATTCAAAAAAATAGGAAATCACCAGAGTAATAAAAAAAGTGAAGTCCGCCTTGGGGTATCATAGTGTAATATGAGATTTACTCACTGTAATGTCAAGAATGGCGTGTCTACAATCGGCACAAAATCTATCCTTTGCGTTAGCATTACCTTTTTGCTAACGAATAAACCCCTTTTTTCGGCGCGATACTTCATGTTCTAGTCGACCCTCTCAGCATCCTTCTATTACATGAGTTCAAAAAAAAAGAGAAAGAAACAGAATTGGGGTTAAAAATATATATACCCCGCCGGCCTTGTTCCTAAATAGGGACGAGGGCAAAAATGGCTATAACCCGGCTGCGGCGAAAACCCGAAAGGGCGCTGCGGGCAAAATTGGGTACCCCGCCACGTGAAAACCTGAAAGGGCGCGTGGGCAAAAGCAAGAGGGGGCTGGCCTAGGTGAAAACCCGAAAAGGGCGCTTAGGTCAGTAAAGTGGTAATCCAAAAGTTTCTCTTCATCCTCCTCTCAATGGGATTCCCAAGGGATAACCATCAGAAGTCCCACCGGAGATCCCCTAATAAACCTATGTCCGACCCTCGTCATCATCGGCGGGATCGGTCGACCCCCATCCTATAACTTGGACCTTTCGTCCTCGTTAATGAGCATGTCCCTTGCTTCGACATGTAACCCATGTCGACGAACAAACCCGTGTTCGACCCCCGTCATCATCGGTAAAATTGGTCGAACCCTACTCCTTTAACTTGGACGTTCCGTCCTTGTTATTGAATATATCCTTTGCTTCGACATGTAACCCATGTCGACGAACAAACCCGCGTTCGACCCTCGTCATCATCGGCGAGACCGGTCGACCTCTATCCCTTAACTCGGACGTTTCGTCCTTGTCAATAATCATACCTTTGCATCGACATGTAACCCATGCCGATGAACAAACCCAGGATTTGACCCTCGTCATCATCGGCGAGACCGGTCGACCTCTATCCCTTAACTTGGACCTTTCGTCCTTGTCAATAATCATACCTTTGCATCGACATGTAACCCCTGCCAATGAACAAACCAAGGATTCGACCCTCGTCATCATCGGCGAGACCGGTCGACCTCTATCCCTTAACTCGGACCTTTCATCCTTGTCAATAATCATACCTTTGCATCGACATGTAACCCCTGCCGATGAACAAACCCAGGATTCGACCCTCGTCATCATCGACGAGATAGGTCGACATCTACCCTTAACTTGGACCTTTCGTCCCTGTGAATGAATATACCCTTTGCTTCAGCGTGTAACCCACATCGATGAACGAACCCAGGTTCGACCCTCGTCACCATCAGTGAGGTAGGTCGACCTCTGTCCCTTGGCCTGGACCTTTCGTCCCGGTCAAGAACCATATGGCCTTTGCTTCGGCATTTAGCCAATGTCGACGAACCAAACCAGGATCCGATCCTTGTCATCATCGACAAGGCCGGTCGGCGTCCTAGCAAACAAGCTCTCCTGTGTTCCGGATCCTCTAGGGAATTAAGAGAAAAAAGAGAAAAGAAACAGAAATGGGGTTAAAAATAGAGATACCCCGCCGGCTTTGTTCTTAAATGGGGACAAGGGCAACAATGGCTATAACCCGACTGTGGCGAAAACCCGAAAGGGCGTTGCAGGTAAAATCGGGTGCCCCGCCACGTGAAAACCCGAAAGGGCGCGTGGGCAAAAGCAAAAGGGGGCTGACTCTGACGAAAACCCAAAAGGGCGCTTGAGTCGGTAATGTGGTTAAAAAAATGTTGAAATGAATATAAAAAAAATGATGATAAAAATGATGATGAAATGAAAAGATGATGTATAACGGGTTTATCCTCGTTCGTCATTCCATCCCAAACAACCTTTTCGACCCTTGTCATCATCGGCAAGATCGGCCGCTACCCTTTCCGGTCCTTGTCACCATCAGCAAGACTGTCTACCCTTTTTGACCCTTGTCACCATCGGTAAGATCGGTCGCTACCCTTTCCGGTCCTTGTCACCATCGGCAAGACCGTCTACCTTTTTGACCCTTGTCACCATCGGCAAGATCGGTCGCTACCCTTTCCGGTCCTTGTCACTATCGGCAAGATCGTCTACCTTTTTTACCCTTGTCACCATCGGCAAGATCGGTCGCTACCCTTTTCGATCCCTGTCACCATCGGCAAGATCGTCTACCCTTTTCGACCCTTGTCACCATCGGCAAGATCGGTCGCTACCCTTTTCGGTCCTTGTCACCATCGGCAAGACCGTCTACCTTTTTGACCCTTGTCACCATCGGCAAGATTGGTCGCTACCCCTTCTGGTCCTTGTCACTATCGGCAAGACCGTCTACCCTTTTCGACCCTTGTCACCATCGGTAAGATCGGTCGCTACCCTTTACGGTCCTCGTCACCATCGGCAAGACCGTCTACGCTTTTCGACCCTTGTCACCATCGACAAGATCAGTCGCTACCCTTTCCTGTCCTTGTCACCATCGGCAAGACCGTCTACCCTTTACGGTCCTTGTCACCATCGGCAAGACCGTCTACCCTTTTCGACCCTTGTCACCATCGGCAAGATCGGTCGCCACCCTTTCCGATCCTTGTCACCATCGGCAAGATCGGTCGCTACCCTTTCCGGTCCTTGTCACCATCGGCAAGACCGTCTACCCTTTCCGGTCCTTGTCACCATCGACAAGACAGTCTACCTTTTCGACCCTTGTCACTATCGACAAGATCGGTCGCTACCCTTTTCGGTCCTTGTCACCATGGGCAAGACCAACTACCTTTTCGACCCTTGTCACCATCGACAAGGTCGGCCAGCATTTCCCCAAAGCCGGCCCCGGCAAAAACCCGAAAAGGCGCTTGGGTCAGTAATATGATTACTATAAAGTATATGCTATGCCTCTGAGTGGCACTCCCATCAGTTGTCCCACCGGTAATAAAGCCTATCCCGGATAGACCTCTCATCAGCCAGCTTGTCGGCAAGACTTACATCTGCACCAATCTGGCAACCTCTGGAACCCCGTCATGCGGTGGAGCGAGGCCCCCATCCTTTCCTTGAAAGGGTGGACGCTCTCCTGCGGCGCAGATATGGGTATACTTCCAAGCAGATCGCCAAAGTTGCCATAAGATATGATAGAATACAAGTGCAAAGGTGGACACCTAAAACAGTAAAAGAAACTTGTATTTCATTGCAAAAAGAGGGGAATGAATACAAAAAGGGGCCCTTCAGAGGGGGCGAATTACAAAGGCAGATCAGCTAAGACCGCCTGAAAATATCTGCAAAGTCAATGAGCCCAACATGTGGAGCCGCTCCCAGTTCACGGAGCTGCATCTTCCTCCTGAACGCGAGTCACCTCAGTCTCTAGGGATGCGACTCGGCCCTCCAGTAAAGAAGACTCCTCGATGCCTTGGACTTCTGCAGCCTCCAGCCGTGGTATCTCAGCTTCAATGGTAGCCAATTCAGCCCGGAGTTCTTCCCGTCGGCTATGTAGAATATGTGCCCGAGCAGCTAAGTTTCAACATGGGCCTTACTCTTCTGAAGATCGGAGGTCAGAGACATCAGCTCCGCCTGACAGTCAGCTTTCTGCAGCTTGAGGGCCTCTAGCCGATCGTTCATCACCCTCCCAAGAAAGTCCCGGCGGTTTACAAATTTTAGCAGGAACAGCACCCGCTGGGTCCAGGTGTCCAAAGGATAGCCTAATGCCTGCAGCCCGATCGTCAGTCGCCCGACCACTTCCTTCAACTGGGGGTAAGATAGTGTCGGCTGAGACTCCACAACCTGGCGCAACATCTCTAAATACTGCCAGACAAAGTCCTCCGATGAAGTAAAGCCCAGGGAGGCTGCCGGAGCCACCTCGAAGGTCACCTCCCTGTCTATGGAAGCCCATAAGCCAATATCTGGCTCGGAAGAAGAAGATGGAACTGCCACCAGAGCCGAAGTAGCAGGTACCGCGGCAGCATGCTCTTGCTCCATCAGGCTCCTTGAAGAACTCTCTTCTACAGGTGCTGGAAGAGGCGGAGGTTCCAACTCTATCTCTGGCATGGATGGAGCTGTAGGGTTAGGCGCAATAGTCATTATGGCCGTCGGGACAAAGGCAGAACCCCTTGACGGGTCAGCTTCAGCTCTCAATTCTGTTGCCGGCACCAGGGCGAGACTCTCTCCCAGCGGGCCCGGCTCCATTGATGGTACTTCGGCAACTACATGTATTCTTACTGGCACAGGGTGAAGTATGGTAACTGCCCCTGAAGAAGACACGGTGGCCAGTGGTAGCATATCCAAAGCCTCCGACGAAACCACGATAGCATCAGAAGGTGATACCAGAGGGTGATTGGCTGCGTCAGGCTCCTGGAACAAGATTCCAATAAGCACCAAGATGGCGGAAAAGAATGAAAAGATATGCGGCCCTGCAGAAGGGCGGGCAGAACTTACTATGGCCGCCGCATCCATCTCTTCAAGTGCCTGTATGGAAGATTCTAACTCTGCAGATGTAGCAACAAAAGGAGGGGTTATCTCCACCTCCATGTCTAGCTCGGCGAATTCCTCCGGCAACATTCCCTCAGATGATGTCACCGGCAACCTCGGAGGACTAAAGATCAAAGGACCGCTCAACGGTATGAGGGGTGTCGCTACCCCTTTGATGGCTGCCGCAGGTGCTCGTTCGTCACCTTCTGAAGAATAATAGTCAATTTCTTCGTTAGAAGGGGTGGCAGAGCTACTGGAGGAAATATCTATGCTGATCTCGGGTTGGCCTGCCTCCTCTGTCGCCTGGCAGGCGGCCGAGCGGGTGATTACACACCGCAATGGGATAGCACCTTTCTTTAGCGCAGTCTTATGTCATTCAGGCTGTGAAGGAACATCCACGGCAGGCGTCTCAACCACTGTGCTAACCACTCCTGTCGCTACAACAAACATACACATAAGGCAGGGCAAAAAGATCAATAAGAAAGAAGAGTCAGGAAGGATGGCAGTCACTTGGCTCACCCTCGGCCTCACTGGCAGGTGTGGGAGAAGGGAGTCTGACATCCTCCTCAGCAGCGGGGAGACTCTACCCTGTGGCTTCAACTGTTTTGGTCGCCCCTGCCATGGCTATGACAGAAGACCCTATGTCTCCCGTCTCCAGGACGACCTCCTCAGCACGTGTGGTGGTGCCAACCGCTCCTTGAGCTGAGGTCAAACAAAGAAAACGTCAAAGGAGTGAAGACGTCATGAAGAGAACACTCTTTAGACCGCGAAGAAAAGTGATGTCACCTTCAGCTGCTTGCTGAGTGGCCTCTTTCTGAGCGGTAAACTGCTCAAATGACGGCACTTCAGGCAGAGGAGCCTCAGCTGCATCAGTCGAAGACTGCTTGGAAGAAGTTTTCTGAGCTTTCTTCGCTCGGCCTATTGCAACTTTCAGTGCGAGGCCGCTCTCCTTTTACCAGGTGGCAGTGGAGTGGTGGTCGGCACCGGTGCGGGAGCCTCAAAATATTTTGGCTTCTGGGCCTGGGAGATGATCTTCCTATAAAGTCCCTGCTGCTTTATGTCTGGGTGGGCTGTCAAATGAGACACATGCCGTTATAAGAAAAATGGAGCAATGAGCTAGGCTATATGTCAACTGAAGAAGACTTACCTGTCGGGCCGTTGTAAAAAGACGAGAGAGGCCAATACTGATAAGCCACCTCCTTGCTTCGGGATGCAGCCTCCCGAACGAGCCAGCAAACGTCGCCAATCTTCTTACACTTCTCAGCTAGGTCGGCCAAGTCCGCGTGACCATGGGAAGCTATACAATGATATAAGCCAAGGTGGTCGAAACCCCAGCCATCAGCATAATGAAAAGACACAAATAAAGGTTTGTCCATGACACTTGCTACAGGACTGTCAAGGGTCAGCCCATGGACATTCATCAAGATAAACAGCCAAGACGTATGTTGATAGTATGTCAGGCGTTCTGTCTTCCCTGTTAACAAACGCCCGGTACGGGCAGAAGCGGTCAACTTCACACTTCCATGAAGCTGCTTGGAGAGCGGCTCCTCAATGGGGAATGGGTACTGCTGAAGTTCCAAGCGAGAACCACCAATCTGGCATAGATGTTCTAAATTCTACGTGAAAGTATCTTCATCTATGTCAGCAAGCACGGGCACTAGCTGTTCAGCTGCTTCTTCTTTTGCGGCTTTCTTGCGTGCTATGTATGTCTCTACCTCCTTCGGATGTTGGGAGAACAGCCTCTTCAAATGGGCTTCGCCAATATCAAAAACTGGCCCAGGCTGCTGGCTCAGAAAGGTGCGCTCGGCTACATCCCAGCATGCCACCCTGGCATTGCGATAAAAGCCCGTTCGAGCATTCCACCACTTTATATAATCTGGAGTGACCCGGGGAACGCGGTTCGGCACCGGCACTCTGAAAACATTGGCGTCCCGGCGGTGAAAGTAGTCCCACCAGGAGCGACCCTCAGCTACAATAGTCGAGCCGTGCTTCGACCTGCTATCCAGAGGAAACAGGGCAACCGAAGGCGAGATGCGTTGATCATAGCCAAAATTTCGGCCAAACCTAAAAGGATAGTAAGGTTCTAAATGAACCACACCCCCGTTTCTAAACACTAAGACACTGGGGCGAATTGATAAAGCCCAGTCAATGAGCTCAGGCTCCAAGATTGGCCGGGTCACGGTGCTGCCTGAAATGAAATGTGTGAAAGTCTCCACTGCCTCAAGCTTACATTCACGCTGGCGATTCACCAATGGAGCAGAATGTGCGGCCAAATTCCAAAAATGGATGGTCCCCGCTGAATCCATCGGAACCCTTGTCAGCCAGCCTCGGATGGAGAAAAGCTGATGAGACACTGGACCGGGTTCAGCACTAGCAAATTCCAGCATCCTGGGATACAATGTCACTGTCTACAGGGTCCTGGGAGCCAGCTCTGGGAACAAATTGCACACCCAGGCATTGAAGAAATGAAACGGCCCCACTGTTCTAAAAGAGCGGGGGACCCGATGCCTATGAATATCTCCAAGAGATTTATAGATCAGGCAGAGTGATGCTGGGCATAGTGCAAGCCGCATGCCCTAAGCCATCTGACAAGCCGGGTATATTGCCTCCGGCCTAATGACCGTCTCATCTCCCTGTGGGAGGGTAAAAGTGCACAACCAGAAAGTGAGGTAAGCCGCACAATGCGTAAGGGGATCCGCCCCAATGAGATTCGGTCCTCCGCGACTAATCCGTCGAAGGGAAGCAAGCAGCACCGACTTGAACTTGGGTGGTTTGCTGGGCTTACCTGCAACAGAAGCTACATGGGGAAACTCACTGTACTTCAGAGGGCCGTCGAAGAAATACTGAATCCAATGTCCCACTCGGACTCTCAATTTGATGCTCTTCTCTCGGGACTGATACCCCTTCGAGGATCCCCTATTCAGCGCCAAGCAGAGGGAGCGGTACGCTTTCATCAAGTACCGGTATGAGTAGCCAAAATAGTACTGGCCCTCACCGTCTGTCTCGTCCTTAATGAAGTCATGGAGGCATACCTCCTCATAGGGCTCTCCATTGATCGGCAGACCCGACAGCTGTGACAGGCTCCAGAGGTCTAGAGAAGTTTCGCCCTCCACTGTATACACATTATTGAACTGTGGGTAGAACACTTCGAACATGCCGCAGCACAACCCTTTCGAGATGGGGTACCTGAAACGGGATGCATACACACTGTGATACACCCCGGCCCTGACCAGCAACAGCGCATACTCCTTCAGAACATATTCTGGGAATTCTATCGCTCCTACGTGGAAGAGATGGGCGTCGGTCACTGTGAGACACGGAATATTTTCACGTGGGAAAAATAAATAAATGTTCCTTTTTGAAAAGAAACATCCCCCTCCATCTGAGTAGAGGGTGATTCCGTGTGTGCGCGTCGTATCAGACGATTTGGGTTCGAGTGCTGGACCTTTCCCCACTGACCGGGGTCAGTGTTGATTTACATCGGCCTAACGTCCGAACACCTTTGTTTAACTGTCAAAGAAATCTCAAAAGTCTTCTATAGGGGTTCTGATGTTGAGGGCAAACTCTCTTGGAGGTTTCACAATGTCCACTCACTCACCACCGACCAACAGAAACAACGACTAAGTTAGGGTTTAAACTGAGGCCATATTTGGGCAAAACCCTAGGATTTGAGAATATGAAGATGATTTGGGGGAAGCCATAGGCATAATTGAAGTCACGGGAGGTTTCCTGAACCCCGATGGTATTTTGGTAATTTTATCAACCCAATGGTATTTTGGTAATTTTCCCAGGCCAGGGGTATTTATGAAATTTCTGGACTGGAACGGAAGTAGGATCGGGTCCCTGACTCCCCAAGGCGCTGAGGCTCTTTCTAGAGGATTTTAAGGGCTCTGAGGCCATTTTTGGGTCAAAAGGGTAGTTCGGTAATTTTACCACACCCTATGCAGACTTAGGTTTGAGGTGGCACCCAGGTGTCGGACTGCACTGACAACGTTTCCAGACCAAAGGAATGACAAGAGGCTTCGTAGAAGGCACAAAATGTCAATTTGGTCGAAGGAGGGGTTTATATGCAATTTTGACAAGTCGGGGGTTTTCTTGTAATTTCCCCAGTCAATGCATAAAGAAGACATATGAAGTCATAGAATGCATTTATGGCCCAAATTGGTACAAGGGTTGTCAGCGAGTTGTGGACTGTACAAAGATCCGCACCAACGCGGGAAGTAGGGGCGTAGACCGAATTACAAAAGATTGCAGGGTATAACTGTAAATTACAGGAGTTTTGTCTCTTACGGTCCCGGGGAGGACATTTTTTGTAATTCCGTCATTATAGGGACAGAACCACATAACTTAGTCGTCCCGGGGACGTAAAGGCTTACAAAATACGACCCGCTGAGGGGCATAATTGCCAACGTGGCCCACTGAGGGGCGTAATTATAAAAATACCCCATAGGGGCATAAGTACATGACCCGGGGACTTACCCCTCACAGGCCAAGACAAACAAAACAAACTCCTCCGGATGCTTGGTGGTTTCGTAGGTTGTCTCCTTGTTGTCTCTCTGTTCCTCTCTCCCTTTTTTTTTCAACCTTGGACCCTTAGGGTCTATTTATAGAAGGCTGGAGGGCCCAGAGGGGTCAAACGAACAAATTTGCCCCGATTCTGTCAAGGTGGGGTGGCAAAAAGCCATTTTGACCCCTCTGGCCATCAAAAAGGGCCAAATGACCCCTATGAGGTCGCGTGACCCCGCTGGGCCAAATAACCCGATTCTGTCGCACGGGCCCCCGGGAGGTCGCGTGACCCCGCCAGGGGGTGCACCCCGGCGGGGTCGCCCGGACCCGGGAGGGGTCGCGTTACCCCGCTAGGGGGCCAGCGGGGTCGCACCCGACCCCGCTGGCCCCCAGCGGGGTGACGCGCGCCTCGGGGCACGCGCGTGACCCTGCTGGGGTCCAGCGGGGCCGCGCCCCCTCGGGGAGCGCGCGCGACCCCGCTGGGTGCCTTTTCGACCCAAAAGGGGTCATTTGACCCTTGTGCGGGCTTTTTGACCCCTCTGGCCGTCGTTTCGCTCCGTTTTCGTCGTCCCGGGTCGGAGAAGAGCCGGGGTGGAGCTATATATCTCGGGGAGATCGCTCCTTCGCCGCGTGGCAGCATCGCATCCGCAGAGGGAGCATTGTTTATTTGTCTGGTCATTCGTCGCCGCATAGGGAGGAAGCTTTGCACCCGTCTGTGCCGTGTGATACACTTGCTCGGCTACTCTGACCGGTATACACATGTTTCTTCCTTGTTAACCTTCTTGCCGCGACGTCGACCATGATAATATTGTCGGATCGATAGACCCTAAATCACGGAGATACTCCGTAGTTCGACGGTGTTGACGATACGTCGCTCTTCTCGTCGAACGTTGCGTAGCAACAATTTCTCAAGATGACTTGAGACAATTTCGGGTGCAACAAATGCCCCCCACGGGACGCCCGTCACGGCCGGAGGCGGAGGCGGCTGGCCCGTGCCCTTTGAAGGGATTGAACAATGTCGGCGTAGCCGTTGCATAATTTAGCCTGACGCTTTCTCCATTTTTTCTTATTTCTCCTCTTTGTGCTTTCAGCCATGGCTCGCAGTAGTGGGAGTGGGAGCCGATCGAGGAGGTCCCGTGCTAGGGGCGCTGACGACTGCGGGGTTGAGCGCACGGATCAGCGAATGCCGCCTTTTCCTCCTCGTACCATTGATGATGGCAACGTCAACCAACTAGACCTTGGCTACTTGTGGGTCGCTGAAGGCCCAACAGAAAGTGCCGGAGCCGCTGAAGGTCTTGTAGACGTGTCTCGGATCGCGAGGCAAGGTGGTCTTTATACATATGACCGCACCGGTGGCTACCCGCGTCACTATCCCCTGGATCGTCACCTTTACAGTTTTCTCCAG
Source organism: Amorphophallus konjac (assembly GCA_022559845.1). Taxonomy (NCBI): domain Eukaryota; kingdom Viridiplantae; phylum Streptophyta; class Magnoliopsida; order Alismatales; family Araceae; genus Amorphophallus; species Amorphophallus konjac. The sequence goes on along the minus strand of CM040117.1, from coordinate 238,429,781 downwards.
GGTTTTGCTCCTATCGGCATGGAGGCCGACGATCCGTCACTTCCAGAGGAGAGGCGTCGCCTTGAAAGGGTGATACTGGTGGGAGAGACGGTATGCAGGGATTGTGTTCCCTGACTTATCCGAGTTACCCTGAGGGTTTTACTCGGCAGCAATAGTATCCTGATAGGTAGAGTCTGGGCTCTTTTCAGCGACATGAGAGTCTCACCGTCCGGGCTACACCGATGTCTCCAGTGGCTTGGCATTTGCATGGGCAGCACAAAGCCGTGGACCAAGTTATATATGGGCTCTTTCTGGCACCGACCGGAGTTAGCTTTGCACAGGAGGAGTACATCCATGATTGCATGTTGGAGAGGGTTTTGACTTTGAAAACTCCCAGCTGGTATGGAAAGTGGTCCGCCATTCCCTCTCACAGTTATCACCGGGGCGCGACAGAGTGGCTCTGGGGCATCCTGCTAGTTTGCCGATCTTTGTTGGATAGGGTGGGGATTCGTCATGCAGTGACTGCCGCTCTGTACTCCTATCCTTGTTACACTGGCATGCTACAGGCTTTGGTAAAGAGGTTCAGCCGCCGGTGGAACACTTTCGTCACAGCTGGCGGGGAGACTTCACTGGACCTCTGGGCTTTCCAGAGGATTTCTGGTCTTCCGATATGCGGGAGGCCTTATGAGGAGCTATCGCCGGATGACTTGCACCTCAGCTCCACTGACGGGGCAGGGCACTATACTCTGCCTTATTGCTTAAGGTTCTTGATGAAGACCTGGAGGGACTTAGCCCGAGTAGGCACTGATCGGCCCCCACGTACACCGCGAGTGACACTAAATGCCTGGGTGAGCCACTTCTACAGCGGCCCTTATTGTTTCCATGAGAAGTTTGCACAGTCCGGCACCACCTGGGATGAGTACCGAGAGGTCAGAGTGGACGTTCCTCCACATGCCCGCCACCTGCCTGCGCCGACACAAGGATGGAATTCACGGGGGCTGCATCCTATTACTTATCTGGCGGCTTATCTGGCGTACTGGCTCTCCAGCTTTGTAGTCCCTCATGGAGAGGAGGGAGTCTTGCGGGTGGAGGTGATCTATCCAGCCTGCATGATTGCCTGTGGACAGAGACTCGCCATCGCACCAGCAGCCTTGGCGAATATTTTTCATTCGCTTGGGGCTTTGTCTTCCCACTCATCGCCACGGGAGAAAGGCATATTGCTGCCCACTCATTATTTGAGTGCTTGGGCAGGGCTACTGTTTCCAGAGTTGTCCAGGAGGACTCCGGCCGAGAATCCAGCAGCTCCGTTGATTTTCTGGTTTACCGGGCAGCCATCCCAGGATCCAGTTGCACAATTAGTAGGGGCCAGGCGGGCCTTATCTTTTGTTCCGGTGAAGAGGGGAGAGGGCATAGCCCTTGACTACTTCTCCTACCTTCACCGCCCTTTTGCCAGGCAGGAGGGAGACGCGGTCATCAGCCGGGTTTCCACCCATGCTTTACCTTCCCCACAGGGCTTAGTAGAGTGGGTCGTCAGCATCCGACCCAGTGTTCTTGTATATCGACGCTCCAGCACGGCGATACTTGAGCCTTACTACCCACATCGGTTCGCCAGGAACTTTGGGTATGATCAGGCTATCCCCTCCAGTGGTGAGTTTTCTTTGCCCCTCCGGCTATACAGGCACAGGGACATACACTTGGTCGCGGCAGCTTGGCAGGACTTCCTTTGCCGCGAGGCAGGGCCGGGGTACCCGATCCCAGAGCAGGAGCGCAGAGGCTACTTTGACATCTATTATGCTCGCTGGTGGTTCAAAGCCAGCAACCTCTTCCGGGAGCGCCGAGATGCCATTTGTACTGCTGAGGAGCAGCGTTTGGAGCGGGAGGATCTACCTCCTTTGTGTGTCGATCCAGCTTTCCTCAGGTCTCATTTTTCGTGGATTGCCCGAATCGTGAGTGACATTGAAGAGCAATGGCGAGTAAAAGGCTGGACACCCACTATTGACAGGAGCCAGTATAATGGAGCTTTGAAGCCCTTAAAGAGCAGGACAGCGTCGGCTCTCGGAGTCCCTTCTTCCTCCACCACAGGCGTAGCCTCGGGCCCCTCAAAGGCCTATTCTTGGTGGGAGGATTTGTAGACATCTTGCGGGGTAAGAAAAAAGTTCCAATTATCCCAGCCGATACCTGATGGAGCACTTGGGGGCAGTACCTTTGCTGAGTGGAGGGCCCATGTGATCAACGCAGTGGGCTGTGCAGGTCCTCTGGAGTACCTTTCTGGCCTCGAGCTGGCAACGACTCCACTTGCCATTTACGATGCTGTAAAGGCCGTTGCACGCGCCCTCCGAGTGAAGCCGGAGCAGATAGTATTGAAGCCGATGGAGCCCATAGCGACTACAGGTAATCCTTGTCCTTCCTGACTTTAATATAAACATATGTCTTCATATTTTGGGACATGCATTTATATATTCCCTGACACTTGCAGGTGGGGCTGTTATGGTAGCCTGTGCCGTACCACTGAGGAATCCTCCTGATGCTGAGATTGGGAGGGATTCTGCTGCCACCAAGAGACCCCGGACCGAGGTTCCTGAGGAGGGGGATGTGAGGTCAGCATCCCGTCCTCGGCTTGAGGTTGAAACCCCTGCAGTTGAGGCTGTGTCCAGTAAGTAGCTCCCCCAGATACTGGTCATTTCTGAGCATATATGTAGTGTTATAAACACATGCTTGCTTCGTTAAATGCAGCTCCCCAGAAGCTAGGGCTGATATGAGCTTCTCTCCTCCTCCAGTGGGAGATGACATGCCGTTGGATGAGTCCGTGCCAGACGTTACTTTCAACTTCAAAGAGCTGATGTCTCCTCAGACGATTATATGCCGGTGACGGCTAACTCTCCCTCGCCTGTTACAGCGGGGACCCCAGGAGGTCAGGGTCCAGGTAGCATGCTCAGCCTTGTTTTCACCATTGATACATGATGATTTGAACAGCAATAACCCCTTAGTGTTTTGCTGGCTGTGCAGGGGCTCGTGAGGTTATTCCACCTGGCCCGTCAGCAGGAGGTGATGTCGGCTCTTCCTCCGGGGCCGGATCAGCTTCTGGGAGTAGATCCACTACTAAGAGTGGGAATTCCGCGGGCACAAACTCTCTCCCTGACGGGAGCTCGAGCCCTACTTCCGGCGCTACGACTTCCAGCTCCTCATCCAGTGAGAGTGACTCTCGAGAAGAAGGAGAATTAAAAGATAACGGAGGTGAATGCAGCGACATACATTCTGTTTAATTGAGTCCTCCTTATAAAGATTTGCCTGACTCATATAATTGCTTGTCCCACAGGAGTGGACTTGGCCCGATTCATGGAGGAGTTCTCACAACTTTTGGGATCTGGCTCACTTGTGGACCTTTTGACGGGCGGCAGTGCCTCGACAGGCGCAAAGGCCATGGAGGTAGCTGGTGTTGACACCACAGCACAGGGAGATCCTACGCTAGTGGGATCCTCCGATGTTGATATTGGTGAGGACATCATAGCTGAGGACGGCATAGCTGATCTTTCAGGTAAGAGATGTTAGAGGCTAATGATAGACCTCTTTACCATTTCGCATCTGCTTTTGCCAAGCTGATTAATGCATCTGCTATGTGGGCAGTGTCGGGCCAGGCCATTGAAGAAAGCACATCCCACCATGGTGAGATAGCTCCAGCAGTGGAAGCTTCTCAGGGCGCCCCAAAGGGCCTGCAGACTCCAGGGGAGAATGCCTCACCAGTAGACACCCATGCTACAGGTACTGCTCGTTTCTGACAACGAACATAACAAATGACATATGCATTCTGTTTGTGGTACTGACCCCTCTCCTGTTTTTGCCATGTAGCTTCTCTTTTTGCGGAGCCGATGGTTGAGGCCTCCTCACGAGAGGAGGTTCAGGAGGCAGGGCCGACTTCTGAGATCGAGCCATCTTGCTCCCAAAGGGCTCCTGGTACAGAGTCTGCCCTTCCCAGCATAGCTGAAGAGGGGGCTGCTATTGAGACATGTACATAGCTGTCCTCTGAACTTTGACACCTTGTGCGTGCCACTTTATAGATAAGCATTTACATGCTATTGCTTAACTGCAGAGGGTGGGGACACAAACGTCCTGCCTGGTGGACTAGGATCAACTTCTGTCGCTGATTCTTCCCCAGCTGTTGAGGATGGACAGGAGTCTGCGGCAGCATCAGGTATATGACCATGTTGTGCCTTTTTATAGTGATTCGTGCATGTCCATTTTGGCTGTGAACAAGCACTCAGTTTACCCTCTTTTTCCTTTGTAGCTTCTGAGGAGGGAGCCTCAGGAGTACCAGTAGGCTTTCCGGCTCTTGGAGTTGAGTGGCCTGACGCCCCTGCACTCGGGACGGCGTTGCATGCTGCTATGGCTGACCAGCTCCTGTAGGGTCTTGACCAGTTGATCCAGGTTGATCCACTGCCCTCCGCGGAGGCTTTGAGGGCTGATCTGGAGGTATTCACCAGGAGCTGCCACGGACTGAGTCTTCCCCGGGATGCATGGGCCGCGAAGTTGGAAGACTTGTGGAGCAAGTTCGCTCGCCTCCATCTTGCACAGGAGCAGAGACAGAGAGCCCAGTTACAGATCCAGGAGCAGGAGGAGCGGCTACGTGAGCTTCGAGCGGCCCAGGCAGAGGCCGGTCTTCACCTTGCGAGCTTTGAGGGGGATAGTCGAAGGACCTCTCTCCGAGTGGAGGAGTTGTAGAGAGAGCTCCAGGAGGCTGCCGAGGAGCATCGTGTTGTCCAGGCGAGGGTGGAGACCTGCCGTCGCCGATTTGATGAGCTTCGGGAGAAGATCTTCCAGCAGGAGGCTCGCCTTGCAGAGTTGAGGAGGGACTAGCACAGTGGTTGACGAGCTCTAGCACTTCCTTGTACATAGGGCTCTTACGCCCCATTTTTGTTTGAGTTACCCCCGAGGGCTTGTCTCGGGCTCCCTCGATAACATTAATGAATAAAGGATAGAACTTAGCATAGCTATTTTTTTGCTTCTATCCTCTTGCATGTATGTCTTCTTTTTTTTATCACTTTACCAGCCCTACCGCCCTTTCAGATTTTCGCCAAGACTGGCCCCCTTTAGCTTTTTCCAGTGCGCCCTTTCGGGTTTTCACACTGAGGGGTACCCATTTTTGCCTAAGGCGCCCTTTCGGGTTTTCACCTTAGCCGGGTTAAAGCCTTTTTGCCCTTGATTGCTCTTCTAACAGAAACAACCAAGTCCGTTGGGGTCTCAATATTTTTAGCCCCATTTTTTTCCTTTTTTTTTGACCCTATAATGCCAAAAGGCGAGGAAAAGGTGGCACTCCCGTAGGGACGTGTGTGCCGCAGAGGTGGGACAAGGGGGTAGATTTGATTGTCCGGGTGGGACGAATGAATCAAATCTGTGAGTCGAAAGGCGAAACGGGTTGGTAGCCTGAGAGGGCGTACTGAGACCAAACCCAAGAGGATAGAAACGACCCGAAAGGCGTAATGGGTTGGCAGCCCGAGAGAGCATACTGAGGTCGAACCCGGTGTGACAAGATGGGTGGATTCGACTGTCCTAGTGGGACGCAATTAGCCAAATCCAAAACCGAAGGTTGATCGGGTTAGCAACCCGAAAAGGGTGTGCATGTGCCAAGCCCGGTTGGGATAGCAAAGGAGTAGGTTTAGCCGTCCGAAAAGGGACATGCGGGTCAAATCTGGCGGCCGATAGGTGGGATGGGTTGGCAGCCCGAGAGAGCATACATACGCCAGACCCGAAGCGATGAAAGGAGGGGACTTGACAACCCGAGTGGGACGTATAAGTCAAATCCGTGAGCCGATACACAAATAGGGTTGGCAGCCCAACGAGGGCATCTAGAGGCCAAACCCGTTGGGACAAAGGAGTAAACTTGACGATCCCGGTGGGGTATATGAGTCAAGTCTAAAGCCAAGAGGCGAGATGGGTTGACAGCCCGAAAGGGGCATGCAGAGGCCAGACCCAGAAGAAGAAAAAGGGTGGATTTGACAGCCCTAGTGGGACGTGAAAGTCAAATCCGAGAGCCGATAGGCGAGATAGGTTGGCAGCCTGAGAGAGCATACTGAGGCCATTCCCGATAGGACAAAGATGGGTTTGACCACCCTAGTGGGACGCGAAAGTCAAACCCGAAAGCCGATAGGCAGGTAGGTGGGTTGGCAGCCCGAGAGGACATGCTGAGGCTAGACTTGGTGGGACATGTGCCAGAAGACACGATGGATTGGTAGCCCGAGAGAGCATACTGAGACCATATCCCAAAAAAGTAAGATGAGCCGAAAGGCATGATGGGTTGGCAGCCTGAGAAGGCATACTGAGACCAATCCCAAGAAGATAAGATGAGCCGAAAGACATAATAGGTTGGCAGCCCGAGAGGGCGTACTGAGACCAATCCCAAGAAGATAAGATGAGCCAAAAGGCATGATGGGTTGGCAGCCCGAGAGGGCATGCTGAGGCCAGTCCCAGAAGGAGAGATGAGCCGAAAGGCATGATGGGTTGGCAGCCCGAGAGAGCATACATAGGCCATACCCTAGAATGAAAAAGAAGCCAAAAGGCCTAAAAAGTTGGTAGCCCGAGAGAGCATACTGAGGCCAGTCCCAGTGGGACAAGAGAGTAAACGAGTTTAACTGCTCAGAAGAGACACGTGAGTTGAACCTGGAAGCCAATAGGCGGAATGGGTCGGCAGCCCGGAAGAGGCATGCATAGGCCGAGCCCGATGGGACAAAGTATGATACCGTCAGAATGCCAGTGGGACTAGGTGTCATAGGACGACACTTAAGGTGTAGCCCTGACATCAATATGATGTTTTGGTCGAGATGGGGTGGAGTCATTGACTTAGAGCCACCCTTAAAATAGACAGGGAGAGGATTTTTTTTTCACATTACCAACCTCACCGCCCTTTCAGGTTTTCGCCGAGGCTGGCCCCCTTTAGCTTTTTCTGGTGCGCCCTTTCGGGTTTTCACACCGAGGGGTTGCCCATTTTTGCCCGAGGCGCCCTTTCGGGTTTTCACCTCGACTGGGTCTGTGGCCTTTTAACCCTCAGCCAACCGTTGAAGGCTGACTGAGTCCGCCGGGGTATCAGTATTTTTAATCCCTTTTCTCTTTTTTCTTTTTTTTTGAACCTTCACTGAGGAGAGGTATTGTCCTGTGAAGGCGACTGTGGAAACTCCTGCGGTGGCGCATGGTAGAGCTTCATATGCTTGCCGTTGAGAGGAGGGAAGGGATTGTCTCCCTTGTGGTCAAGGACCGTATAGGCCCCTCCTTCATAGACCTTCTGGATGACGTAAGGCCCACGCCAATTAGGTTGGAGTTTGCCGCTGGACCTTCCCGCGAGAACCTCCTTTTCTTTGACCATGACAAGGTCGCCTTTCTTGAACGCCCTTTGATTGACCAGCTTATCATAGGCACGTGTCATGCGGGCTTGATACACTTGTAAGTGATTGTAGGCTTTGAGTCTTTGACCTTCAAGGTTGGACATCTCTTCAAGCCTCTTTTCCACCTCGGATTGGTCTTGGCCAGGCAATCCGGTGTGCACAGCAACACGGTAAGATGCTAGCTCGATCTCCACAGGGATCACTGCTTCAGCTCCGTAGACCAGAGAGAATAGGGAACAACCCGTGGGGGTTTTGTAAATAGTCCGGTAGGCCCATAGGGCTTCATGGACCTTCTCGCCCCAATCCCGCTTGCGGCCACCTACTATCTTAGATAGCAGCTTGCAGAGGGTTTTGTTGAAGGCCTCGGCTAACCCATTGGCCTGGGGATTGTAGACCGACGACGCTCTCCAGTCAATATGAAACTTGGCCGCCAGAGCATAAACAGTCTTGTTTTTGAATGGCGTGCCATTATCGGATATAATCCGACTGGGGGTGCCGAATCTGTATATGATATAGTGCCGCACAAAACGAGCAACTATCTCCCCTGTAACTTCCCGTAGTGGAACGGCTTCCGTCCATATGGAGAAGTAATCGGTGGCAGCGAGTATGAACTTGTGCCCCTGGGACGATGGTGGGAATGGTCCCACAATATCCCTACCCCACTCTGCAAATGGCCAAGTAGGCGCTGTTGGATGGAGCGGGTTAGGTGGCCTCCGAGGGACTGGGCCGAATGCTTGGCATTGATGACATGTACGAGCATATTGATTGCAATCTTCGTACATGGTGGGCCAGTAGAACCCTTTGAGCTTGATGCTATTTTTCATCTTAGCTCCTACATGGTGAGCTCCACACAATCCGGAGTGGACCTCGTGCATGACGGTCTTTGCTTCCTTGGGCGAAAGGCACCGCAGGAGGATCGATCGGTCTTTTTCATGGACGAGCCTGAAGAGCAGACCGTCAATCAGCTGGTAGGATGTCGCCCTGCGTAGCAGTTGTACCCTCTGAGCCCGATCAGGAGGGATCCAGCCGTTCTTTATCTTTATGATCGGCTCACGCCAATCTTCTTCTTCGGGAGCATTCTCCTCTTGAATGTTGTCGACCTCATAAACAGTGAGGCCGGATTCTTCGTCGAGCACACTTGGCATGAGCCTTTGGTGCCTGACTGTAATATTCAATTCTCCCTCAGGCGGGAGTTTTTGGGCTGCTGCCAACTTTGCAAGAGCATCAGCCTGGGAGTTGCTGCCTCTGGGGACATGGCCTATTTCAAATAGGTAGAATTTTTCCTTAAGCCTCATGACGGCTGCATGGTAGGGGACGAGCTTCTTCTTCCGGACATCGTAGACGCCCAGTACTTGTCGGATGACTAGCTGAGAATCCCCGTACACTTTGATGCACTTGATGTCTATCTCCAGTGCCAGTTGAAGCCCAATGATTAGCGCTTCATACTCCGCCTCATTATTAGTCAACGAATTCATGAGGGCGCACGAGTTGTGGAGGATGCCGCCTTGTGGAGACACAAAGACTACCCCCGCGCCTGAGACATAGTCTGTAAGGCCGCCGGCCCTTTTGATTGTCCGAGAGGCACCATCAAAATATAACTCCCAGAATGGGAGGTCAAGGGTAAGGACACCCGGCTCAATCTGTGGTGGGACTTTTTCAGAATGCTCCTCAATTGCTTGAGAAGGCACCAACACCTCTTCGTCGGGTAGCTCGAAGTTGAGTGGCGAATCTTCCGGCACAGGGTGCGCTGCTAAGAACTCCGCCATCCCTTGTCCCTTGATCGCCTTGCGTGGAACGAAGGTGATGTCGAACTCCATAAGGATACGTGCCCATTTACCAAGCCTACCAGAAAGGACAGGCTGGCTGAGCATAAACTTGAGTGGGTTACATTTTGAGATGAGCTCCACCCGGTGGGCTAGAAGGTAATGCCTCAGTTTCTTGACAGCAAACACCAGAACTAGACACACCTTTTCCATGGGAGCGTACCGATGCTCAGGCCCAATCAGCTTTCGGCTGAGGTAGTACAGCGGCTGCTCTTTGCCCTCGTCGTTGACCTGGGCTAGCAGAGCTCCCAAAGAGGCATCCATGGCAGCAATATATAAGATAAGGGGCTTCCCTCTGATAGGTGCCCCTAAAACTGGAGGAGTCAGTAGATATTCCTTGATTTGCTCAAAGGCCTTCTGGCAGTCTTCGTCCCATATGAAGGGTGCTCCTTTCTTCATCAATTTGTCGAAAGGTAGGCATCTCCCAGAGAGATTAGAAATAAATCGCCTAATATAGGCGAGTCTACCTTGCAGAGATCTGAGCTCTGTCAAGCTCTTGGGCGGGGGCAGTCCCCTTATGGCCTTGATTTTACCAGGGTCAATTTCTATGCCCCGATACCTGACGATAAAGTCGAGGAACTTGCCGCTGGAGACGCCGAAGGCGCACTTCATCGGGTTCATCTTGAGTTAAAATTGTCGAAGTCTTTCAAAGACTCGACGCAGGTCAGCTAAGTGATCCTCCCGCTTCTTTGTCTTGACGACCAGATCATCGACGTAGCATTTGACAAGGTCATGTAGCATCTCGTCGAAGATCTTGGTCATTGCCCTTTGATAGGTTGCGCCAGTATTTTTCAGACCGAACGGCATCCTTTTATAGTTGAAGATCCCCTTAGGAGACCGGAAAGCCGTATGGTCTTTATCTTTGATGGCCATGCGGATTTGATTATAGCCTGACGACCCGTCCATAAAAGACAAAGCTTCGTGACCAGTGGTCATATCAACCATTGTCTCAGTGATTGGGATAGGGAAGTTGTCCTTTGGGCATGCCTTATTCAAATCCCTGAAGTCGATGCAGACTCGGACTTGGCCATTCTTCTTCTTGACAGGGACTATATTGGCGAGCCACACGGGATACATGCAAGGCTCTATGAAGTCCACATTGAGCATTTTGTCAACCTCAGCATTGACCTTCAGCTCCAGCTCGTGGCGCATACTCCTTTGAGCTTGCTTGACTGGCTTGACTGTTAAAAGTATTGCCAGCTCATGTTCAGCCACAAAAGGGTCAAGCCCGGGCATTTCTTTGTAAGTCTAGGCGAAACAATCCCTGAACTCTTCTAAAAGCTGTCGATACGACTGCCTTTCTTCCCCACTGAGGAGGGCACTTATGAAGGTGGGACGATGGTCATTTTTGCTTCCAAGATTGATTTCAATCAACTCGTCCACAGTTGCTTGACCACCGTCTTCAAGCTCCGGTGGAACTGGTTGGAGGTCGACGAAGTCTCCCTCATCATTAGTGTTGGCTTTGTAGACTTCAAATTCTTCGAAGCACCCTTGCTCGTGACTTGAAGCCGAAGGGCTTGCTTTGTTTTGCGGATGGTTAGCAGGCTGGGCTGCTCTTTCCTCTGAAGGGTGACCATTGTCAGCTCCTGATGAAGGTGAGGGTGTCAAGGACACGTCACCAGACTCCCTTATAGAGTCATCAATCTTGGGCTCAGCTTCTGTTTGTCCATGATGGAAAGATAACAATCCTATGGTGTTGACTTCAAAGTGGACCTCGAAGTCCGTCTCCTGGTCATAGCCAAGGCCCCTTGTATCTTTGCGGGAGAAGGGAGGTTGCCCACGGACTTGCGGAGGATTCCACAACTGATGGAAGTGTGCCGCTCGCGCAGGGTCCAGAGTTTGCGGGATGTGCTGCTTTTTACACATTTCCTTGATGTGGTTGGGCATATCATCCATCTCCTGAACTGGCTCTGGCGCCACATCGGTGGGAGTATCCCAGTCGAAGTCATCTTCAGGGGGGCACGGCGGGACTAAATCACCTTTATAAAAGATGATCGGCTTGTCCCCCCTGCTCTTGTTGCGTTTCCTTCTCCGTTGATAGGAGACTGTGAAGGTCTTCAACTGCTCCACCTCATACTCTTCCCGTTGGGACGAGAGCTGGAGGCACTTCGGCGGTAAGGAGATACTCCCGTCAATGACCCGGCTGATGAGGTTGACTTCAAAGTCAACACTTCGCCTCTCTGGTTGAGATGGCTTGGAGGCGGCACCGAGGCTCAGTCTGTGCAGCTTTACCATGTCTTGGTTGACAGTGAAGAGCTGCCCTTCCTCGACTTCGTGGCCCACCTTTTGCTTCCCTTTGTCTTTTAAAGACTCGGGGATTGTTAAAGTAGGCTTCCCAAAATATAGTGAAGCATCGGCCAGATGGCACTCATTGGGGTGGAATGGGGCCGGGTCTGCGAAGACCGTATGTTGCTCCCCTTCCTTGGCATATTTAATGCACTGATGCAGAGTTGAAGGAACAACCCAGTTCTCATGAAGCCATGGTCTTCCAAGCAGCATCTTGTAAGATGTGTCGGACTTGATGATATAAAATGTCGCTTGGGTGACAAAATCACCCAAAGCTAGCTTGACTACAACCCGACCAAGCGCTTCCTCGGAACCCTGATTAAATCACGAGATCTTGACATCAATCACCTTTTGCAAATAAGGTGCCAAGTATAAAGACTTGAAAGTCTTCAGAGGCATGATGTTGACGGCTGCTCCGGCATCAACCAAAATGCGATTCACGTCATGCCCATTGATCGTCCCTCTCATGTACAAGGGGCGATTATGACACGGGGAGGACAGCAACATGTCTTTTTCCGTGAAGGAGATGTTGGTTGTGAGTGCTTCATACGCCTGGGCTTGCAACTCTGCAACATGGGCTTCATATGCCTCTGGGTCTTGGAGTATCTTGACCAGAGCCTCCCGAAGATCCTTGCTCCAGGCGATGGCCTCCCAGATGGTGACATTTGTTGGGAACCGCTTCATATGATGAATGATTTTGCGGTCCGCCCAAGCACGGGTCTTGTCAAATGGCGGGATGATCTCCGCCAGGGTCTTCGGCGCCTGGCGAGGCTTCTCCCGCTTAGAAGGGCGCTCCTCCCCATATTGACCCTCCGCATTTTCTTGGAATAGCGGTGCTAAGGATTCCTCCGGAGGTGGCAAAGGCCCATCATGCTGGTCTTCATTAGAAGGACCTGCTGGGCTTGCGGGCTCGACCCTGTTGGAGGGGCCGGCCTGCTCTGACGCCTTCTCGCACTTTGGCGACTTGGCTGGCTCCTCTTCTTCATCAGAGGATGTGATTGTAAAAGTGACGCCACCCGGCTTAGCCGTTGAGATGGGGCATGAACCCTCTGAGGGGTTGAGGATGAAAGGGATCCCCCGAACTTGAGTTTCCGGGACAGGACCCGGCTTCTCCCCTCTGAATATTATGACTCGGTCAAGAGTCAGGGGACCTTCACGTCCATGTCCTCGGCCACGACCTCGGCCCCGTCCCCGGCCATTTCTTGCCGAGCGACGCTGATATGTTGCCATAGGAGCCTTGCCTCCAGTGCCATCGGCCGTGGGAGAGTAAATGTTGTCAGGCGACGGAATCGCCACCATGTTGCAGGAGAGCTCTTGCAGCATTTCCTCGAGCATCTCGACAGTGAGCTCCTCATCTGTATAGAATAAGGAGAGCTCCTCTGGGATTGGGAAGTCTTCACCTTCTTCAAGACGGTGAACCATTTCTCGGAGCCATTGTAGAAGACGGGCTTTGTGCCCAAGCTTGTCCCAGGGAATATATTCGTCTAGAGTGACGACCCTGGTGGGATGAGGGGGAGTGTACTCCTCCAGCTCATCTATGAGCTTTTGAAGTCTTTGTAGAGGAGTTGGCTCCTTAGGAGCCTCTATAGCAGCGGCTTGCTCGGCTTGCTTCTTTAACCTCCTCTTCAAATTCTTCCTGCGATTCTTCTCCTGCTTCTTTTGACGTGCTGCCTCTTGAGAAGAGAGAGGAGTTTGCTTTGGCAGTGGGACTCGCTTGCCCCCAGAATTTTGCTTCTTACACCGGGCTGGCTCCTTAGGAACCTTACTGCCGCGGCTTTTTCTGGGGACAACCTTAGTCCAAATGGCCTCCTCCGGCTGAGCTTGGAAGGTGGCATTGATTGCCTGAGCAATTATTTCAGGAGGCAACTCTTGGAACTCTGCCAGTCCATAGTGGAGCCTCTGGGGGCTTTGTAGTTCCATCGACTTTGCTTGGGCTGGTGGATTGGCTTGCTTGAGCTGCTGAGGGCTTTCTACAATTGACGGCCTCGCTGGGCTGACAGAGGCCTTAATTGGGGTCTTCACGGGCTCAAGAGGTTGAGTCCTCTCCACGACTAATGGCCTTGCTGACTTGGCAGGAACTTTGGCTGAAGGCTCTGACGCCTTGGCTTTGCCTTTGCTATCTGGCCGAGAGTTCTCTCTTATGACGATGCCAGGCTGACTCGACCTGGGACAGACCCCGGGACTCTCTCCCACGGCTTGGTATCCTGGGTTCTGGACCTTAGGCCCTTTATAGGTGGCCTTGCCTTTGGTGAGTAATGGAAATTCATCATTTTCCGTAGGCTCACTTGGTCGGGCTAATCGGGAGAAAGCTCCAGTTCCTCGCCGGGCCCGCTGGAGAGTCTCTCTGGCGACCTCTGCAAGACGCAACCTTGTCATGGAGTTCCCCTGAGGATCGACAACCCCTCTGTGGATGAGGGCTTCAATGAAGTCCTAGACCTCTGGACATTGCCGAGTGGGGTGAGACACCCTTGCATGATACTTGCAATAGCGGGGGTGCCTCTTGGCCGTCTCATTGTAATAAGACGAAGGGTCATGTGTCAGCACCCAGCCATCCTCCAGGAGTTTATCGAAAATCTTCTCAGTGTCTTCTTTAGGAAAAGAACATTGATGAGAAGGTCGCCACCCCGGATACCATAGTGTGGATTTGGGAGGCTGGGAACTGGCTCCCTGGGAACTGACTCCCTCCTCCTGCGGCTCCGGGAACTGGAAGGCTGCTGCAGCATGTATGACGTTGACAGAGAAGTGAAGGCTCTCCCGTGCATGCGGCTGCGGTGGATCGACCAGGAATTCACCCATGTTGACCTTCCCCCGCCTGATCAAGTCCTCAGCGAGGTCCTTGAACGGTTCGCAGTTGTGGATGATGTGGCCAACAACTTCATGGTAGGGGCAATAGCCCTGATGAAAAGCAGCACCTGGTGTTTGCTCCATGGGTGATGGGCTTATGAGTCCAGCCCGCTGGCATGCGAAGAAGATGTTTGGAGTCTTCTCCACAGGGAAGGAGTATAACTTCTCTGGGAGCTCGACTTGAAGTGGAGCCTCCACGTCTTCCGGTGAGTCCTCCTCGTCTTCAGATGAATCCGAGGACTCTTCAGAGAGCCAACCCCTGAGCGGGGCCCGACCCGTGGGTGATACACCCGCCTCCCGTATGTGGGCCGGAGCCAACCCCCTGGCAAATGGGCCAAAAGGGAAGGTGGACAACTGCTGATCAATGCTCTCTAGGAACTGTAGCAAGCGCCTTTGTTCCAGTTGCAATTGTCGGATTTCCCCTCAGATTTTCTAAATGGTTCTCCGCAGTGCTAGACATTCAGGGAATGAGGAAGGAGCTGCCCCCGGGCCAGTGTGGGACTGTTGATTTGAAGGCCCGGCCTCGGAGGCGTTAGAGCTCGAGACCATCGCCACCATATGAACCACATTAGTCGACCGATTCGATCGGCTCCAAGCATGAGGTTGAGGTGGGTCGACTGCATGGCCCAGCATATTTACGAAGCCCTTTTGAATGAGCTCTTCCGTTATGTTTTTGAAAATATAGCAGTCGCCGATGGTGTGACCCAACCTTCGGTGATACACACAATAGGTAGGATCCTCTGTCTTGTCCACCTCTGAGGGCTTCCGCGGATCTGGCAGGGTGATGAGCTGCTCTTTCATGCATAGATCAAAGAGCATTTTAGTATGCTCTTTCCTGAAGGAATACGGCGTCTTCATGTTCTCCGCCAATCGAGACGCACTTGCCTTGGCATCAGGCTTCTTGCCATTGCCTTTAGACTTTCCTTCCCCTTTATCTCCATTCGTCGGGGAGAAGTCGACGGCATTCACCTCCTTACCGCTAGCCAGCCGGTCTTTGGAGGATTTGCCTTTGGCAGAAGCTTGTGTAGGGTGGTCAGCAAAGAACATCTCAATTTCCGCCACCACCGTGTTGAGCTGATCAAAGCTTTTGATGTTTGAGCCCAGAAGCTTTTCACTGATTTCTGCCGAGAGACCCTTGCGGCAGATGGTGACTGCATCTTCAGGCGTCGGAGGATTATCGCAGCGCATGCTGACGACCCTCCATTGCTTGATGAAGTCTAATGCTGTTTCACCCTTCTTCTGTCGAAGGGAGCAAAGCTCTGCTAGAGAGACTTTGTGTTCGACCATTTGGAAGCAGTCGACAAACTTCTTCTGCATATCAGCCCAATCAGATACTGAGTTGGGCTTCAACCTTGAATACCATTGGAAGGCGGTGCCAGTCAAGGACGTGGCGAAATATCGCAGTAAATATGCCTCTTCCATGGCTAATTCACCCATGGCCGTCATGTAATAGGCCAGGTGTTCATGCGGAAAGCCCTGCCCTTTGAACTTCTGGAGCTTCGGGGCTTTCGAGCAGTCAGGCGGAAGCTTCTTAAATTGATGACGGAGGGGAGAAGGCACGCTGTAGAAATCAACGATGGTCACTCCCTCCCCATGTTGAGCAAACTTCGCCTCTACAATGTGTTCGATCATTTGCTTCTGCGCCATGAGGCTTTCTGCAGCAGGAGTAACAGATGACCGCGCATTGACTTCATGCGGCGGGACTTCGAAGTCCACTGCCAGTGGGAGTCTTGCAGCAGTGGCGGAAGCGTTGCCTGCTGCTGGAACGGGAGAAGGCTGTTGATCCGCTCCAGCCGGTGCCGCCTGAGGCGGGGCAGGAACCTCCTTTTCGCGCAAGAGCGACTGTAGCAGTTTCTTGAGCTCTTGGTTCTCCCGTCGAAGCTCATCCAATGTGGGGGCCCGTGACTCTTCCCCCATCTCTTCTTCATGCCGGGAGTGACTGTCCCCATCAACACTGTGGACGTCTTCCTGGCGCTCTTCTTGCCGTGCCGGCTCAGGCTGAGATGTACCGGCGGCCGGCGCCTGCTGCGTCTGCGCTAGAATCCAGGAGACCGGTCTTGACCTCCTTAAATATTGGATGGGTTGGTCAAGCTCTCCCGAGGTGTTCTTGAGCTGTTTGTCGCCGGAGGTGGCATAACAGGTGAACACTTTGACGATGTCATCGGTCACTTGGACCACCCGCTTTTTCTTGGGCGGTTGTCGCTCCGACTTGGGCGGTCTCCCAAGTCTGTCAAAGACGGATACTCGGGATGTAGATGCTTGAGGGGAGTGATCCTCCTCCGTGTGCGTGGAACTAGCCCATGGGGAGGTCGGTCGCACCTTCTTGCTGACTCCCCGGCGCTTTTACCCCCGTAGGGGTTGAGATGTAAATCTCGCAGACGTCGAGGCCTCAGTGCTTGGCGGACTCCGCACTCGGTGAAGTTCTGACATGCCGAAGGGCTCCTCCGCCCTGGCACGTCTTATAATTCGGGCCTCCTCCTTGGTGACCCAGATCTTCTTCAAGTGAAGCTAGCGCTCCTCCACTTGGTTACCCCCTGTCCTTGGACGGGGAGCTTGTGGCTTGGGCCGTTGCAGAAGGCCCTGAGTTGCCGCCGGTACGGCAGACTTCTCTTTCTTCGCTTCTTTCTCCCGGACTTGCCGGAGGGGCTCGAAGCGATTGGAGGTAGGAATGGTCGGGACATGACGATCCCGTGGCACGATTGGCTCGCCTCCATCGAGCCGGATGCGGATGTCTCCAACAATTACAGTCTTGCCGGAGCGAGAGACGGCCGCTTCGGGCCTTGCACCCTTGCGGCTACGACGTTGCCCCCATTGGGCAGGGGCGGCAGTGGTGGCACCCGCCATAGGCATGGCGTCATCCTGACGGCGGCGGTGTTGCCCCCGTTGAGCAGGGGCAGCACCTCTGAGGGTGGCCGCAGCAGGTTTGGCGCCGTTGCGGCGACGGCGTTGCCCACGTTGAGCATGAGCGACGCCAGCATTGATTTGATTGACCGAGAAGACTCGGCCAACAGTTGGGGCAGAAGGCCTGACACCTTCGGCCGTTGACGGAGCAGCCAATGGAGCTCGGCTGGTTGTTGGGATGAAGGGCTTGACACCCTTAACAGTTGGAGAGTTGACCAGATGGACCCGGCCAGATGCCGCAGCAGAGGGTCTGACACCCATGAGGACGGTCCCCTTGACCGGGCGAGCCCAGCCGGTTGATGAAGTAGAGGGTCTGACACCCTCAGAGACGACCTTGTCGACCGGACTAACCTGGCCAGTGGCTGGGGCCGAGGGACTAACACCCCCGACGGTTGTATTGTTGACCGGGTGAATCCAGCCAGTTGTTGAGACCGAGGGCCTGACACCCTCGACAGTTGTCTTCTTAGTCAAGCGGACTCGACCAGCAATTGAGGTTGAGGTCCTGACACCCTCGATAGTTGCCTTGTCGACCGGGCAGACCCAGCCAGTTGCTGCAGTAGAGGGCCTAACACCCCTGGTGATGGTTTTGTTGACCGGACTGACCCGGTCGGTTGCTGGAGCCGAGGGCCTGACACCCTCAGCGATTGTTGTCACAGCCATGGCTGAGCCGACCTCAACCACGGGCAGAATGCCCAGGAAAAAGGGTGAGCCGACGACCGCTGGGAAGATGCCAAAAACAATCGGGGTTGCCAGGTATCCGAACCTGGCATGATCAGCAACAACTTGGGGGCCGTAGGTGACGGCTGCCATCGCTGCTGTTGCTGATGTTGGTGGTGGTGGTGCGTAGCACGAACGGAGTGGCGTGCAGATGCACAAAGAACTCTCAAATGAACAGAGAGATGTGCCCTCCTCTTCCCGTCCTGTAAGAGGAAGAGGGGCAATCAGAACCTTGAAGAAGGTTTAGAGACTTTCTTTGACAGAAAGAAGAAAGGTGGGAAAGGTCCCACCGGGCGTGCCAGTCTGTGAGACACGGAATATTTTCACGTGGGAAAAATAAATAAATGTTCCTTTTTGAAAAGAAACATCCCCCTCCATCTGAGTAGAGGGTGATTCCGTGTGTGCGCGTCGTATCAGACGATTTGGGTTCGAGTGCTGGACCTCTCCCCACTGACCGAAGTCAGTGATGATTTACATCGGCCTAACGGCCGAACACCTTTATTTAGCTGTCAAAGAAATCTCAAAAGTCTTCTATAGGGGTTCTGATGTTGAGGGCAAACTCTCTTGGAGGGTTCACAGTGTCCACTCACTCACCACCGACCAACAGAAACAACGACTAAGTTAGGGTTTTAACTGAGGCCATATTTGGGCAAAACCCTAGGATTTGAGAATATGAAGATGATTTGGGGGAAGCCATAGGCATAATTGAAGTCACGGGAGGTTTCCTGAACCCCGATGGTATTTTGGTAATTTTATCAACCCAATGGTATTTTGGTAATTTTTCCAGGCCAGGGGTATTTATGAAATTTCTGGACTGGAACGGAAGTAAGATCGGGTCCCTGACTCCCCAAGGCGCTGAGGCTCTTTCTGGAGGATTTTAAGGGCTCTGAGGCCATTTCTGGGTCAAAAGGGTAGTTTGGTAATTTTACCACACCCTATGCAGACTTAGGTTTGAGGTGGCACCCAGGTGTCGGACTGCACTGACAACGTTTCCAGACCAAAGGAATGACAAGAGGCTTCGTAGAAGGCACAAAATGTCAATTTGGTCGAAGGAGGGGTTTATATGCAATTTTGACAAGTCGGAGGTTTTCTTGTAATTTCCCCAGTCAATGCATAAAGAAGACATATGAAGTCATTGATTACATTTATGGCCCAAATTGTTACAAGGGTTGTCAGCGAGTTGTCGACTGTACAAAGATCCGCACCAACGCGGGAAGTAGGGACGTAGCCCGAATTACAAAAGATTACAGGGTATAACTGCAAATTACAGGACTTTTGTCTCTTACGGTCCCGGGGAGGACATTTTTTGTAATTCCGTCATTATAGGGACAGAACCACATAACTTAGTCGTCCCGGGGACATAAAGGCTTACAAAACACGGCCCGCTGAGGGGCATAATTGCCAACGTGGCCCACTGAGGGGCATAATTACAAAAATACCCCGTAGGGGCATAAGTACAAGACCCGGGGACTTACCCCTCACAGGCCAAGACAAACAAAACAAACTCCTCCGGATGCTTAGTGGCTTCGTAGGTTGTCTCCTTGTTGTCTCTATGTTCCTCTCTCCCCTTTTTTTTTCAACCTTGGACCCTTAAGGTCTATTTATAGAAGGCGGGAGGGTCCAGAGGGGTCAAACGAACAAATTTACCCCGATTCTGTCAAGGTGGGGTGGCAAAAAGTCATTTTGACCCTCTGGCCATCAAAAAGGGCCAAATGACCCCTCTGAGGGGGTTAAAAAGCTTTTTAAAAAAAATATTTTTTTAAAGCCCGGACCCCGGAGGGGTAGGCGGACCCCGGCGAGGTCGCGCGGGCCCCCAGGAGGGGTCCCGTGACCCCGCCAGGGGGCCAGCGGGGTCACGCGGTCCTCGGGGGTCGCGCGCGACCCCGCTGGACCCCCCAACGGGTGACGCGCACCTCGGGGCGCGCGCGTGACCCCGTTGGGGTCCAGCCGGGCCGCTCGCCCCTCGGGGAGCGCGTGCGACCCCGTTGGGTCCCAGCGGGGTCGCGCGACCCCACTGGGTCCCGGGGACGACCGCGCGGCCTCCTCCGCCTTCTCGACCCAAAAGGGGTCATTTGACCCTTGTGCGGGCTTTTTGGCCCCTCTGGCCGTCGTTTCGCTCCGTTTTCGTCGTCCCGGGTCGGAGAAGAGCTGGGGTGGAGCTATATATCTCGGGGAGATCGCTCCTTCGCCGCGTGGCAGCATCGCATCCGCAGAGGGAGCATTGTTTGTTTGTCTGGTCGTTCGTCGCCGCATAGGGAGGAAGCTTTGCGCCTGTCTGTGCCGTGTGATACACTTGCTCGGCTACTCTGACCGGTATACACATGTTTCTTCCTTGTTAACCTTCTTGCCGTGATGTCGACCATGATAATATTGTCGGATTGATAGATCCTAAATCATGGAGATACTCCGTAGTTCGACGGTGTTGACGATACGTCGCTCTTCTCGTCGAACGTTGCATAGCAACAATTTCTCAAGATGACTTGAGACAATTTCGGGTGCAACAGTCACTTTCGTGTCTGCAAACCACCCAGTAGCCAACTGGAATTTGAACTGGACAGCCAAGCAGTTCAGGACGAATGGCTCGTCTCTATAGCCTCACTTGATAGGCGCCAAGAATAAACTGTAGCCGGGTTTCTCTCTGTTGACCCGACCTGCAGTGGTGTCCCACCTAGCTGGTGTGAATTCTGGAGCCCGTGTCAGCATTTTCTGCTCTGCCTCCAGCTCTGTTACCCCCAAGACGGCGTTCCACTTGCGCCGCTCTCCCGGAAGATAGATGGTGTCTCCGCGATACACGGAGCCTTTCAAGCTGTCCCGGTCCACCAACATGGCCCGTTCCACCATCCGAGCCAGCATGACGTCTCTCTTCCCCGAGACATTGAAAGTGCAGATGAATAGTGCAAGATGACGGTCCTTCGGGAAGTCAGGGCGATACCCGTCATCGCGATTGAAGTTCAGCCCTCCCTCGACGGTCACAACGCGAGAGGATGATACTGTGTCTGATTCGGAGTCGGAGGATTCGTCGACTATGGCGATCCTCCCAAGACCCCGGTCCAGTTGTCCGACGTTCCTCCAAGTTACAACAGGGCCAGATGCCCTACCCTGGGAAGAAGTGTCGACATCAGCAGCGCCGGAAGCAACACGGTTGGAAGAGGAGGCCATTTCAGCAGCTACAGACAAAATCAAGGAAAAATAAGATGATATGAAGAGGATAATAGAAAAGAAAATTTCAAGAAAAATTTTGACAGCATCTCCCCTTATCTGGAGCATGCCCAGAAGTCAAATAGGAGAACACCCACCAAGAGGGGATGACTCCGCAATGAAGAGGGACGTAGTCTGTAACGACCCGAGAATCCGATTACCGGGAAGGCCCGATAACCCGAGACTCGCACCGCCACCCACGAGCCCGAAGACTCGGAAGGGTTAAAAGGATGGTGTGGAAACTACACAAGCATCACAAATAATTGCAGAAATTAAACAGTTATGATATTAAGCAGGAAATGAATTAACATTTTACATGGTCCACAATAAAATAACAACAACAGCAACAGTAGTCCACGACTAGTACAGTGACAAGAAAGAAAAGTACAGCTACACGGGGCATCCCCCGGCTCTGACCTCTGGCACTACCTCTGGGCACCCGCACCACGCTTCCGCTGCGCTCCAGACACGCTCCCCGAAGGTGGCGCCTCACCTGAAACACGGTGAAAACACGCAGGGAATGAGTCTCGGAACAAGACTCAGTAGGGATCACTCGAACCCTACCTCGAAAAACGAGAAACCACTACTCTAGCGGTAGAAAGGTACCTCGGAAAGGAAAGCCCTGTACTCTACAGAACTAGACCCTAACGGCACGCAAACCGACACACGTGCCACGGTACGAGAAGACCGAAACTCAACGGTCGAACCGTCAAAACCCGAAGGTCGGAAACACACGACTGACAGTCTGACACTCCGTACTCAACAGGAGTACCACCCACTAGAAGCACAGCCGGTAGCGTCCCCTGACGTCTTACACCGCACCGCAGGTGAACCGCCTGACATGGTAGGTCCTACCCGAGGCGCAAACACCGTACAAGTAACTACAACAAGTGACTAGCTGGGGTCACGCCCGTCGACGTGGGTCCAACCGCCCCCAACCACGTGTGCACACACAGACCGCGCGTCCCTGGTCTGGCCCTCTGACCGGTTTTCCCCTCAGCCGGACTCTGGCTGCAAGACGTGGGGCCCAACGGTAACCGGTCCACAAACCGTCTCTAAAGGTCAGCCCGTACACCACTCCCTGGTGCGACTAGCACACGCGTACTAGTAGGCTACGACTAGTGGAGGGTCACAGAAGGAGTAGACTCTCAAGTCTCGGAAAACAACGGTGCAACTGCAGGTACGAGGAACGCTCCTTGTACCAACACCGACGCACGGTGACCAGCTGACAACAACATCTCCCGGTACACTCTGTACGACGAGAGACACACCGACGCAACCCGTACCCTTGAACGGTCCACACTGGGCCGCTCAGGGATGTGCGGTCACACAGGGACCGCACAAGGATTAGAACGGTCATATCAGGACCGTTCCACCCAGGGTCCAAACGACGGATAAACGGCCAACACAGGACCGTTCAAACAGATGTGCGGCCAACTCTTGACCGCACGTGGGTGAGGAACGGTCACCTACTGGCCGCTCGTCTCCCAACGGTAAAAAGCCTGGACGGTTAGTCCTTAGCCGCACTTGGGGAAGGGCGGCTACGGCTTAGCCGTTCAGGTGTTGTGCGGTCAGGGCCAGACCGCACATCCAACCATAGCGCTAGGGGATGTACGGCCAGCACCTGGCCGTGCAAGGGGTTATGCGGTCAGCTCCTGGCCGCACATCCCAGAGCACTGCACAACGGTCACAACCAACGGTCAAAACCCTTGGGGTTGGGCGGTAGCTGTGGGGCCGCACATTAGGATATGCGGTCCCACGATGGACCGCCCAAGCCCACTGCGCGCCAAGCCTCACCCAAAGCGCGCCGAGCCGATGAACGGTCCGAACGGAACCGCATAGGGGTTGTGCGGCCACTGGTTCGACCGCACATCGCTCACCGGCGAGAAAATGGCGAACCTCACCGGAATCGCCCAATCGGCCTCAAAACAAACCCCACGGAGGGGGAAATGGCGAGAGAAGAACCCCCAAGCCCCCTAGCATGCTCCTACGCCCTTAAACCGTGAAATCGGGGCTCAAAACGATGGATCGGACGAACTCACCCCGCGGCATGATCGACCCTTCCCGGCTCAAAATAAACCCCTCTCGACCTCGTCTCGAGCTGAAACTCACGGGGAAGGAAGACATGAGGCTAAGGAACGTCACCCTACCTCCGGTCCGCGACGAAACGCTCCGATCCGAGCTCGAAATCGCGAAGAACGCCGCTAGAATCTCGCCTCTCCACGCCTCCCACGCTCGCCGTATGCCCGCACGATCGCCACCACGTCACCCACGTCCTCGCGCCGTCGCACCGCCGCCGTCTGCAGCCGGAACGGGGGTCGGCACGGTCGAACGGGAGAGAAGGAGGGAGAGAGCCGGCCACGGTCGCGTGAGGGAGAGAGAGGAAGGAAGAAGAAGAAAAGAGAAAAGAAGAAAAAGAAAAGAAAAGAAATGGGAATATATAGAAAATCCGATTTTTCGGAAAAATACCGAAAATTAGAAAAATACATTTCCGGAATCCTCGGAACGCACCGATCGCAACGGTACCACTCGTGCCTCGGGGAACTGCCCGGTTCGCCCGCAGCGAGCGTCCGAAGAAGAAGCCGAAACACACACCGGAAATCGGAAAACACGCGCGGAAAAAGCCGCGGAACGCCTCCGGGCCTCCGAAACGACTCCGGATCGCGCCGATCCGAACACGAAAGATGTCCGAAACGAAATTTCGGACACAACGGAGCCGGACACTCCGAAAACTAGATCCGGGACCCATGAAGAAGGATCCGAAAGGTCCGGGATATTACAGCCCTCCCCCCTTAAGGAATTTCGTCCTCGAAATTGAGAACAACCCAAGGGGAAAGAAGAGGAAGACTCACTCAAATAGATACGGGAACTGCTGACGCATCTCGTCCTCACGTTCCCACGAAGCCTCACCACCAGAGTGTCGTTGCCACACGACCTTGACCAAGGGAATAACCTTGTTCCGCAGGCGCTGCTCTCGCCTATCCTCCACGCGGATCGGAAACTCTGGGAGAGAAAGATCTGGAGTCACCTCAGGCCAAACGGAAAACTCGAGCACATGAGAGTCATCGGGCATATACTTCCGCAACATAGAGACGTGGAACACGTCATGCACCGACGCCAACTCAGAGGGTAACTGCAACCGGTAAGCAACCTCACCGATGCGCTCCACAATCGCGAAAGGACCAATATAGCGGGGACTCAGCTTCCCACGCCGTCCAAAACGCATCACCCCCTTCATCGGGGAAACTCTCAAGAACACATGATCGCCCACGGCGAACTCGAGGGGCTGCCGCCTACGGTCAGCATAGCTCTTCTGCCGACTCTGGGCCGCCAACATGTTCTGACGAACCAGGTGCACAACATCCACACATTGCTGCACCAATTCCGGTCCCGTCAAAACACGCTCACCCACCTCAAACCAATCAAGTGGAGTCCGACAAGGACGCCCATACAATGCCTCATAAGGAGCCATGCCTATGCTCGAATGAAAGCTGTTGTTATAGGCAAACTCCACTAACGGTAGGTGATGAATCCAACTCCCCTGCCACTCCAGGCAGCAGGATCTCAGCATGTCCTCCAAAGTCTGAATGGTCCTCTCAGACTGACCATCTGACTGCGGATGATACGCCGAGCTAAATGCCAACTCCGTGCCAAGAGCTCGCTGGAAACTCCTCCAGAATCCAGAAGTGAAGCGCGGATCCCGATCCGACACGATCGAAATGGGAACCCCATGCAACGGAACAATCCGCTCCACATAAAGATGAGCCAACTTAGGCACGCTCCAGCTGACTTTGACCGGTAGCAACCGCGTTACCTTCGTCAGCCGATCCACCAGCAACCAAATACTGTCCTGCCCAGTCGGGGTTCTGGGCAACCCCACCACAAAATCCGTGGTCACATGGTCCCACTTCCAAGCAGGAACATCCAAGGGCTGGAGAGTACCGCCTGGTCGCTGATGCTCCGCCTTCACTTGCTGACAGATCAGGCACCTGGCCACAAACTCGGCCACATCTCTCTTCATGCCAGGCCACCAGAACTGCCTCCGCAAGTTCCGATACATCTTCGTCGCACCCGGGTGCACAGTGTACCTGCTCCCATGAGCCTCACGTAACACCGCACGACGAACCTGCTCCTCCGCTGGGACGTACAGCCTGCCACGAAACCTCGCAGCACCGTCCTCGCCGAGCTCCACATCAGCCATCGCAAGAATCCGGGGCAACTCAGGGTCCGCATGCTGAGCCTCTGTCACCTGACGACGAATAGCAGGAGTGACAGTCAGACTCGCAAGCACTGCCAACCCTGGCTTCTGGGGAATCTTGAGCCTGAAAGATACTTCGGGCACCTGTTCCCAGAGCCTCCACTTCCTCAGCATCAAGGTACTGATCACGACCTTCCTACTCAAGGCATCGGCGACGACATTCATCCTGCCCGGCTGATAAGACAGGGTGAAGTCATAGTCCTTCATGAACTCCATCCAACGCCTTTGTCTGAGGTTCAGATCTCTCTGCGAGAACACATACCTCAAACTCTGATGGTCAGTGAACACCTCGAACTTCTCACCGTACAGATAATGCCTCCAGATCTTCAGCGCGAAGATCACTGCCGCCAACTCAAGGTCATGGGTAGGGTAGTTCTCCTCATGGGGCTTTAGCTGCCGAGATGCATAAGCCACCACTCTACCATGCTGCATCAGAACAGCACCCAATCCGACGCCGGAAGCATCTGTACACACCACAAAACCTCCCGATCCAGAAGGCAAAACCAACACCGGAGCCGAGGTGAGCAATCTCTTCAGTTCCCTAAAGCTCTGCTCACACTCCTCGGACCAGACGAAAGGCACATCCTTCCGCGTGAGCCTCGTCATCGGGGTCGCAATGCGGGAAAAATCCTGGATAAACCGGCGATAATAACCCGCAAGCCCCAAGAAACTCCGGATCTCCGTCACCGACCTCGGCCTCGGCCATTGCATCACAGCCTCGACCTTGGCGGGATCCACGGAAATGCCATCACCAGAAATCACGTGCCCCAGAAAGTGCACCTCGCTGAGCCAAAACTCGCACTTGCTGAGCTTCGCATACAACTGGTGATCTCGCAACGTCTGCAGCACCACACCCAAATGGTACGCATGCTCCTCAGCAGACCGCGAATAAACAAGGATGTCATCCACGAAAATGACCACGAACTGGTCCAAATACGGGTGGAACACCCTTTGCATCAAGTCCATGAAGGCTGCTGGGGCATTGGTGAGCCCAAACGGCATCACCAGAAACTCATAATGCCCGTACCTCGTACTGAACGCAGTCTTCTCCACATCGGACTCGCGAATTCTCAGCTGATAGTAACCGGACCGCAAATCAATCCGCGAGAACACTCGCGCAGACTGAAGCTGGTCGAACAAATCATCAATCCGCGGCAATGGATACTTGTTCTTAATGGTCACGTCATTCAGCTGCCGATAGTCAATGCATAGCCGCAGACTACCGTCCTTCTTCTTCACGAACAACACGGGCGCACCCCAAGGGAAAAAGCTCGGACGAATGTACCCCTTGGCCAACAGTTCCTGCAACTGCGCCCTCAACTCCCTCAACTCCGCGGGGGCCATACGGTAGGGAGCCTTCGCCAAAGGTCCCGTACCAGGTACAACCTCGATCACGAAATCGATCTCCCGCTGGGGAGGTAATCCAGGCAACTCCTCAGGAAAAACATCGGGAAACTCGCACACCACCGCAATGTCCTCGACATTCGGCTCCATCCGGTCAGACACAACCACTGACGCGAGAAAACCCTGGCAACCTGAATCAAGCAATCGACGGGCTCGAATAGCAGAGATAAGAAATCGAGAAGAGGCGGAACGGATACCTTGGAAATAGAAGGTCCTCTTGCTCGGATGTTGGAAGTAGACCCTCTTCATCCCACAATCCACCACCGCTCCATGAGTCTCGAGCCAATCCATGCCTAGAATCACGTCGTAATCCCAAAGCTGCAACGCATACAACCTGCCTGGCATACTCCGCCCATCGATCCACACCGGAACCTGGTCGAAGCAATACGGAGTGACCATAAAGTCACCCGAAGGCAACTCCACAGCCAAATCACAGGACAACTGGGTCACCGGCTCCTCGACGCTCGACGCGAAATCCTCCGAAATAAACGAATGAGACGCGCCAGAATCAAATAAAACCCGAGCCGCACAACCCAAAATCTGAACGGTACCTTCCACGAGCTGCGACGCTACTGCCTCTGCCCTGGTCAAGTGCGTGATCTGGCCACGAGCTCTCTGCCTGCCTCCCACACTAGCTGACCTGGGTAGCGGCGGATACTGTCCCTGCTGCTGCTGCTGGGAAACCTGCTGCTGCGGCGGCCTCTGAGGACAGTCACGCGCCATGTGCCCTGGCTGGTCACACCGAAAACAGATGATCGGCGCCGTGCACTGCCTGCCTGGGTGGGTCCCACTACACCGTGGACAAGGTCCTCGCGATCCACCCACCGATCCCTGTCGCTGCAAAGGAAACGGCTGCTGCACACTGCCCGATGAAGCCTGCCCCTGATCTCTGGACTTCTTCTTGCCGAACCCCTTCTTGAAGAACTTTTTGACCTTCGAGCCAAAGGACGCAGATCCTGTCACCGAAGCTGCATGTGCCGGCACTCCTGAACCACCCGACGCAGACTGAAAGAAACCCTGCTGCTGAGTAGCCGACTGCTGGCTGCGACCTGACACAGACTGCCCCTGGCTGATCGGTCCTCGAGTCCTCTGCATATCCATCTCCAAGGAATTCGCAACACGAGACGCCGTCTCGAGATCAGTGGCCCCATTCGCGATCAGATGGTGCCTCAGCTCCAACCTCAAGCCCTGCACAAACTGCGTCGTCCTCACCCTCTCATGCTCCATGATATGAGGTGCGTACCGACCCAGCTCGACAAATCGGGCCCTGTACTGCAACACGGACATGTCACCCTGCACCAGCTCCAGAAACTCCCGCATCCGCTGCGTAGCAAAAATATCTGGACAGTACGTACGCTCGAAAGCACTGACAAAGCCATCCCACTCGATCTGCTCAAGCGGACGAAGCTGAAAGGACGTCTTCCACTCGGAAGACCACCACCTCCGAGCCGTACCCTGCAACTGGTTGTAGGCCAACACTACTCTGTCCTCGACAGCACTCTTTGCAGAACTGAACACCCGCTCCATCTCATCAAGCCAATCACGAGCCGCATCAGGGTCTGCCTGGCCGCTAAAGTAAGGTGGATGGAACTGCATGAAATCCCTCACTGCTCGGCCTGGCCCACCCCTGACTGACGAGCCCTCACCGGCCTCTCCGCCGAACTGCTGAGCCATGAGATGGTACATGCCACGGAGAAAACCCTCGGCCCCCGGAGCCCTCGCAGCATCCGCGGCCTCGGTAGCTCCCGGAACTCTGCTATGCTCCTCCTGGTCCCTCTGGACCCCCTGCTGGATCTCCTGGCCTCCAGCCGACTGCCCCTGCTGAGAGCGAGAACTCCTCCTCGGCGCCATCCTCGCTCCTTAAGCACAAGACAGAAAACTCAGAAACGGAAGGTCAGAATAAAACACGCGGTGCCCCATGCCAGCGTCACATGTACATCATCGTTGTGGACTAGTGGACCAATACAATTACCTATGATTCTCATGTAATTCCACAACCGCGCTCTGATACCAGCTGTAACGACCCGAGAATCCGATTACCGGGAAGGCCCGATAACCCGAGACTCGCACCGCCACCCACGAGCCCGAAGACTCGGAAGGGTTAAAAGGATGGTGTGGAAACTACACAAGCATCACAAATAATTGCAGAAATTAAACAGTTATGATATTAAGCAGGAAATGAATTAACATTTTACATGGTCCACAATAAAATAACAACAACAGCAACAGTAGTCCACGACTAGTACAGTGACAAGAAAGAAAAGTACAGCTACACGGGGCATCCCCCGGCTCTGACCTCTGGCACTACCTCTGGGCACCCGCACCACGCTTCCGCTGCGCTCCAGACACGCTCCCCGAAGGTGGCGCCTCACCTGAAACACGGTGAAAACACGCAGGGAATGAGTCTCGGAACAAGACTCAGTAGGGATCACTCGAACCCTACCTCGAAAAACGAGAAACCACTACTCTAGCGGTAGAAAGGTACCTCGGAAAGGAAAGCCCTGTACTCTACAGAACTAGACCCTAACGGCACGCAAACCGACACACGTGCCACGGTACGAGAAGACCGAAACTCAACGGTCGAACCGTCAAAACCCGAAGGTCGGAAACACACGACTGACAGTCTGACACTCCGTACTCAACAGGAGTACCACCCACTAGAAGCACAGCCGGTAGCGTCCCCTGACGTCTTACACCGCACCGCAGGTGAACCGCCTGACATGGTAGGTCCTACCCGAGGCGCAAACACCGTACAAGTAACTACAACAAGTGACTAGCTGGGGTCACGCCCGTCGACGTGGGTCCAACCGCCCCCAACCACGTGTGCACACACAGACCGCGCGTCCCTGGTCTGGCCCTCTGACCGGTTTTCCCCTCAGCCGGACTCTGGCTGCAAGACGTGGGGCCCAACGGTAACCGGTCCACAAACCGTCTCTAAAGGTCAGCCCGTACACCACTCCCTGGTGCGACTAGCACACGCGTACTAGTAGGCTACGACTAGTGGAGGGTCACAGAAGGAGTAGACTCTCAAGTCTCGGAAAACAACGGTGCAACTGCAGGTACGAGGAACGCTCCTTGTACCAACACCGACGCACGGTGACCAGCTGACAACAACATCTCCCGGTACACTCTGTACGACGAGAGACACACCGACGCAACCCGTACCCTTGAACGGTCCACACTGGGCCGC
Source organism: Amorphophallus konjac (assembly GCA_022559845.1). NCBI lineage: Eukaryota > Viridiplantae > Streptophyta > Magnoliopsida > Alismatales > Araceae > Amorphophallus > Amorphophallus konjac. The sequence goes on along the minus strand of CM040117.1, from coordinate 238,399,811 downwards.
TCAGGGATGTGCGGTCACACAGGGACCGCACAAGGATTAGAACGGTCATATCAGGACCGTTCCACCCAGGGTCCAAACGACGGATAAACGGCCAACACAGGACCGTTCAAACAGATGTGCGGCCAACTCTTGACCGCACGTGGGTGAGGAACGGTCACCTACTGGCCGCTCGTCTCCCAACGGTAAAAAGCCTGGACGGTTAGTCCTTAGCCGCACTTGGGGAAGGGCGGCTACGGCTTAGCCGTTCAGGTGTTGTGCGGTCAGGGCCAGACCGCACATCCAACCATAGCGCTAGGGGATGTACGGCCAGCACCTGGCCGTGCAAGGGGTTATGCGGTCAGCTCCTGGCCGCACATCCCAGAGCACTGCACAACGGTCACAACCAACGGTCAAAACCCTTGGGGTTGGGCGGTAGCTGTGGGGCCGCACATTAGGATATGCGGTCCCACGATGGACCGCCCAAGCCCACTGCGCGCCAAGCCTCACCCAAAGCGCGCCGAGCCGATGAACGGTCCGAACGGAACCGCATAGGGGTTGTGCGGCCACTGGTTCGACCGCACATCGCTCACCGGCGAGAAAATGGCGAACCTCACCGGAATCGCCCAATCGGCCTCAAAACAAACCCCTCGGAGGGGGAAATGGCGAGAGAAGAACCCCCAAGCCCCCTAGCATGCTCCTACGCCCTTAAACCGTGAAATCGGGGCTCAAAACGATGGATCGGACGAACTCACCCCGCGGCATGATCGACCCTTCCCGGCTCAAAATAAACCCCTCTCGACCTCGTCTCGAGCTGAAACTCACGGGGAAGGAAGACATGAGGCTAAGGAACGTCACCCTACCTCCGGTCCGCGACGAAACGCTCCGATCCGAGCTCGAAATCGCGAAGAACGCCGCTAGAATCTCGCCTCTCCACGCCTCCCACGCTCGCCGTATGCCCGCACGATCGCCACCACGTCACCCACGTCCTCGCGCCGTCGCACCGCCGCCGTCTGCAGCCGGAACGGGGGTCGGCACGGTCGAACGGGAGAGAAGGAGGGAGAGAGCCGGCCACGGTCGCGTGAGGGAGAGAGAGGAAGGAAGAAGAAGAAAAGAGAAAAGAAGAAAAAGAAAAGAAAAGAAATGGGAATATATAGAAAATCCGATTTTTCGGAAAAATACCGAAAATTAGAAAAATACATTTCCGGAATCCTCGGAACGCACCGATCGCAACGGTACCACTCGTGCCTCGGGGAACTGCCCGGTTCGCCCGCAGCGAGCGTCCGAAGAAGAAGCCGAAACACACACCGGAAATCGGAAAACACGCGCGGAAAAAGCCGCGGAACGCCTCCGGGCCTCCGAAACGACTCCGGATCGCGCCGATCCGAACACGAAAGATGTCCGAAACGAAATTTCGGACACAACGGAGCCGGACACTCCGAAAACTAGATCCGGGACCCATGAAGAAGGATCCGAAAGGTCCGGGATATTACATAGTCCCGTATGAGAACCAAAGAAGAAACCCTACGGTGGAGAGAGAGGCTCTCCACGCTGACTGCCGCTGCGATGGAGGATGAGGAAGCTAAAGAGAGAGAAAGCTCAATGAAAAATGAGCTTTCCCCATCCTCTCGGCGCTTAAATAGGCAAGGCCAGAAGGCGCGCCGAGATGACCCCCGCGCCGGGGGAAGAAAGCGACAAAAGGCGCGTCGACGACCGTCTACGTCGGGAGCGACAGCCAAAGAGAAGGCGCGCCGATACCGGCCGCGCCGAGAGCATCATCACGCTGAGAGTGTCAAAGAAGGAGGTGCGCAGAGACGATTGCCGCGCCGAGATGGGCGTGCCGAAATCGCCAGTGGCGCCGGTTAGCTCACCAGGGGTGCTGCGATCATCAGATCAAGCCAAAGATGCTGGTATCCGTCCAAGTATGCTTACGAAGCACCGGGATTATGCCAGTAGAATGAAGATTCAGAGTCACAAGAAAGAACGATGAACAATGAGCAGGAGCAAACCTGAAGAAGTCACGCAGTGCGGTGCAGTGCACACCCGCATGTCCCGTGTCACTCATCCTTCGCTTACGTCACCTGCGGGTGGGGAGCATTTGTTGACACTCAAAATATGCCAGAAGAGACCAAAGCAAGCCCAGGGCTCTGAAGGTCAGTCAAAAGTGCGGCCGCTGTGTCGTCCCTGGAAGTTTTGAGAATCAGAATAAAAGAGATCCACTACTCCCAACACCTTGATCGGCAGAAGCCATCTCTGGCTAGGCCGCTACCCAGTATGGCTATCACTTGAATAGTCAGGCTGACTAAAACTATGAAAAACTCCAGGCAACCATCTGCCTGCTGAAAAGGATCTTCAGACAATTTTGATTCTCACAAAGGGATTCACACTGCCTCACACATGTGCATGAACACAAGGTGTTAAGCAAGCCTCGAGAGGAATATATCAAGAAACCCATTAGATGAGCCTCCTCCGGCGCCGGGTTCTGAACAAATGGGCCAAGCCCAGTACAAAGTGAGACTCGCCGATGGGCTGAATGCCAAGCGCGCCGAGATGCTAATGCTGGGCGCACCAGGGAGTTCGTGCCATAAGCTGAGGGCCATCCCTCTATAAAAGTTGCTGCCCTTCGAGACAGAACAACAAGAGGAAGATAATAGAAAGAAAAGACAGAAAAACAAAAAGAGAAAAAAAGAGAGCAGTAGCCACTGAAAGAAAAGGGAGCTCGAGAGCCCTCTAAGGAAGCTGAGGAGAAGAGAGAGTTGCAGCGATTCGAAGGAAGAGTCAAGGTGGGATCGATTTCAAGATACCCTAAGGGGCTACAGTTTCCCTTTCCCCCTGTCTCTTATTTGAATATCCCCTTCTCCTTTTGTGTCTGTTTTCGAGCATCCTTGCTCCAGTAGCATCGAATGCTAATGTAGCCCCGCTATCAGGGATAGAGTCTATGTATGATTTTCTCAGTTGGATTTTCTTCTGAGCTAGATGCATGTATGCTGTTTGGATGAATAGTTAATAAAAGAGGGTTGAAGCTCGCCCTTTCCTTTTCCTTTCTGTCTTTGCATCCGAGGTTCAATATATGCCATGGCTATTGAGAACTAGGCGCGTTTTACCGTTTGGTCTTCTAGATCCGTTGAAGGTTTTTCCCACTATATTTCCTTTCGACCTCGTACCCACATCGAGAGCCTGAGACAATCTATCTCATGGCTTCTCGTCTGTGAAATGAAGAGGGATAAACCCAAACCAGGACCGTGAGTTTCCGTACGCGTTTCTGCTCCCAGCGAGGCCCCAGAGGGAAGGCCATCTCCTCCCTGGATCACCCTCTCTATAATCATCTGAACTGGTCATCGAATCGTTGAACAAACCCCCCTTTAAAATGCCCAAAGCCCTTTGAAGCCTTTACCTCAAAAATCACTTCAAAGCTTTGCTAAAACCCTCATTCCGGAAACCCTCCCGGCGCGAACCCCTCTCGGCGCGAGTCTCGCGCCGGTTGGACTCCCTTTTCGCGCCGAGACCTTCACACCTTTCATACTGAAGACGGCCACCCTGATATGCTCGTGCCGATGCCTTCGAGCCATGCCAGCCTTGCTCATGATGCCGTGTCCCTCCAAAGAGAGATGATATCCTTCCCTTGACCCTCATGGGAGCCATATCAAAGGGGTCAATTCCCCCACATGTCGCCAACCCAACAAGTCACGGAGGTCTGCCACTGTATGTTCTCCGTTGACTATATCTGGGGACATTAATGAATCTCATAATACATAGATAATGTCACACAAGATGGGGACCTTTTTGGGATCCAAGGCTACGCCCACCTTTCTTTTGGTTTCCACTCCGACATTACGTGAGTGGATGACCTATAATACCCTTTTGACACACTCCAAAATAAGGGGAGGTGCTGTCAAAATTCGTCACCGAGCTTTACTCTATCGTATAGTGTGATGCTTTCACCGAAATTATGAATCTAACCCCAACTGTGTGACGGTGATCTGAGTTCACCGTCTTATGATCCTCCGCTCACAATCTTCAAAGGGGAACATAAACATCACAATCACATGGTCTCCTTAGGCCTCATGTGGATGAGTCTACCCTCACCCCCTACCCCATTCAAATACAACCATGGACAAACCCATAAAACCCCAATCAAACGCAGAATATCCCTTCGAACTCACAAAGTCCTCACAACACTTGAAAGACCCATCAACACCCGTTTATCGGCGCCACTTTCGCGCCGGGTGAAAGGCGCGCCGACAGGATGGTCGTGCCGACCCCAACCGGTTTGCCTTCGTGCCAGAACCCCAGCCGCGCCGATTCATCTTTGTGCCGAAACCCAGCCGCACCGGTTCACTCCAATATCAACCCTTGCTCAAATATCTACCCCCCCCAGCAACTTCATCGAACCCAAAGCCAGTCTAGACTTGGTACCCTAACCTCCATGGACCATCATATCACATCGTGAGGGTTTCATGGTCCTTCATCCATGTTTGAACGGAGCTATATTAACAGGGTCTTACCCCGATATGCTATGCCATTAACTGTCGGGTTTTTCTTCCAACCCTACTGACCCTGGGAGTCCTGCCATTGCAAGTCCCCCAATGGTCTCCGAAGGGAATATCAACAAGCACCAAGGCAATGGACATTGCCCCGTCACACTCAGATCCTTCTGGATCTCGGGCTACACCCGGCTCTCCTTTCGGCTTCCATCCCGACATTCCAAGGGTGGATGACCTATATTCCCCATTTGGCATAGTCCAAAATAAGGGGATATGCTGCCGGATTTGCGCCATAACACTGTTATCATGTCCCGCGTAGCATAGTTTTCTATGCATGTTTCGCATTGCGTTAGCGGAGTTAGCGTAATAGTCTTATCTCGATTTGCCCCCGAGGCATCCTTTCTTGGCAACTAATCAAGGGTTGTCCTTCTTTGGAAGGACGTAATTAACGTCATAGCCTTTATGGTATGACGGACTCCGGGTCCTAGCACGAATATCACAATCGACTGACTGAGTCAGGTCGAGCGCATAATAAATTGTCACTCCGGTGACTAGCACGCCTAATAAACCAACCAACAAGAAATAAAACCATTCCCACATATACTTGTCGGACTTTGGGATCGGCTATATCCCTACATATCAGATCTAGTCACATAAGGCACTCGCGGTGATTCCTAGTGAGTCTTCGAGCCGCCTTCCCTCCTTTGAGAGTGACCCTACCCCGGAGTGTCCACCTCTAGCCTCATTCCCCAGCAGCGTGAGCATATCGAATTTATACGGGATGAGCAGGTGTCGAATACTTAGAGTGGAGCGTACTCCGCGCTTCCTGGTACGATGACGGATCCGCCGGCGTTACAAGCAGCCGCACCCCTTACTCGACAGGGTCGAGTTCTTCCCACCCGGGGAGAATTGATGGGGACATCAGAGCAAGACCACTAACTTTTTATTTTACATTTGAGTCCTTTTAGTTTGCATTTATATCCTTAGGAATGTATGATTACAATTGTAAGACTTTATAAGTCAAAATGTGAGTCTTTAAGTTTTAGTGGGTTTTTGTGTAAAAGTCCAGTATGACCAACAATGGGCCCCCATATTCTTCCCTGTTGGTCTACCTAAGCCTTAGGGTCCCATGTGGGGCTGGTCAAAGTTTCAAGGTGGGCTTTTAGATGATTGACCATTCAAGGGGATAATTGGATTAAAAAGTCTAATATTCCAACCCTTAAAGTCCAAGATGCTTCCCCCTTATAATAAAGTTTATCCCATGTTATATTTTTTATTTAATTTGGTCATTTGACCACATGGGGAAGAAAATCCCCTCTCTCCCATGAAATTCCCAGCCCCCCACCCCTTACCATTCTCTATATAAGCCTATGTATAGTGTCATTAGAGATATTAATGAAGAATTAAGTATTTTTACCAAGAGCAAGCCCAAGGACACCTCTTGCCTCTCTCCTCTCCCCCCTTGCAGCTGTGATTGCTGCCCATTGTAGGGTGTAAAGCCCTCATCTTTGTGTGACTCCAAGATCTCCAACCTCTGCTGCATGCGACTTCCGGCCGCCGCCTTCCGTTCGTGCCTCCATCACGCCGCCACCGCCATCGCCGGAGCTCTGTCCAAATCAGGACAGAACCTCAATCCTGTAATTTTATCTTTTTCTCTTGTTGTCTGATCGAGCCCAAACTTTGAGGGCTTGTTTTTCCAGTCACCCCTAGTCTCCAGTTTAAATTTCGTGCCATTTGGACATCGTTTAGTATTTTTCTCATATTTCTTGTTTCCCCCCTGTAATCTGTCATTCTGCAGATCCACGGGACAGTGTCATTTATTCGTATTTTTCCCACCCCATTATAAATTTCCAGAAAATCCACAAAAATTTCTCAATGTTCCTCACATTCTCCCCTATCTCCCATAAGTTTGTTAGCCCCTACAAAAATCATTTACCCCTCGGTCAATGGTCAGTTTCAGGCAGATACCCTTCTGTCCTGAGTGTCTGCAAACAGATCCACAGAAAAAACACAGTCTTACAGAGCCTCCCATTTCTCATCCCTTCATTGGATCGACCTCCAAATTGATATGTGGTAGATATGGGAGTCCTCTTTCCAACGCCACCGGTCTTGCATCGATCTGATTTCAGATCTAAGAGAATTAATTCTTGCCGCTGAGGTGCGCAAATCTGTTACCTGTGCAGATCAGAAAAATCAGTCCGTGGATAATTCATGCAAAAATATCAAAAGTCAACTTCTGGAACCTTCACTTCATGGAGTCGATCAGGGACGTCCTGCCATCGTCCCAGCCAAGCGACGCCTTCCGAAGATCTCAGAAAGGTGACGTTCCTTTGGAAACCGCACCTTGCTGTCCAGCGAGTCAGAATCGAGTCGACGCAGTACCGAGTCAGCACAGGATTGAGTCGGACCAGCAGGCTGAGTTCGCTCCGAACGCACCTCCAGATTGCTGCCTGTCAACCCAGGATCGGTCCTCCCGGGCCCCACTTGTAGCCCTTTACCTCCTTGCGTGAGTGGGCAATATAATTCATTGATGTACTTAAATTTTAACCGTTGTTACCAGGAGTTACAGTACTTGGCCGAGAACGCCTTCCCCACACCCAGAGCATGGAGGTAAATTCACCACTCTCCTTATTTTGTATTTTGCTTGTCTCGTATATCTTCGAATGCCGCTGCATGAGTGATAGATTATCTAGCTTGTTATCATTTTATCACCGCTGCGAGAGCGAGAGTGAGTGACCCATCCCGTGACTCGATTCGAGTACACGCGGAAAGTCGATACCCAAGACTCACTGCCGGTTTCTCAACCGCGCACGGTCCAGCGTTTCCCTCGCATAGGGACGCGTCGCGATCTAGAGTCCATGGTCGCGTGTCCGTCCCGCATCAGTGCGTCACAGACCTGTTTTAGCCAATTGGGGGTCTGTGGGCTGTGACGGTCCCACGATAGACTGCCACGGCGCTGTGACGCGCCTAGGTAGGACCGTCAGGTGACGATCCGACCATTGGCACTTGACCGTTGAATTTTGACCGTTGGGAGTCAAGGCCTGTGACGCACCCCGGGTGGCGCATCACAGCCTTGTAATGCCCCTGTGTGGGTGCGTCAGAGCTGACGCGTTTCCACCCTGTAACGCACCATAGTTGGTCCGTTACAGTCTGTGACGCACCGAGTGGCACGCGTCACAATTGGTTTTTTCTTGGCTTATGACGCACCAAGGATGACGCGTCACAGCCTGTGACGCACCAGGGTAGGCGCGTTACACCCAGTTTTGCACCGAATGTCTGACGCGCCTATGCTAGGCCGTCAGATGGCTGTGACGGTCCAGCCCTAGACCGTAAGAGCCTGCGGCGCGTCTAGAGTAGACCGCCAGGTTCAGGACTGCTCCGGGGGGGTTTATAATCCCATTTCTTTTCTGACCATGGTCACCGTGCGACGGTGCTGGTACGTGGGACGATCCATATATTTCGTCGGACACGGACGTTGCTTTCCGTTGACTTAAGAGTCTACTCCGTTGTGACCCTCCACTAGTCGTAGCCTGCTTACACGTTTAGTGGTCCCACCGGGGAGTGGCGGAGAGGCTACCGTGAGGATGGTTTTTAGACTGGTTTCCGTCGGGCCCCACGTCTTGCAGCCAGAGTCCGGCTGAGGGAAAAATCAGTTAGAGGCCAGACCTGGGACGCATGGTCTGTGTGTGCACACCTGGTTGGGGGCGGTTGGACCCACGCTGACGGGCGTGACCCAGCTAGTCACTTGCTTTGTGGTTACTTGTGCGGTGTCTCAGTTCCCGCTGGGCCGGAGGGAGACACCTGAGGCGCGGACTAAGTCGTCAGTGGACGCATCCGGCCTTACTTCTAGTGGGAGGTACTCCTGTCGAGTCGGGAGTGACAGACTGTCAGTCAGTCGTTGTGACTTCGACCTTCGGGTTTTGGTCGGGTTGACCGTTATGTTCCGGTCGTTCCGCCGTGGCACGCGCGTTGGTTTTCATGCCGTGTGACCGGTGTTTGTAGTTGCAGGGCTTTCATTTCCGAGGTACTCGCTTAACCGCTAGCGTAGTGGTTTCTCGATTTGCGAGGTAGGGTTCGGGTGATCCCTACTGAGTCTTGTTCCGAGACTCATTCCCTGCGTGTTTTCACCGTGTTTCAGGCGAGACGCAGCTTCAAGGAAGCACGTCTGAGGCTCAGCGTGGTTCAGGTGCCCAGCGTTAGTGCCAGAGGTCAGAGCCAGGGTATGCCCCGTGTAGCTGTACTTTTCTTCCTTGTCTCTGTACTAGTTGTGGACTACTGTTGTTATTTTGATATATCTTGTGGACCATGTATTAATTAAATTGTTAATTTATTTCCTGCTTAATTATATAAACTATTTAATTTCTGTAATTATTTGTGATGCTTGTGTAGTCTCCACACCATCCTTTTAACCCTTCCGAGTCTTTGGGCTCGTGAGTGGTGGTGCAAGTCTCGGGTTATCGGGCCTTCCCGGTGATCGGATTCTCGAGTCGTTACAGCTGGTATCAGAGCAGCGGTTGTGGGATTATACGAGAATCATAAGTAATGGTGGTGGTCCACTAGTCCACAGCGATGATGTACAGTTGACGCTGGCATCGGGCTTCTTGCGTTTTTCTTAACCTTGTTGTTTCCGTATTTTCTGTCTTTTGCTTCAGGAGCGAGTATGGCGCTGAGGCGGAGCACTCGCTCTCAGCAGGGGCAGTCGGCTGGAGCTCAAGAGATCCAACAGGAGGTTCGGCAGGAGGTTTGTGAGGAGCAGGAGGAGCATAGTAGAGTGCCACCTGCGGCCACCGAGGCAGCGGATACTGCGAGGTTTCCTGGGGCCGAGGATTTCTTCCGTGACATGTACCAGCTTATGTCGTAGTAGTTCGGCGGAGAGGCTGGTGAGGGCTCGTCGACCAGGGGTGGGCCAGGCCGAGCAGTGAGGGATTTCATGCAGTTCCATCCACCTTACTATGGTGGTCAGCCAGACCCTGATTTGGCTTGAGATTGGCTCAACGAGATGGAGCGGGTGTTCAGTTCCGCGCGGTGTACTACAGAGGACAGGGTGATGTTGGCCTACAACCAGTTGCAAGGTACGGCTCGAGCGTGGTGGTCTTCCGAGTGGAAGACGTCTTTTCAGTCCCGGCCACTTGAGCAGATCGAGTGGAGCGACTTTTCAGCGCTTTTGAGCGTATGTACTGTCCATAGTATATTGCTACGCAGCGGATTCGTGAGTTTTTGGAGCTGATCTAGGACGACATGTCCGTGTTGCAGTACAAGGCCCGATTTGTTGAGCTGGGTCGTTATGCGCCTCGTATCATGGAGCATGAGAGGGTAAAGACTGCACAGTTCGTACAGGGCTTGAGGCAGGAGTTGAGGCACCATTTGATCGCGAACGATGCCACTGATTTGGAGATAGTGTCTCGTGTTGCGGCTTCTTTAGAGATGGATATGCAGAGGACTCGAGGACCGATTAGCCAGGGGCAGTCTTTATCGGGTCGCAGCCAGCAGTCGACTATCCAACAGCAGGGTTCTTTTCAGCATGCGTCGGGTGGTTCAGGAGCGCCGGCACCAGCAGCATCGGCGACAGGATCTGTGTCTTTTGGCTCGAAGGTCAAGAAGTTTCTCAAGAAGAGTTTCCGAAAGAAGCACAAGGATCAGGGGCAGGCATCATCGGGCAGTGTACAGCATCCGATTCCTTTTCAGCGTTAGGGATCAGTGGGTGGATCACGAGGACCGTGTCCTCGATGTGGCGGGTCCCACCCAGGCAGGCAGTGCACGATGTCGGTGGTTTGTTTTAGGTGTGGCCAGTCAGGGCATATGGCACGTGACTATCCTCAGAGGCAGCAGTAGCAGTAGTTTCCTCAGCCGCAGCAGGTTCCCCAGCAGCAGAGGCCACAGTAGCAGCCGCAGCAGCAGCAGGGACAATATCCGCCGCTACCCAGGTCAGCGAGTGTGGGAGGCAGGCAGAGAGCTCGAGGCCAGATTACACACATGACCAGGGTAGAGGCAGTGGCATTGCATCTCGTGGAAGGTACCGTTCAGATTTTGGGTTGTGCGGCTCATGTTTTGTTTGATTTTGGCGCATCTCATTCGTTTATTTCAGAGGATTTCACGCTGAGTATTGAGGAGTCGGTGACCCAGTTGTCCTGTGATTTGACAGTGGAGTTGCCTTCGGGTGATTTTATGATCACTCCGTATTATTTCGATGAGGTTCCTGTGTGGGTTGAAGGGCGGAGTTTGCCGGCCATGCTTTATGCGTTGTCACTTCAGGATTTTGATGTGATTTTGGGCATGGATTGGCTCGAGACACATCATGCTTTGGTGGATTGTGGCTCGAAGAGGGTTTATTTCTGGCGACTTGGTGGACCCACCTTCTATTTCCAAGGTATCATGTCCTCCTCTTTCCGTTTTCTTATTTCTGTGATTCGAGCTCGTCGTTTGCTTGATGCGGGTCGTCAGGGTTTTCTCGCTTCTTTGGTCGTGGCAGACCGGATGGAGCCGGATGTCAAGACATTCCGGTGGTGTGCGAGTTTCCCGATGTTTTTCCGGAGGACTTACCTGGATTACCTCCCCAACGGGAGATCGATTTCTTTATCGAGGTTGTGCCTGGTACGAGACCTTTGGCGAAGGCTCATTACCATATGGCTCCCGCTGAGTTGAGAGAATTGAGGGCGCAGTTGCAATAGTTGCTGACCAAGGGGTATATTCGTCCTAGTTTTTCCCCTTGGGATGCGCCAGTGTTGTTCGTGAAGAAGAAGGACGGTAGCTTACGGTTGTGCATTGACTACCGGCAGCTGAATGAGGTGACCATTAAGAACAAGTATCTGTTGTCGCAGATTGATGATTTGTTCGACCAGCTTTAGTCTACTCGAGTGTTCTCGCGGATTGATTTGCGGTCCGGTTACTATCAGCTGAGGATTCGCGAGTCCGATGTGGAGAAGACTACGTTCAGTATGAGGTACGGGCATTATGAGTTCTTGGTAATGCCGTTCGGACTTACCAATGCCCCCGCAGCCTTCATGGACTTGATGCAGAGGGTGTTCCGTCCGTACTTGGACCAGTTCGTGGTCGTATTTGTGGACAACATCCTTGTTTATTCGCGGTCTGTCGAAGAGCACGCGTACCATTTGGGTGTGGTGCTGCAGACGTTGCGAGATCACCAGTTGTATGCGAAGCTCAGTAAGTGCGAGTTCTGGCTTCATGAGGTGCACTTTTTGGGGCACGTGATTTCTGGTGATGATATTTCTGTGGATCTCGCCAAGGTCGAGGCAGTGATGCAGTGGCCAAGGTCGAGATCTGTGACGGAGATCTGGAGTTTCTTGGGGCTTGCAGGCTATTATCGGAGGTTTATTCAAGATTTTTCTCGCGTTGCAGCCCCGATGACCAGACTTACGCGGAAGGATGTGCCTTTTATCTGGACTGATGAGTGTGAGCAGAGTTTCAGGGAACTGAAGAGATTGCTCACCTCGGCTCCGGTGTTGGTTTTACCTTCTGGATCGGGAGGTTTTGTGGTGTGTACAGATGCTTCCGGGGTCGGATTGGGTGTTGTGTTGATGCAACATGGTAGAGTGGTGGCGTATGCATCTCGGCAGTCGAAGCCCCAGGAGGAAAACTACCCTACCCATGACTTGGAGTTGGCGGCTGTGATCTTCGCGCTAAAGATCTGGAGGCATTATCTGTACGGTGAGAAGTTCGAGGTGTTCACTGACTATCAGAGTTTGAGGTATGTGTTCACTCAGAGAGACCTTAACCTCAGGCAGAGGCGTTGGATGGAGTATATGAAAGATTATGACTTTACCCTGTCTTATCAGCCGAGCAGGATGAATGTCGTCGCCGAGGCTTTGAGTAGGAAGGTCGCGGTTAGTGCCTTGATGTTGAGGAAATGGAGGCTCTGGGAACAAGTGCCCGAAGTGTCATTCAGGCTCAAGATTCCCCGAGAGCCAGGGTTAGCATTGTTTGCTAGTTTGACTGTCACGCCTGCTATCCGTCGTCAGGTGACAGAGGCTCAGCATGCAGACCCTAAGTTGCCCCGGATTTTGGCTATGGCCGATGTGGAGCTTGGCGAGGACGGTGTTGTGAGGTTCCGTGGGAGGCTATACGTCCCCGCCGAGGACCAGGTTCATCGTGCGGTGTTGCGCGAGGCTCATGGGAGCAGATACATCGTACACCCGGGTGCGACGAAGATGTATCGGAACTTGCAGAGGCAGTTCTGGTGGCCTGACATGAAGAGAGATGTGGCCGAGTTTGTGGCCAGATGCCTGACCTGTCAGCAGGTAAAGGCGGAGCATCAGCGACCAGGAGGTACTCTTCAGCCCTTAGATGTTCCCACATGAAAATGGGACCACGTGACCACGGATTTCGTGGTGGGACTGCCGAGAACTCTGAGTGGGCAGGATAGTATTTGGTTGCTGGTGGATAGGCTGACGAAAGTGACTCGGTTGTTACCGGTCAAAGTCAGCTGGAGCGTGTCTAAGTTGGCTCGTCTTTATGTGGAGCGGATCGTTCCGTTGCATGGAATTCTCATTTCCATTGTGTCGGATCAGGATCCTCATTTCACTTCTGGATTCTGGAGGAGTTTCCAACGAGCCCTTGGCACGGATTTAGCATTCAGCTCAGCGTACCATCCTCAGTCAGATGGTCAGTCAGAGAGGACAATTCAGACTTTAGAGGATATGTTGAGATCTTGTTGCCTGGAATGGCAAGGGAGTTGGATTCACCACCTACCGTTGGTGGAGTTTACCTACAACAACAACTATCATTCGAGCATCGGCATGGCTCCTTATGAGGCGTTGTATGGGCGTCCGTATCGGACTCCACTCGATTGGTCTGAGGTTGGTAAGCGTGTTTTGACGGGACTAGAGTTGGTGCAACAGTGTGTGAATGTCGTGCACCTGGTTCGTCAGAACATGTTGGTAGCCCAGAGTCGGCAGAAGAGCTATGCTGACCGGAGGAGGCAGCCTCTCACTTTCGCTGTTGGCGATCGTGTGTTTTTGAGAGTTTCTCCGATAAAGGGGGTGATACATTTTGGACGGCGTGGGAAGCTGAGTCCCCGCTATATTGATCCTTTCCACATCGTAGAGCGCATCGGTGAGGTAGCTTATCGATTGCAGTTACCCCCTGAGTTAGCGTCGGTGCATGACGTGTTTCACGTCTCGATGTTGCGGAAGTATATGCCCGATGACTCTCATGTGCTTGAGGATTCTGTTTGGCCCGAGGTGACTCCAGATCTTTCTCTCCCAGAGTTTCTCGTCCGCGTTGAGGATAGGCGAGGGCACCGCCTGCGGAACAAGGTCATCCCCTTGGTTAAGGTGGTGTGGCAGCGACACTCTGGTGGAGAGGCTTCTTGGGAGCGTGAGGACGAGATGCGTCAGCAGTTCCCTTACTTGTTCGAGTGAGTTTCCTCTTCGTCCCCTGAATTTTGTTCTTGAATTTTGAGGATGAAATTCCTTTAAGGGGGGAGGGCTGTAATATCCCGGACCTTTTGGATCCTTCTTCTTGGGTCCCGGATCTACTTTCCCGGAGTGTCCGGCTCCGTTGTGTCCAAAATTTCGTTTCGGACATCTCTTATCTTCGGGTCGGCGCGATCCGGAGTTGTTTCGGAGGCACGGAGTGCATCCGCGGCTTTTCCGCGCGTGTTTTCCGATTTCCGATGTGTATTTCGACAATTCCTTCGGAACCTCGTTGCGGGTGAACCGGGTCGTTCACCTAGGTGAGAGTGGTACCGTTGCGATCGATGCGTTCCGAGGATCGCGGAAGTGTAATTTTAATTATTTGATATTTTTCAGAATTTTGGATTTTCTATAAATACGCCTCTCTTTTCTCTCTCCCCCACCTTTTCTTCTTCTTCTTCCTCTTTCCTTCCTCCCCCATCGTGAGAACTGCCCCCTCTCTCTCTCCCATTCAACCGCGGCAGCATCCCCTTAGGCTGCAGACGGTGGGGGGCGACGGCGTGACGACGTGGGCGACGGCGAGGCGATCGTGGCGGTGTAAAGCTTGTGGGGAATCGTGAAGGGACGAGGGTTCTAAAAGCATCTACCTTGATTTCGGCAACGATTCGGCGGAGCTTTCGCTCCATTGAGGTAGGGGGACGAATCCCTATGCTCATCCCGTCATGCCCCGCGACTTGTAGACCGAATGGGAGCTGAGAGGGACGTTTTTGAGCGGGTTAGGGTAAAATCATATTTTTGGGAGAGTTCACCCGATCTATGGATTTGAGCCGCGATTCGGCGTTTTGATGGCTTAGAAGCATGCTAGGGATCCCCAGGGGTCTTTCCCCTTGTTTTCCCCCTCCTATGGAGGCATGGGGGCGTGGTTGATGTTTTTGGGCGTTTCACGCCATTTTGCCACCAGGTCGGTGTGACGGTCCTTCCAGTGACCGTCACACAATGTGGCGCGCCTGGGTGGGTGCGTCACAGACCTGTTTTAGCCAATTGGGGGTCTGTGGGCTCTGACGGTCCCATGATAGACCGCCACGACGCTATGATGCGCCTAGGTAGGACCGTCAGGTGACGATCCAACCGTTGGCACTTGACCGTTGGTTTTTGACTGTTGGGGGTCAAGGCCTATGACGCACCCAGGGTGGCGCGTCACAGCCTTGTAACGCCCCTATGTGGGTGCGTCAGAGCTGACGCGTTTCCACCCTGTAACGCACCATAGTTGGTCCGTTATAGTCTGTGACGCACCGAGTGGCACGCGTCACAGTTGGTTTCTTCTTGGCTTGTGACGCACCAGGGATGGCGCGTCACAGCCTGTGACGCACCAGGGTAGGCGCGTTACACCCAGTTTTACACCGAATGTCTGATGCGCCTATGCTAGGCCGTCAGATGGCTGTGACGGTCCAGCCTTAGACCGTCAGAGCCTGTGGTGTGTCTAGAGTAGACTGCCAAGCTCAAGACTACACCGGGGTGGTTTACAGTCCCGTTTCTTTTCCGACCGTGGTCACCGTGCAACGGTGCTGGTACGTGGGACGATCCTCGTACTTTGTCGGACACGGACGTTGCTTTCCGTTGACTTGAGAGTCTACTCCGTTGTGACCCTCCACTAGTCGTAGCATGCTTACACGTTTAGTGGTCCCACCAGGGAGTGGTGGAGAGGCTACCTTGAGGACGATTTTTAGACTGGTTTCCGTCGGGCCCCACGTCTTGCAGCCAGAGTCCGGCTGAGGGGAAAATCTGTTAGAGGCCAGACCTCGGACGCCTGATCTGTGTGTTCACACGTGATTGGGGGCGGTTGGACCCACGCTGACAGGCGTGACCCTAGCTAGTCACTTGCTTTGTGGTTACTTGTGCGGTGTCTCAGTTCCCGCAGGGCCGGAGGGAGACACCTGAGGCGCGGACTAAGTCGTCAGTGGATGCATCCGGCCTTACTTCTTGTGGGAGGTACTCCTGTCGAGTCGGGAGTGACAAACTGTCAGTCAGTCGTTGTGACTTCGACCTTCGGGTTTTGGTCGGGTTGACCGTTGTGTTTCGGTCATTCCGCCGTGGCACGCGCGTTGGTTTTCATGCCGTGTGACCGGTGTGTGTAGTTGCAGGGCTTTCATTTCCGAGGTACTCGCTTAACCGCTAGCGTAGTGGTTTCTCGATTTACGAGATAGGGTTCTGGTGATCCCTACTGAATCTTATTCTGAGACTCATTCCCTGCGTGTTTCACCGTGTTTCAGGCGAGGTGCGGCTTCAGGGGAGCGCATCTGAGGCTCAGCGTGGTTCAGGTGCCCAGCGTTAGTGCCAGAGGTCAGAGCCGGGGTATGTCCCGTGTAACTGTACTTTTCTTCTTGTCTCTGTACTAGTTGTGGACTACTGTTGTTATTTTGATATATCTTGTGGATCATGTATTAATTAAATTGTTAATATAGTTCCTGCTTAATTATATAAACTGTTTAATTTCTGTAATTATTTGTGATGCTTGTGTAGTCTCCACACCATCCTTTTAACCCTTCCGAGTCTTCGGACTCGTGGGTGGCGGTGCGAGTCTCGGGTTATCGGGCATTCCCGGTGATCGGATTCTCGGGTCGTTACATCCAAGCAAGAAGACTGGACTCGCAGTCCAAGGCCAAAATACATGGCCCACTCAGGAATCATCTTCCGAAGGAACTCACGACGTGCGGGGAACCCTCGCCGCACTCACACCGACGCACGGTGACTCGGTCAAGCGTAACACAAAAGCCCGAAATATGAAGAGTCACCCGGACTCTCAAACCTACGAGCACGCTAAACGAGGTAACACGGTCCTCCCGACACCCTCAAAACACGAACACGAGACTCTCGGGGTGTCTAGGACATTCACAAGACCGCAGGTCGACCAATGGGTCCCAACCGTGTCGACCAGGGACCTACACAACGCGAAACAATCGCGGCTAGCACGAAGAGCCACTTCGGCATAACGCAGTGCCTGACGGTCTATCTTTGGGCCGTCACAGCCGTAACGGTCCAAAGGTAGGCCGTCATAGCACCCTAACGGTCCAACTCAGGAGCGTCAGACGAAAAAGTAACACTGGCTGTGGCACACCCACCCTGGGGCGTCACAAACTCTAACGGACCAAGCCTGGTGCTTTAGAGAACGGAGCAAAACGGCTTGTGACACACACCCCTCGGGGCGTCACAACCCCTAACAGACCTACCTAGGCGCGTTAGAAGAAGGGATACATCAACTCTGGCGCACCCAAGTAAGGGCGTCATAGAGCTCTGACGGTCCATCCCTGGTGCGTCAGAGTCTCAGGACCCCAATCGCTCAAAAAGCACGACAACGGACGTAACGGTCGAACCCAGGCGCGTCACACCCTCTGACAGTTTATCGCAAGACCGCCAGAGCGATCGACGCCCTGCCGACACTACAAACCTCTGTGATGCACCCTCCTTGGGATGCCACGGCACGTAACGCACCCACCCTGGGGCGTCACAGCCTGTGACGGTCACTGGAAGGACCGTCACACCGTCCCGAGAGCCAGACGGCGGGAAACGACCCAAAAATCGTCCCGCACCCCCGTACCTCCACGGGAGAGGGGGAAAATAAGGGGGGAGCCCCCAAATAGCCCCTAGCATGCATCTAAGGCCTTGGATCGGCCAAAAATGCGATGAAACGGTAGATCGGCTCACGAGTCCTAAAACATGGATTTTTCCCAAAAATCCCCAAATACGCTCGCTCGGCTCACCACTGCCTACAAAACTCATGGGAAATGAAGTGCATGAGCTATGGGTCCATCTCCCTACCTCCACCGAATAAACGAAACGCCGTGGACGCCGATCCACGAAGAAATCACCGTGAAACCCTCGCCAGCTCGCGAACACGCCCCCGAGCATTGCCACGCCTCCACCGCCTCGATCCTCGCCCGTCCTCGCCCGCATCCTCGCCTACGCCACTTCCACCTCGCCCCCGCCTCGCTCTGTCGGCCGCCGGAGAAGAGAGGGGAGAAAGAGAGCGTGAGAGAAGAGAGAGGGAGGGAAGAGAGAAATGAGAGGGGAGAGAGAGAAAGGGTTAATATATATACAAAAACCTGAAAATTCTAGAAATTTAAAAAAATATGAAAAATTACCTCCGCGATCCTCGGGAGGAGCACAGCGCACAGGTACTATCCTGGAGTCAGAGAACGCCATGGTTTGCCCTGCACATAGTTCCGAAGGCACATCAGGGAAAAACACGTATAAAACACAAAACACACTCCGAGACCCACCAAAATGATCCGAAAAATATCCGAAAAATGCTGGCATTACAGCCCTCCCCCTTAAAGGAATTTCATCCTCGAAATTCGGGACAACCACGGGAACACGGGGGAAGAATGCCGTAACTCACTGACAACGCCGTCAGAGCCCCAACACAGAAAACCTTGATTCACACGCGAAGCTCCAGATCATAGGGACACAGCCAGACTTACACTCACGAACAACACCTCGCTCTGCGCGCCGTGCACACCAACCATCAGAGCAGGCACACCAACAAATGTAGTCCGGCGTCACCTAAGTCACAACCAACCCAATCATGGCACCGCTGCCACCATCTCGCCCACCGAGGAGGCACAGTCCTCGTCACGAGAAATAGCTACCGATCCATCCTATGGTCGGCGGACAAATCGCATGTCAGCTTCACAGCCAGCTGACCGGTCGCACTCCCTCTCAAGGGAACAACCAATATAGAGCATCCACCAGCTCACGCAGCCATTTCAACAGACCGCAACCAAAATATTGGCTCAGCACCAAGAATCACCTCACACATGGCGAGCTGAAAGCCAGACATATCACTGTGCCAACTCTGTCAAAAGATAAACTTCGACAAAGCCCAGATCTTGTCCGGAAAGGCACATCACAGAAATGACCACCAAAGGTCTCACCTGCACACGGCTCCCACCGTTCACGATGCGCAACCAACAGCATCTTCTGTCTGTGAAAAGACCATCCACTGGTCGCCAGACACACGTCAACGGGAAACCTTCACCGGCCCAGCAGGCACGATCCAACTCACGACAGGCCATCCGCTGACTCACACAGACAATTACCACATCTCAAGCTGCACTCCTCTCGGACACCGCGTCCGATCTCAATCATCGTACCAACTCGACCCTCTCAGGGAGTACGATGAAACCAAATGACAAGATCCTGGTGTCTTCAGTCATCACCTCACTCGACTCAGACTTACTGGGGAACCATCCCATGCTGGTCACCAAACCAGGGATAACCATTGCAACACCGTCCCATCAAGGACCACCGTACCGACCCCAATCTTATCCAAAGGCCTCAACCCACAGGCGTCACACTTCCGTCCGGTCTCATCAAATCCTTCGTCTCAATTAATCCAAGTGGACACTTGCCAATCCCGATTTCGCCCTCACCACCGAGCCACGGGACACCACCTGAACACTCATGGCACATGTCTCTAGGGGAGAAAGTGTCAACCAAAATTACGGCAACCTAGTCGCCAACACCACGGCCAATGCACCCTGGGTCTCCAGTCGATTATATATCTCACCGTCACAATCCGACACGACCATATAACCAACAAACGTTGTTGTGGTCGATCACACGGTTAGGCTCACCAACCACTCACAGCCGCCAACTGGGACCCATAGTCTGCCAGAGATCACTTTCTCAAACATGATCTCATCCGAGGACACGACTGGCAACATAAGTCGGGCACCATGCTACCGACTCTGACCAACCCGTCCTTGACCTCCGTCAGGCGACATCTTCAACAACCCCATCTGGGTCTAATACCGACGCCTGACACGGCTTCCATCACAGGAACATGGTACTCATGCGGCGCACTAGCCAGCACATTCCCCAACACTCCATCCTACCAATGCCAAGAATCATGATACCTCGAGCAACGGCACGGCAACAACACGTCTCACATCGAGGAACCAATCCTCAGATGCTCAACGTAACCTCAGGAAATCCGCCCGTAACAACCAATGCTACAATCCTGAACCTGTGGGTTATGGGCCCACCAGGCTTCCGCTGCGCACTCAGATCCACGCGCATAGCCAACACGGTAACTCGAGACTCATCATCCTTACAATCCACAACTCGACTGGCCAACCTCAGAAAATAGGGTGAGGAAAGCTCCATTACCTCGAACCCAAAGCACAGATTTACTCCCAAAACTAGCAATCCTCTGTAAATATGCAGACTCCGAACTGCCACGCATCGGAAAGTTCTAGCACCAGCCAAGAATGCCAACACCGCCCAACCAACACTCGTCCTTCCGGAATAGCGCCAGCACCCTCACACAACCAGGGAAATGGGCACAGCTTCTCACATGCAACCACCTTGCCAAAACAGGGAACACGTCTCGCACGGACTTCATGGCACACAGAGGCCAACCAAATCTGGACACACAATGAAAGACAGCGAACCTTAGCCAAGTGCAATCTCCCCAACCAAAGGAGAAACCGACATACCTCCGACCAACGGAAGAACATCCACGCTCGACCTGACCTCAAACCTCGCACATGCTGGGAACAGCACCATCCAGCATCAAGAAGAACATCACTTCCATCAGGTCAGCGCCTCCGACACACTCGACGAGTGTCACGTTGGACCACAATCACAACATCTCTTGATGCGCCACCACTGCAATTCCTCGAACTGCAACACGTCACGCCAAGAGTCGTAACACGAGCCATAACCGATAACCGCCGACGCTCATCCTCGAGTCCCGAAATCACCGCAGAACCTTCACATCTCAGACCAAATCCAGGGCGAACACAATCCATTCGCACACAAGAGCGCATGAGCAAGAACTTACTGGGACACCATAGCCCAATCCTGCCTCGAAATCCGTAAAATAATCGGGACCGACACGTCATTTCTGACGCCACAGAGCACGACAAGCTCGTTTGATTCTGATTTCCAGTACGAATACGAACCGTGAAAGTGTGGCCTATCGATCCTTTAGACCTTCGGAATTTGAAGCTAGAGGTGTCAGAAACGACTCCCGGCAACGGATATCTAGGCTCTCACATCGATGAAGAACGTAGCGAAATGCGAAACAACAGCTCACCGAGAAGATCCTTCGCTCACCCGAGCACACCTCTCGATCAAAACACCCCCTCTGCCACCTTAAACTACGACCTGAACACCTCAGGGGCTGGACAAACCTCAAGCTGGAGTGGCCAAAACCGACAGCAGCTCCCTCAGAGCACGCTCACGGCCACTTAACCACGAACAATCTTCTCCAGCCACCTGTCCACGTTGTAGATTCCTCGAACGCAGCACCGCGAGTTCACGCCTGCCAGCAACCTCTGCCCAACGCAGCACAACCAGGGCCACTACTGATGAGGGAGAAGGCTCTCGACCTCGATCCTTAGACCCCATGCTGACACGAAAGTCATGGACAGCAACTACCTTCACAGCGCCGCACAGTGCACTCAAGCTCTCAAGCGAGAAACTAGGCGGAAAGCAAACACAAAATTCTAAGCCAGCTCCCGACTGTACTGGACCTTACGGACTCTGATCACTGCAATATTTCGAATTCCCATGTACGTCCAAAACCACTGCTCTGATATCAGCTGTAACGACATAAGATCCGGATACCGGGAAGAACCCGATACCATTCGAATCCTGGCCTGCCGCCCACGAGCCGGGAGGGCTTAGAAGGGCTAAAAGGAGTGTGGAGGCACAAATAAATAAGAAGTAAACCATGACAATACAACAATTAACAGAAATAAATAAACAACTACTACAATAACAGACTCTAGTCTAATAGAAAGTGCAGTCTAAAGTGGTAAAACGCACCACATGCCAAGTGGACACTCGGCCCGGCGAGCTGACAACTGAGAACCTCTGAATAGCACCCTCAAATCTCGAGGAAGAACCACCACACCTGAAAAATAGGGATGAATCTCCAAAACAGAGACTCAGCAGGATCCCGCAGAACCCCAACCGTAAACAACGACAGTAGTAGAAAGAAAAGCTGCAACAACAGCATGAACAACAAACCGGTGGCCGGTCAAAACTCGACACTACAGCTACTCCTACTATACCAGAAAACACATCCCAATCTCACGGTCGGGGGCTACCGAACTACACTAATATCACTTACCGAAGTAAAAACCCACGGCAATCCCACCGTAGAGGCCTGTCTCCCAGGACACGGCCAACCTGGACACGTTGTCCAATGTGCAACCCCGACCACTCGGTCGCGGACACCGCACCGACAAGACGCAACCTAGGTAAAGCTACTAGTACCAGTCTCACGGCATGAAGACCGACACACGCGCCACGGCGAAACAACCAGAACTCGACGGTCAACACGACCAAAACCCGAGGTCAAAGTCACAGAGACTGACAGTCTGTCACTCCCGACTCGACAGGAGTACCTTCCACTAGAAGCACAGTCGATAGCGTCCCCTGACGTCTTACACCGCACCGCAGGTGTCCGCCTGCCACGCCCCGGGCAGAGGCAAGGACACCATACAAGTAACCACAAAGCAAGTGACTAGCCGGGGTCACGCTCGTCAACGTGAGTCCAACCACCCCCAACCACGTGTGCACACACAGACCATGCGTCCTAAGTCTGGCCTCTAACTGATTTTCCCCTTGAGCCAGACTCTAGCTATAGACAAGAGGCCCGACAGAAACCAGTCTAAAAACCGTCCTCGGGGTAGCCTCTCCACCACTCCCTGGTGGAACCACACGCGTATAAGCAGGCTACGACTAGTGGAGGGTCACTGAAGGAGTAGACTCTCAAGTCAACGGAAAACAACGTCTGAACCCGATGAAGTACGGGGACCGTCCCACGTACCAGCACCGTCGCACAGTGACCACGATCGGAGAAGAAACGTGACTCACGGTCCACGGGCTACGCACTCACGGTCCCAAGGTAGCTCACACGCCGTCACGCCGATCCCCTCATCCCAGGGAAAAGCGGGAAACCTCCAGCTCCAAGCTAGAAGAATGGACTCACAGCCCAAGGCCAAAATACATGACCCACTCGGGAATCATCTTCCAAAGGAACTCACGACGTGCGAGGAACCCTCGCCGCACTCACACCGACGCACAGTGACTCGGTCAAGCGTAACACAAAAGCCCGAACACGAGGAGTCACCCAAACTCTCAAACCCACTGGCATACTAGACGAGGTAACACGGTCCTCCCGACACCCTCAAAACACGAACACGAAACCCTCGGGGTGTCTGGGACATTCACAAGACCGCAGGTCGACCAATGGGTTCCAACCGGGTCGACCAGGGACCTACACAACGCGAAACAATCGCGGCTAGCACGAAGAACCACTTCGACATAACACAGTGCCTGGCGGTCTATCTTTGGGCCGTCACAGCTGTAACGGTCCAAAGGTACACCGTCACAGCACCCTAACGGTCCAAAACAGGAGCGTCAGACGAAAAAGCAACGCTGACTGTGGCGCACCCACCCTGGGGCGTCACAGACTCTAACAGACCAAGCCTGGTGCGTTAGAGAACGGAGCAAAACAGGTTGTGACGCACACCCCTCGGGGTGTCACAACCCCTAACGGACCTACCTAGGCGCGTTAGAAGAAGGGATACGTCAACTCTGACGCACCCAAGTAAGAGCGTCACAGAGCTCTGACGGTCCACCCCTGGTGCGTCAGAGTCTCAGGACCTCAATCGGTCAAAAACCACGACAATGAACGTAACGGTCGAACCCAGGCGCGTCACACCCTCTAACGGTTTATCGCAAGACCGCCAGAGCGACCGACGCTCTGCCGACACTACAAACCTCTGTGACGCACCCTCCTTGAGGCGCCACAGCACGTAACGCACCCACCCTGGGACGTCACAGCCTGTGACGATCACTGGAAGGACCGTCACACCGTCCCGAGAGCGGGACGGCGGGAAACGACCCAAAAATCGCAACACGTCCCATACCTCCACGGGAGAGGGGGAAAACAAGGGGAAGCCCCCAAATAGCCCCTAGTATGCATCTAAGGCCTCGGATCGACCAAAAACACGATGAAACGGTAGATCGGCTCACGAGCCCTAAAATATGGATTTTTCCCAAAAATCCTCAAATACGCCCGCTCGACTCACCACGGCCTACAAAACTCGCAAGAAAGAAGTGCACGAGCTCAGAGTCCATCTCCCTACCTCCACCGAAGAAACGACGCGCCGTGGACACCGATCCACGAAGAAATCGCCGCGAAACCCTCGCTGTCTCGCGAACGCGCCCCCGAGCATCGCCACGCCTCCACCGCCTCAATCCTCGCCCGTCCTCGCTCGCATCCTCGCCCGCGCCGCCTCCACCTCGCCCCCGCCTCGCTCCGTCGGCCGCCGGAGAAGAGAGGGGAGAAAGAGAGCGTGAGAGAAGAGAGAGGAGGGAAGAGAGAAATGAGAGGGGAGAGAGGGAAAGGGTTAATATATATAGAAAAATCTAAAATTTTTAGAAATTTAAAAAATTTACGAAAA
The DNA here is from genome assembly GCA_022559845.1 of Amorphophallus konjac. NCBI lineage: Eukaryota > Viridiplantae > Streptophyta > Magnoliopsida > Alismatales > Araceae > Amorphophallus > Amorphophallus konjac. The sequence continues at coordinate 238,375,496 of CM040117.1, read as the reverse complement.
ATTACCTCCGTGATCCTCGAGAGGTGCACAACGCACAGGTATTATCCCGGAGTCGGAGAACGCCACGATTTACCCTACACAGAGTTCTGAAGACGCATCAGAGAAAAATACGTGTAAAACATAAAACACACTCTGAGACTCATCAAAATGATTCGAAAAATATCTGAAAAATTCAGAGCATTACAGCCAGAGCCAGACTCGGACCCTAAAGGCGCCAGGGGCTTCTTGTTGCACTTCTCTACGAGGTGACCAAGATGGAAGCAGCCATGTCAGAAGAGTGGAGGGTCAAGGAAGACAATAGATTGGCAGGACCCACCACCCCCACAGCCTACCCACACACGAGCAGATAAGGGCTTGGAGACATCCAGCTGAACGCAAGCTCTAGCCGCATGAGCTTGGAGCGAGCAAGTAGTGTTCCGGTCCACCTTGAGAACAACTCCAATGCTCCCGGCAATGGAGCGAATCATAGCGTCATTGAAGAAATTAGTCGGGAGGCCAGGAAGCTCCAGCAGACAGGCATAAGGGAAGAGTCATGGTCGGGGCAGAAATCAATGGACCACTTGGAAAACCTGAAGATCCGGCCATGGACATAAAGGGTTTCCTTGAGAAGGACCTGGAGGTAGTCCTCAAAATTCTGAAACTTGATAAGGAGATGCCGGCCATCAAGAGCGCTGATGAGGAAATCCTCTTGGAACGAAAACCTTTGCACAAGGTGTCGTCTGATGTCTGGGAAGCCCGCCTGGAGTTCTGGCTATGATAGCGTGCTCCAGGGGCTTACAGGACAACTGGATTTCGTCGAGTGTGAAAAAAATAGCAAGCTCGCCGGAGTCAGTGAAGGCTGGCGGATGGACGGCGAGGGGGAGTGCCGTAGGCGAGATGGACTGCAGGATAACGTTGGCGAAAGATGGTCCAGGTGCAGCAGAGGGAGCACCCGACGTGTGAACTGGCAGACCGCCAACAGACCAAGGTGACAGCGGTGGTGGGGCCGAACAAGCCGCAGGCGGATTGAGGGAGGCTCCAGCAGGCAGTCCGCGAGTACCAGCTCTCGGCGGCAAGGGTCCAGAGGCCAACGCAGCAGAGGAAGGCCCAACGGTGGGCCCAACACGAGAGGCGCGAGCGGCAGGCACCTGATATGAACCGGGTGCCACCCTGAAGGTTAGGACGGCACCAACAGGAGAAGACCCATAAGGAAAGGGGGGTGGAGAAAGGCCATAACCGGCTGTGACGGCCGAGGGCGAGGGGACGGAGACCAGCGATAGGAGGCCCAAAGTAAGGGTGGAGGCTGGAGGAGAAATGCTGTGGGGCAGAGGAGGGTGTCCAGCGATGGCAGTCGATGGGGGGGGGGGGGGACGGAAGGCAAAAACAGAGCATCGTGATCGCCCACCGTCCCATCAAGGGCTGGTGACGTGGGGGCCAAAACCGCAGCTGAAGATGTTGAAGGGGGGAACCGAAGGGAAGAAGTCAACGCTGGTGCACGGTCAGTAACGGGGGAGCTCGAGGCCAAACTTCCCGCCAAAGGTAGCGTGCTGGGATGGCTAACAACGTGTCGACCGGAGGGAGGGGGCAACACAGAGGGAGGTTTGCCGGCGGGATGTGGATAGACACCGTGTGGGGAACAAGACGCCCCACGGCCAGTCGGGAAGGAAGCTGGAGGCCAGAACAGGGGGTCGGAGATCGTAGCAGTCCCTTCGCTGGCAGGGGAGGGCCCTGCTGTAGACACCGATGCCGGAGGAGGGGCTGGGGATGCACGGTACGAAGGAGAAGCGGAGGGGGGGCCAAGCACACCTGCAGAAGAGCCAGGGATCCCGGGCACGGGGGCACGAGACGCGGGGGACGGCCCTGAAGCGACAACAGCCAAAGACGTGCTTGAGCGGGTAGCATCGAGTCGCCCGTCCAGTGGGGAGGGCAAGCCGGGGGAGCAGGGGACGCCTCCTCCGGGACCGGCAAAGGGAGGAAGAGACCCAAGGGGGGCCGCAAGACCAGCGGGAGCGATCGGAGAGCCTCCCACACCCGACGGCAGGGAAGCTCCGTCGTGGACGTCCGAACGAACGGACCCAGCAACAAAAGAGGAGACCGCGGAGGCAGAGACGCAGGGACCGCCGGCGGCGAAGGGCTGGCCGGAGGGGGGGAGACCAGGGGAGGGAGGGGGAGGCACATGGCCTCCCCCCCCCCACCGCCGGCCATCGCCGGAGCTCAAGCAACCACCAAGAAGATCAAGCCGGGGGGGGGGAGGGGGGTTCGCGCGGGAGGATGGATGGGAGGGGGGGAAACCAGGAGGGAAACTGTGGCTTCAATATCTCCCAATATCTCGATCTCCTGCTGCTGCTCTCTTTAACTGCTAAGTGTGGCATCGGTTCTTGATCATTAAGAATCATTCATAAAATTTCCAGTTGTGTAAACTAAATGTTGTCAAAATTGTTCAGATGGTATATAGTTATCGCCCCAGTCGAGGTGGTATATTGGCAGTGCCACTTACTTTTTTACAGTAACGTGACTACGTGAGTAGTGTGTTAATTACGGCTGTCAATGGGTCGGGTCGGCCCGACGGACCCATGGGCCTGACTCAATTTTAGATCGGGTCGCCAAACTTTTTATGATTCATGGGTCCTTAGTCGAGTTTAAAAGCCCGACCCGATTAGGCCCGTGGACCGTGCTCGGGCTTTGAGCTCGGTCCGCAGTTACATAGTTAAAATTATGTTATTTTACTTAATTAAAATTTTAAAATATTCTTTTCACACATATTATATAATTAATATCAAAATTTTAATTAACTTAATAATATTATAAATTTTATATTATTAAATTTATTAATTTTTATTTTTAATTTAAATTATTTAATCGAGCCGAATCTTAATCGACTTTATATTTTTTTAATAGTGTCAGATCCAACCCGACGTAACTCGGCCGAGCGAGTCTTAAACTTCAATATTGATAAATCGTACTTGGAGCTCAGGGGAGTTAGATGACCATGCCTGGCAATTTTCTTCCACCGGTTCCAAGGTATTTTACACTCAACAAAGAAATGCAATATAGGAAACTCTTCATTTCATAGGATAATGGTTACATTAAGTTAAGATTACACTAAGAAACACTTGCACATTAACATCCTAGTACACATCTCATCCCTCAAATAACATCAACGTACGAGTATATTAAGATAAGAGTACATCTCATCCCTCTCATCACTTACACAATAGGATCAAGATAAACAAGACGATAACAATATGGAACATCTTTTCAGCTGCCTAATTTGATTCTCTAAGTTAGCAAAATTCTTCACTAAATCATGCTCCATTGCTTTCATTTGGTACTGCAGATCTACAGTGTCATGTGATCCATCATAAATCCACTCAAAGAAGCCACGATCTTTATTTGGATCACTAACATTTGAACTTTGATAAAAATGTCTTCCTCCGATCTTCCACATTAGGTAGTAAAAACTCGACAGAAACCTTTGTGCACTAGCTTTCTCGTGGTGGGATGCGAAATAAAACTCCAGCATATGCACTGTCGCTCGCATTTGAAGACTACGTTAATAAGAGCACAAAATCGTCACAAGTTAGTCTGCAGTGACAAACTAACAAACACTTCAAAGTGCACGAAAATGTTATAATGTTATTTTTTTAATACTCTCACCTTAGTCGTTTTATCACGACAAAACGAATGAGTAAATATGAATATTGAATTTAAATCCTATACTTTCGAGTCGGAGAACATCCAATTTAAATTTGATGTTTTGCTGTTCAATTTTTTAATTCTATGATGACAAATAAAAGTGACAGAGAATGACCAAAAAATTGAATGTGCAGTAAAAAGTTCATGGAATTGTTAGTCAAAAAATTATACGGGGTTATTAATATACATTACAATTAAATGATTTAATATTTAAATACAATACATTATAAAAATATGATGTAATTTATGATGAGGAACCAGCTACTTCCGAAGATTTTCAAGAAGAGGTCCGCCGTATCTCACAACTCTTAAATCCTCCGATAAGAGTTACCAGCACCACGCCAGTTGCGGCTACTGTTTTTATCACTCCAGTCAAACCTCCCACTATTGTTGACATGGAACTAGAAGAACTGGAAGATTCAGCAGATTCTGAAGATGGTAAGGTTTTGGTTGATGAGGTTTTGGTTGAGGATGTCGGCTCTATCATTCTGACTAACGTGGCTCTTCATCTTTTTATGCTCCAAGCCCGTTATTCTTCTGTAGATCCTTCAGATATTCCACTCTCAACCTTGCATTCTCATATGCTCACCCAAGAATCCATCACCACGGAAACAGGGGCTGTCACCTTTCCAGCTATTGATAAAACTGACTTATATGCTTTTCCTCAATTTCAGGCCCGGTTGCTAAGAAGCATAAAACAAGTTGAGGTTAACATGCAAGTCCAGGGTACGGGCATGCGACCTGTGTTCTTGCCCTTCTTCTCCCCAGAAGATGTCAAACTCTGGAGACAAAAGCAGGCTAAATTTGTCCATATAGGACAAATTGATATTTTAGTCCACCCCCACTTTTCTTATAATCTTAATGCACCTTATCTAGTTACGTTATTGGATGTACGTCATCTAGACTGGGAAAAAGCGGTCATCTGCCAATTCTCTGGTCATCTCGACAAAGATGGGTTATGTGTTATAAGGCCCAACTTCACAATTGCCTTAGACGACCCACATTTGTCTCAAGCTTTTGTGGTATGTGTACAAATAAAAGATGTGGAAATGTTGCCCAACTCTGTTTATGCCACCATTGCTTCTAGATGTATATTTCATCTAACTAACTCAGTAGTTTCTCATTTTCGTAATCCTTATGGAACGCAATTACCCATCGAACTTAACCGCAATATTGCCAATGTAGCTCCAGCAGCTATCACAACTGAAGGTTTTGTTCAAGGCTTTCCTGCCATAGAACAATTCTTAGCATCCACAAATTTTTCAGAAAAGAAACAAAAAAAACGCTGGATGTCTCGCTTTCCTGAACCCCATTCTTTGCGTTACTCCACACTCCATCTCCTTCCCTCTTCTTCGCACCAGGTAGCCTCAACCTCTTCCTCCACTTCCGAGTTACCTCCAATTCTTCCCATCATCCATAATCCCCCTCCTTCTTCAGTTAGCTCTTCTCCTAATCGTGATGCCGCAGCAATCAGAATGTTAAATTCAACAACATCATCTCAACCTCAAGCCATTTACATCACCACAGATTCTCTGGAATGGCCACCAGAAATGGCATATGCAGCCACTACGCCTGAGCAGGTCCGAAAAGATAAAGTTGAACTCAAAGCGGACGCCAGTTATCTTTTGCTCCATAATGCTGACTCGTCACAAACTCAAAAGGATGAAGTTCGTCAGCTAAACTATGTAAATCATTGGACGTCGTTTGCAAGACGAAAGCTAGACACAATGGATGCAAAATTAACTGATATCCTTGACAATATAGCTCTCTTAGACCAATCTGTTCAACAGTTCAAAAGTACTAAGAAAGCAATAGTTCAAGTTCATGACACAAACGTCCGACTTCTGAAGCAAGCTCCTCTAGCAAAAGAAAAGGAGCGTGTACGGAGCATCAGGTTACCACATGATCCCACAAAAGTTCCTCAGTTAGAACACAAGATGATGAGATCCCGACTCCCTAAACCAGAGTATGGAATTGGCCGAATATATTCGGATCATATCATTGTCTTAGGAATGGACATTCCTATCCTCAATATTGATTCTGCTCCGGTCTCAGACTTAGCAGATATCATACGCATTTGGACGCAAAAGGTATATCTTGCCCAGCAAGCCAGTAAAACACCCAATGCGCAATTATTTGAAATTTTGAGTCTTGCCTTTACAGGCAAAGTCAAGTATCTTTGGGACCATACTGATGAGGCCAATAAACAACAAGTCATTGACCAAGGGGTACAAGAGTTTGGAAACCAACTCTTACGCGAATTTTGTCCTTCACGCGAACATCAAACCTCTATGGATATTTTCTTACTTGCCAAAAGAACTCTCACAAATTTAGATTATTTTGAATCTTATTGTGACAGTTACACAAAAGAAGTTTATAGATTGGCACTCAACAATTCTGATGCAGCAAAAGCACAATTTCTAGCATCTCTGCCTGAGGCAATCAGCAACTTGGTACTCAATGAGCTTAACACGAACAACGTCTTGCTCGAGAGTTTACTTTTTGCCGATATCATTCAATATGTGCGATAAGAAATCAAAAAGTTGTGTTATAATTTGAAAGCGCAGCAAGCTCTACCCAAGATATCTCAACAGACATGCGCTCAAATTGAAGGGGCTGAAGCGTTCAATCTCCCACACAAAAATAGAAGAGCTAGACCTCGGTTCAGACCTAGGTTCTCTCGCCTCAACAGGTCTACCAAGAAATCTAAGCCATTTAGACCTTATCGGTTCTTTAAAAGACGACAAACAAAACGTCGTCAAGCTACTGCAAAAGATGAATGTTTTGCCTGCCGACAACCAGGCCATTTTGCTAAGCATTGTCCTACCAAGGCACCCAGACGAATCCGTGCAATGTTTGCAGTTAACGAGATCGATTCGGATTGGGAATTAATCTAATCACCAGAGCAATATCACAAAGAGCTTGAAAGACAGACTCAATTATACCTTTGTGATTTCGGCAGCCAGTCCCCCTCTTCTAATTCTGAAGAAGAACAACTACAAGCACATATGGCTAGTACTTCTGGCGGTAAAAAACCCCAACTATACTGTTCTTCCGACGATGAATGCGACTTCCGTGAAGAACAACAATCAAGAAAAGCTGAATCAGACGAGTCAGATTCTGATTCATTCGAGCAGATACACTCTATGCTAGAATCGCACTCGCTTTCTTCGTCAGCATCCAGTGAAGAAGATTTTATCAATCCTTTTTATCACACCGCCAGGTATGAACCCCAAGTTCCCTTAACCTCAGTCAACACAGTTGCAGCACCTCTGCCGTTACCTCGCGATGCCAAAAAGGGGAAAGTTCCTGAGATCAGTATTCCGCATTATCATCACATTCTTTCAGATCACCAAGTGTTCCAAATAAAGAAGATGATAAAGATGACAAATAGCATCCTTATTCCTGGCCACATTGCTACAGATGGCAACACAGCATGGAAAAAATGTCAAATCTTTATTGACACAGGTGCAAATATAAACTGGTGCCATCAAAAGCTTTGGCACGACTGGCTATATTACCCTGCAGGCGGCGAAATTGAAACCATGAACGGCTCCCGCGCTGTTTCTTATTTTGCCCTACAAGTACCTATTAAATTAGGAAAGCAGGTAATTCTGACCGACTTCTTTCAAATTAATGATGGTGGCTACGAAGTTGGTTTGGGCTGTGTCACTCTTGACAAAATGGGTCCTTATACCATTTCAAAAGAAATGATGGTGCTTAATCTTCACCAAAGCAAGGAGTTAATCCCGCGAATATCGCCCTATTTTAAATCTGCTCAAAATCATCGGATATCACTTGAAGATGTGTCTATCTCTCAGCTCATCCGGTATAAAGAAAAACAGCAAGAAAAGAGAGAAAGATATGAGCTCGTCAAACAGTTAAATGCCTTAGATGTAACAGCTCAGCCATATCTAAGGCCATTGACAGTTATTACACAGCAATTAAAAGATTGTTGTGTCGAACATCCTTTACAGAATTGGCATAAATATTCTCCCGAAGCCTTCATTCCAACACAGCATGCCATCCCGGTTCAAGGCAAACCCATTCGCCATTCTCTAGAAGATGAAATTGAAATACGACAACAAATTGAGGAATTCAGTCAGAAACACCTCATGCGACCATCCTCATCTAACTATGCTTGTTCTGCTTTTATTGTGCGCAATCATGCTGAACAAAAACGAGGAAAAGCTCGAATGGTTATTGATTATGGCCCTCTGAATGCAGTTACTCTTGATATAAAATGGCCCTTACCCAATAAAGAAGAATTAATTCAGCGCGTAGCTCAAGCTTCGGTGTTCTCCAAATTTGATTGCAAATCTGGTTATCATCAAATCAAGCTAGCTGAAACAGATATTCACAAAACAGCCTTTTCTTCTCCTTGTGGGTTATATGAATGGGTAGTCTTACCATTTGGCTTAAAAAATGCCCCAGCACAATTCCAATGCCGCATGGACAGCATTTTCAAGCCTTATATCCATTTTATAGCAAATTATCTTGATGATTTTTTAATATTTTCGGCATCTATGAAAGAGCACCTGCAACATTTGCAACAATTCATTGATTTAGTGCAACTTCATGGAATTGGTTTATCTGCCTCGCCAGACAAATTTCAAATTGCGGTTACCAAAGTAGAATTTTTGGGAGTTTTCATCGAACATGGCAAGATACACATGCAAACTCATCCACTCAAGAAACTGGCAGCTTTTCCTAGCACTATGGAAAATCTATTACAATGCCAGCGGTTTATGGGTTGTCTAAATTATGTGCGCAACTATATTCCCAAGTTATCCGAAAAAACACGCAATATTCGCATTGCTATGCGCGCAAAACCCTTTTGCTGGACTTCGTTAGCTACAAAAGAAGTGATTAGTCTGCAAGAGGAATGCCAACATCTCCCAAGTTTATCTCCTGCTTATAAAGGTCCTTATGTTTTGGCAACCGATGCATCAGAAGACACTTGGTCTGCCATTTTACTTCAAAAACAAGAGCGCCACGAGAATATTTGTGCTTATGCCAGCGGCCAATTTAAAAAACATGAGTTAAATTACTGGCCCGCCGAAAAAGAAATTCTTACAGCAGTACAGGGCGTACAGAAATTCCATCCATATCTAATTGAAGGACCTTTTCTCTTACGCACTGATTCTTCTACTCTTGGGGCCTTTTTAAAACGCAAACTGGCAGACAGTGCCAAGTTAAGACGTTATGCATGGTGGCAGTTTATTCTTGCACAATACAGTTTTACCATTGATCAGATATCGGGCAAAGATCATCATTTACCAGACGCCCTCACCCGAGAACTCAAACCTCAGATCAAAATGATGCGTGGCATCGGATCAGCAAATTGGAAAAATCTCCCTGTTAGAACTCCACAACAGCGTCTCCATTTTTGTCAAAAAATCCGAATGTTGTTCCCACAAGGTAGTTCTACTCATGGTGAATATCCTTCGCTCGATTTATTTATCACCTCAGCAGGAAGGATAAGTTGCTTATTAAACAACTTAAAATGGACACCACTAGAAGGAGAAATCTTGCGCTGGCTCATCGATAAACAGATCCTAGATGATATTTTATTTACAAGGCGACAATTATATGCTAATCAACAAGCCAAGCAAGATTTGACAGAGATTCTTCAAACGCCTACATGGGAACCAGATTTATGTTCCTTTTTTCAAAGATATAATTTTTCCGAACAGGGACAAATCAGGCGTTATCTAGATGAAGAACTTGTCATTGAAGATGCTGAAGAAGAAGCTCCATCCTCTACACTAAAGCAGCTCAGCAATCTGATTGATGATTGTGTAAGTTGTCAAAAGAAACCTACGTGTTTTTGTCTTACACATCATAAACTCCTACAACAGCTCCTCAAACAGTAAAGGCCTGCGGAAGGAAAGCAAAAGGAAAGCAAAAGATAGATTCGGATGCATCACAGCTGGCGGAATGCATCACAGCTGGCGGATTTCAAAAAACGAATGAGTAAATATGAATATTGAATTTAAATCCTATACTTTCGAGTCGGAGAACATCCAATTTAAATTTGATGTTTTGCTGTTCAATTTTTTAATTCTATGATGACAAATAAAAGTGACAGAGAATGACCAAAAAATTGAATGTGCAGTAAAAAGTTCATGGAATTGTTAGTCAAAAAATTATACGGGGTTATTAATATACATTACAATTAAATGATTTAATATTTAAATACAATACATTATAAAAATATGATGTGCGCACAAATCCCTTTTGATGGGTAGGATGCGGAGGAGGGTGTTGAGTCTTCAAACATCGGCGGCGGCAGAAAGAAGCCCGCCCCCTACCAGCAGAAGAGGAGTGACCGGGACGACTCCGAGCTACCGCCATGAGCAGGAGCCTGGGCATCCCGGTGAAGCTCCTGCACGAGGCGTCGGGGCACGTCGTCACGGTGGAGCTGAAGAGTGGCGAGCTCTACCGGGGTAGCATGGTGGAGTGCGAGGACAACTGGAACTGCCAGCTGGAGAACATCACCTACACTGCCAAGGTGTGCCTCTACTCCACTGCAGCTTGGACAAGAAAGCATGCCCGTCTCCCTTTTTTCTTGTTTTCCCCCTGTGATCTTTTCCATTCCTTTTCTGAGGGTTTAGGTTTGCTATTTTAATATCTTCTCCATGTCTACATGGACTCTAGGGTTCTTTTTCCCGTTTACTGCATTGTTCTACCGTGTGAATGGGGTGAGGTTGTGGTTTAATGCGCGAAAAGAAACCCGAGTATTTTCCCTCGTCTGAATCATCAATGGAGAGAGAAGATCAAACTAGAATCCTGGTTGGGCACGAATGCACGATATTGTGCCTAGAGTATTGAGGAAGGACGGTATTGCTTTTTTGTTTTCCCTTTTAGTGTGTATCAATCGAAGTGCGTGGTGTCCCTACACATTACATATACTCGTTTTCCTCTTGGCATTATGTAGGTTCTCTGAATCAAGAAAATAAACCCATTAAGATTTAGAGTGACGCAAGAGCTCTTGGAAATTCTGTGAAGCATCTGAAGGCGGGAGGGGGGAAACCCTGGTTTGATGAGACAATGTGGAATTCGTCTTCCTCAGTCTATTCATGTCAAGATACCTGCTTATGAACTTTGATAGTTTCAAACCATTTACAACGTCTTTATTTACAAAATTAAGTTGCTTGGAATTTCACAGTTCGTTTAGTATGGGCAATGTTCTCAGTGCACACGGCATTTTGCACCTCCATGTTAAGTCTATGTTATGCATGCTAATAAAAAAAGGAATTGCCACTCAAAAGGCTTTTTTCCTTCATGCTTAGCAAGATTGCTAGTGCTAAATCTAAATTAACAGTCTTCCCTGGATTTATGTCTCAAAATTGAGTTTGAAAGTCATCTTCATTTTCCATGAGGTTGACTATTTAACTTGTACCATATGCATTTTTGCTTGTGTAGGATGGGAAGGTATCACAACTTGAGCATGTGTTCATCCGAGGAAGCAAAGTAAGGTAAGCTTATTTTTGTCATGCAATATTACCATGTACAGGTGATTAGACTTACTTTCAACAACAACAGAAATAAGATGTTGAGCCTTTTGCAAAACTTTCTTTTTGTTCACTGCCTCTGATGTTCACATTTCCATTAATAATTCGAATTTCAGGTTTATGGTGATACCTGATATGCTTAAGAATGCTCCAATGTTTAAGAAATTAGATGCTAGAGTCAGGGTATGTGTATCCAGAATATAGATGAATCATCCTATTTTCTTTTATTCTACATGTTCTGAATCCATATCTCTGCATCATTTTATTGAAGGGCAAGAGCTCATCCCTTGGAGTTGGTCGAGGGCGTGCGGTTGCAATGCGTGCGAGGGTAAGTTCTTCTTCATTTCCTTTTCTTTGTGTTCTGTTTCTTCTAAGGCAAGTTCCTTGAACGTAGTTGCCAGATTTTGTTCTATATTCATTTTGAGGATAAAAGAAATACGTATTGAGATACCTATCACACCATGGGCAGATATTCACAACAAAGTCATTTTCCTCATTGGATGGAGGAGGTTAGGGATGGAAAACTCATTCAACCCCTTCTGCGAGCCTTGTGCTATGCCTTCCCATGCAGGGAGCCATGGCAACAGGGTGGGGTGAGGGGTTCTTCAAAACTGTTTGCCAAATTCATTTCCTGATAAAGCTATTTCTCAATAAGGATTTAGTGAACACTTCATTTCATTTTCTCGATAAATCTACTCCCTAAAAAAACAAAGAGTTCTCCATGTATCTCCTATTCCCTTCCACTGCTTGTCAGACCTGCCAATCTTGATATATATCGGGGTTGGTAGGCACTGAACAATCTGCTTTTGAGAGGCATTAACTAAGATCAGCCAGAACTGTCTGGGATCTGTTGATCCCTGCCAATCTGATCTGTCTCGGCATTGGAATTGGCAATGCCTGATTCAGCCAATCCAATTTTGAATTCCTGGAACCTTCCATGTAAACATTCTGAGGTTAACAAAATTCTTTTTCCTCCACGTGGTAGGGTTTTAAAGCAAGCCTGATCCACTAAAACGCATTTCATACCCTGAAATGACCAAAATAGTGTAGTACCCCAAAGGCTGCAAAAAAAGACCAAAATATCCTTCAACATTAAAACACTTGGAATCACTCAAAAACTTTCAAAGCACTCTGAAACCCATGAAAACTGCATCTGGACCATGTAGTGCTTTGAGTTTCAATCTAAACTAAATTCTCAATTCTGGATTTGCATTTTATATGGATTATTTTATTCAGGGCATCACCATGGTTAATCAAGGCTTTTCATCTGTCGGGATGATGTGATTAACTCTAGGCAAGTGTTGAAGCCAAAAAAATGATGAAAAAAAGGGGGAGAGAGAAAAATGACACACAAAAAATAATAATAATAAATAACTGTATATTTATAGAGGCCGCCCCCTTTAAATCCCTCCCTATGGGGTTTGGACCGGATCCAAACCCCCATGAGGGGTTTTGGACCGGATCCAACCCCCTTTGGGGTTTTTGGACCGGATCAACCCCCGTGGGGGGCTTTGGTCCAGGTCCAACCCATGGGGGGGGGGGGGGTTTGGACCGGATCAACCCCCCCCCCCCCCCCCCGCCATGGGGTGGTTTGGTCCGGATCCAACCCCCTCCATGGAGGTTTGGACCATATCCTCCCCATACTCTTCCTATTTGCTAGTTTGGTCCGGATGGAAACCCCCCAAAATGAGATTTTGGCTTGGGATAAACCCCTCATTCTTGGGATTTGGTCCGGATCAAGCCCTGGGTTCACCCTTTTGGTCCGGATGAAAGATGTAACCGTAGGAAACCACCTTGGAGCTCTATAAATACCCCGGTGGGGGCCCCACTTCGGAGAACACGCGGACAGACAGAACACAGAGAAGGGAGGAAGAGCATGAGAGAGTGTTTGTGCTTATGCTTGTGCTTCTGAAGGCCCATCCTTTGGGTGGTGTTCGTATTTGTGTTGAGCTTGTGCTCACAGTGAGGGTATGTTATAAAATTGTCCCTCCATGAGTCCGCACACATGTTCTTGTGTTGTGGTTAATGTAATCTCATTGTAAATGTTTTGAGGGAAAATAATGTGATTCTCTGAACTAATCAAGAATGTCATAAGCGCCCCAACCCATGAGAGCTTAATGGACGCGTGAAGTTGGATCCCAACCCATGAGAGCTTGAGAAGGAGAAGCAATCTCATGAGAGTTTTTGGCCAGCGTGTCTCCACCAAGTAGGGACTTATGCCTCATGTCAAGATTACACAAAAACTCATGTTCAGTCTAGATGTTACAAAAGTATCCTTGGTCTGGACAAACTATGCAAATGTCCTTGAGCTTTCCTAAAACCCTACTCAAGGGATAACCACAAATAAACCCAGAAAGGGTTCAGAGTTTCAAATAAACCCCGGAAGGGTCAAAAAAATGCTAAAATATCCCTGGAGGGTCGGAAATTGCAAAAATACCTTGGAAGGGTAAAAAAAAATGCCAAAATATCTTGGAAGGGTAAAAAAACTGTCAAAATACCCTGAAAGGGTAAAAAACTATCAAAATACTTGGAAGGGTCAAAACTACAAAAATATTCCAGAAAATGTGGATTGTGCCAGCAGAGTTTCCCTCCACTTAGCCATGTAGAAAATGTGGATTGTGCCAGCAATTTCTATTTCAAGATAAATAGAGGAATTACAATCAAAGGTGAGCAGAGATTCCTCAACCATGACTTCTTGCATTAAAATTACTCCATGTAGTCTTTTTGTATCCTGGCATGCAATTGTTGGAATCTTTTTGTTAGTGTCATATTTTCTAAGTGTCTTGTGATCATCCCTAGTCCCTAAATATTCTAACATGGCAGGCTGGTCTTACAAAGTTGCTTCCCCTTATCAGTTCTCTTTGTTGTCAAACAGCTTGTCCTATCCAATTATAGGTTCTTCTCAGCATACATGGCTCTTCCCTGCTGCTACTGCTCTAGTGCTATTTTTGCTTTTGAAAGCACACCTTCGAAATTCCTCTTCTGGATAAAAGTTTCTAGTGCCACCTGAATTCCTGACCAACAACCTGTTTCCAACAAGACCTTTTGGATTTATATAATTTTGATCACTTTCTCTAGCTTAGTGGCAATTAGTTCTCTGACAATGGACGAGGACAAAATTCCTTAGTGTCTACCTTTCTTCTCAAAGGCAGCCAAGGCACCAAGCAGAGCACTAAGATGTTTCGTGTTGTTCCAAACAAGCACCTCCTATTCGTGCTTGTGTAGGAACCTTGTTCACCTTGACCATCTATAACTATCTGTTCCATAAACATTGTGTGTGCAATGCCTTGAAAACAGCATGCTGCTCCAAAGTTCGTGACTACATCTTGCACTACAATATTCAAAAACCTTGCACATACCTTTTCACACCTTAATCTCATTTCAAATGATGGCCATCTCCCCTTCTCTTGTGCTCTATCCTTTCTCTACCTATGTAGTCTGAGGCGTGAGGCGAGCGAGGCGACCAGGGGGTCGCCTCACGCCTCAAAGGCCTAGGCGATGGCCGAGGCGTTTGAGACGAGATATTATTAAAAAATTAAAATTAAAATTATATGCAAAATATCACAAAAATATATTTTTTGAATAGTAAATATCATAAAATTGCATATACACTAAACAAGAAAAACAACTAACAAGTGCAATATTATAACAAAACAAAAATAGTTAAACAACCAAACAAGTTAATTACATAATCCCATAAGGCCATAACGAAAAGTGTTTCAAATCTCTCTCAACTCTCAAGCCTCCTCATCACTCATAAAAGAGGAGTCCCTATCACTTGGAAGCTCATTCTCATTCTCTAATTGTGTCCCCTCGGAGTCAACATCTCTCACATTTATGGAGTGAGATGTGACAATGCTTTTTCCCTTTCCCAGGTGACGCTTTTTGGTTGCCGCCCTTGTGCTTGGCCCTTCCTCTTCATTAACACCGGCAGCGATTTCAACATCTAGCCATGTGAGGTCCTCCCCTTCATCCACAAAATCTTCATTTTCTGGAGGATTAGCTATTCACTCATTGCAATCATCAATGTCATCCAAAGAAATAGGATCATAGTCACTTTGCTGGAGACGCAAATGACGAGCATGGAGACGTTGATTATATTGCACAAAAATGAGATCGTTCAGCTTTTTTTGCTCCAACCTATTCCTTTTCTTTGTGTGCACCTACAAGTATATTAGTTGCAATCAATTAAACAAAAAAACACTAATCTTTTATGTACTTGAATATGGAATTATTCATCTAACCTGCTCAAATGTACTCCAATTGCGCTCACAAATAGATGCACTACATGTCAAACTTAAGATCCGAATGGCTATCTTTGGAAGATTTGGTGTGACAGTAACAAAGTTTAACCACCAAGTAGCTACATCACAAAGAAATTATAATTCACATTTCACAATAATTCTTACTCCACGATTGCAATCAAGCTTTGACAAGAAATTGAGAAAAGCATCCATACCCGGAACCATAGAAGTGCGTTGCCTAATGGCCATTTCTCTCCCAAATAGCCCTTGGGCATATTGATAAGTTGCAAGCTATTTGAAAATTGCATCTTGGACTGAGGCTTCTGGAGCTAGCTTTTCAATACAATCATATAGCCTTTGCTTAACTTCTTGATCATACTCAATTTTTGAATTAGAGAAATAAAGAGTTGGATTAAGATAAAGGCCAGCTGCATGTAAAGGACGGTGCATTTGAAAGTCCCATCGTC
Source organism: Amorphophallus konjac (assembly GCA_022559845.1). NCBI lineage: Eukaryota > Viridiplantae > Streptophyta > Magnoliopsida > Alismatales > Araceae > Amorphophallus > Amorphophallus konjac. The sequence continues at coordinate 238,359,593 of CM040117.1, read as the reverse complement.
TATTAATGATTTCCCAAATTGTCATTTAATGCACTCTTAATACTCTCCTTTGCACGATCTATAGCCTCATAAATGTAGCCCATCACTGGCTTTTCTCCATCAACCAACCGTAAAATCATAACAAGGGGATTGTATATTTGCAATGAATATGCCACACCATTCCAAAAAGAAGTCTTTAAGATTATGCCCTCTACCTTCTTCCCTTCATTTTTTTTGGCCCACCGATTGTTACTAGCAACCCAATCAGCAGATGTAAACATCGTTCTCAAGCCATCTTTGCAATCAAACAGACTCTGTAAATTTAAGTAGTTGGTGGCAAAGCGAGTGACAGTTGCATGTGCCAGATTCTTGTCATTTGTATACTTTCTCATCATAGCAAGAATCCTTGTATGCTCATAAATAAATGTAGTTACCAATTTGGCTCTACGAATGGTTTCTTTCATCGGAGACAATTTGGAAATGTCCTCCAACATCAAGTCCAAACAATGGGCAGCACATGGTGTCCAAAATAAATGACGATGGGCTGCCATCAACATTTTTCCGGCTGCCACATAACTAGACTCATTGTTTGTCACATTTTGGATGACATGCTGAACACCAACTTTGTTAATAACCTTGTTCAATAAATCTGCCAACAATTTGGCATTTTTCACATGTGTAGAAGGATCAATTGATTTCAAGAAAACAGTCCCACCTAGAGAAAGAGAGTAAGACATAATGACAGTGAGAGACATAGAAAGAAAAATAGAAAATATATTGAAAGTTGCTAGTGAGAGACAGAGAAAGAAAAATCCCACCTGGAGAGTTCACAAGAAAGTTGATAAGTGTTCGTCCCTTCACATCTGTCCATGCATCGGACATGATGCTACAACCATATCTCACTCAATTTTCTTTTTGGGCTTCCACCAACTCTTGAGTTGTTTTTATCTCCTTATGTAAAAGAGTCTCACGAATCTCATGATAGCTAGGCCCTTTAAATCCCGAACTGTATTGTCCTACAGCTTCCAACATTGTTCGAAAGCTAGGTAGACGCACAATATTGAATGTGATGCCAGCTTGATAAATCCATCTACCTACATATTGGCAAACCCTATCACGATGTTCCTTTTCCCATTTTTTATCTCTTACTGTCTTAACTTGTTCCGGATTAGGAGTGCAGAACTTGTCCATAGGACCCTTCATCCGTGTTGACTTTGAAATAATGTCATCAAGTATATTAACTTGATAGACATCTAGAGATTGAGATTGACATGAATCCTTCAACAAATTATCTCTACCTTCTGTTTCCCTCATCATTTGTAGCTTCTCAGTTCTAGCTTTCTTGACATTTTGCATATATTCTCATATTTCTAACTTCACATCCACGAGAATCTTCTGGCAAGCTGTCACATTTGTACTTAGGCCGGCTAAATGTTGTTTCAGTCGATAAATCCCTCCTTTACTCACCTTTTTATAAAAATTACATGTTATCTCATCTCTATTTTGTAGATTGGCAGAGATTCCATATTTCCACCCAATGTCTTTTGGTCTGCCATTTTCTACATTGGGCCCTTGAGTGCTTGCATTTGACGATGCACCACCAGAAACAGACACAGAAGTAGGTGGTGTAGGCGTAGACATCTTTAAAAAAAATTAAACAACAAATTTAAACCATATTACAAAATTAAATCAAACAACAAATTTAAACCATATTACAAAAATAAACCAAACAACAAATGTAAAAAAATATTTTTACTGACTATTTATTGCCGACATCGATTGTCGGCCCTACACGAATCACAATTGATTGTCACTGTGGTCTGCGAGAGACAAAGAGAGAGGGTGAGATAGAGTGACTAGTGAGAGGATAAGTCTCTCTACCTGTGCATGCGTGTGTGTCTGTGTGAGAGGGAGAGTGACAGAGTGGGAGAGAATAGAGAGTGGGCGGGAGACAGAGTTGAGAGAGAGAACAGAGAGAGACAGAGAGTGCGAGAATAGAGAGAGACAAAGAGAGGGCGAGGGAGACAGAGGGGCTCGCCCCCCTCTGCGTGTGCTTGTGAGACAGAGATAGAGAGGGGGGAGAGAGAGAGTGACAGAGTGGGAGAGGGGCCGAGCCCCTCTCTGCGTGTGCTTGTGTGAGAGGAAGACATAGAGAAAGAGAGGAAGAAAGAGAGGAAACGGGGAGAGAGAGAGAGAGAGATTGAGGGAGACAGAGGGACAGTGAGAGAGAGACGGAGAAAGAGGAAGAAGGAGACAATGACGTCGATGTGAGAGGAAGACAGTGAGAGGGAGATACAAATGGAGAGAGAGGGATAGGGAGAGTATGAGAGGGAGAGAGAGGGAGATGGAGACGGTGAGAGGGTGTGCCACTGTGTGAGAAAGACAGAAAGAAGGAGAGGGAGAAGTGTACCGGACGCCGCTGTCGCCGGACTCTCGCTGGACGCCGCGGTCGTCGTTCACTCGCCGGAAGCCGCAGTCGCCGTTGGGGATTAGGGTTGTCAAGACGGAGAATTGGTTGCGAGGTGGGACGGCAACGAAATTCACTCGTCATTTAAACACGTGTTTAAACGTGGATCCGTGCGAGGGTTAAGCTTAACGGGTATTCAAACCCGATATGCGGCTCCGCTTCGTGCGACTTGGTGGGAATGGCGGGCGCCGCGGGGGGGAAGCGGCAGAGGCGAGGTGAGGCGACGGCGAGGCGTTCGCCTCGGTGAGCCACGACGGGGTGAGGCGAGTTGGCGTCGCCTCGCCTCGCCTCAGCGCCTAGGCGCGATTTCGACTACACAGTTCTCTACTGACCAGCAGCACATCTGATATCTGTATTTCCATGTCAGCAGATACCTTTCTTGTTACACAAGGGATTATGATGTCTTTCTATGGAATTGCAGGTCTATTCATTAGCTCCTATCTGTGGTGCATAATTTTTTGAAATGTAGGTAGTCGTTAGATTGATCTGATAGGAATACTATGTATTTACATGGGGGATTTCTGGAAAAAACAAATTATCAGCTGTTACATGAAATGCACCAAAGTCAAAGCAAGCCACCCCTAAAATGAATAAATGAAAGTTATTTCAAAAATCTTGGGTAAATCCAAGGAGGATTTTCCTTTATTATATGCCAAAGCAGCTAATCGGAGGGGACTGTGTTAAAAAATAAAAGCAAGGACATGTATACAACTTGTGAGGACATGTGTTATTATTTTAAAGGAGTTTATTAATTAATAGTTCTATTAAAAAGATGTCTCTGTATTGTTTTCCATAACTCCAAAACCCCATCTTTTCAAGTGAATCAAGATGGATCAGCCTACATCGCTACATCTGGCATGAGTAGGGCAAAACTTCTTGCATACAGCCTGCGTCTATGTTACCCATGCACATGTACAGGTTACTGTATACGATCTATTACAGAGATGATGCCAAATTCATTGTGCAAAACTTCTTGTGTCAGCTTGCTTCTATGTTACCCATGCACATTACAGGGTATGATCTATTACAGAGAGGATATCAAATTCATGTGAAGGATTGAATTGAAGTATCCTATCTATCACAATGAGGAGGCAGAGCGAAAGCTCCTCTTAGAATGGAGAGTCTGGGTATCAAATTCTTCAGAATTTTCGCAGTTGGAAGTGTATGGCAAAACCCTCTCCCTCTTGGGCCATACCTCTCATTTGTTCATGAATCTTGGCAATGTCTCCCTGATGGCGCACTTGTGAGAGAAATCCCTGCTGCTATCCCACTGAATTGGATCTAGGAAAAGAGATGCATGGGACTGAATCTTATGTTATGTTCTTTGTCATTGTCTTTCTCTTACCAATTGCCTGTCTATTATACCAATGATCCTGAATTCCTCATTAGCCATCATGAAATTCAACTGTCATGTATTCCAAAATTTGGTGACCTACTCCACTGCAGATCACAAGTGACTAGAACCTGAGAAACTTGCATTCACGTTTTAAAGCACACAGGATACAAATGGGTCCAGGAAAGAACAGTCCATAGATCAACCAATTCTAGTAAAACAGGAATGAGCTAAAAAATCATGAAAAGTGAAAATTGTTACAAAAGATAAAGTGAGGGTAATAATGTAAAATCATCTCAAAGAGAAGCACAAAAGCCAGAGTCACTCGGTCACAGCAAGAGACAGGTATGTAGAACGAACTACTCTTGTTATGCTCTTTGTGATGCTCAGTGAAATGGCCGCTTGGACATGCAAAGATCAACAAAAAACATGTAAGATCAGTTGATCCTGATTAGGATACTCTTATAACCACAATCATTTTCTACATCCTGACTCTGACCGCTGATGCATTAATCTCAGTGAATACAAAATTTGCATCATTGCTTTTGCCATTATCCTGACTTCACATTCCTTCCCCATACATTCTCTCAATTTCACTGTCAGAACACTGACATTTTGGGTCTTATAGCTTGGTAATACATTCCAAAGGAAAATCTGCCTCTTGCCAATTGAAGAACATAGCACGGGATCACTCCGCATAGACAAGTATACAGTGAGGGTGTCACTGTTTACATGTAATTTGTTTAATTTTCAGTATCTGAAAGTTTCCTTGGGGGAACCAAATTTTGTCACCACAAGGACCTTCATTCTTTGAAATCATTTGATTCTCCTGTATTATCTGCCAAGTTATTCATTCTAAAATCAATCTACTCCCTCTGTCACACTTTGATTGTCCGACTTGTTGCATGAACTCCAATGAAGATTGCTACAGTATCCAGTGTTGAGAATAAATTGAAAGTGCAACTGAGTTGCCCTTGTAGTTTCTTGGAGGACCTGGACATTCAGAGTCTGGGACAGAAGGAAATGTTTGGCCAACGCACCCCCAAGGGTCGGCCAATGTAAATTTCCAGCTATCACAGCTCAACAGTCAATCATTGACGTCTTAGACGGATGAGTATCTCAGAAGCAAGTCTACATCAACTCTGGGCCAACAAGCCTCGTCGAGGCAGGTCTGCATCAACTCTAGGCCAACAAGTCTCGCCGAGGCAGGCCTACATCAACTACAGGCCAACACGCTTTTTCGAGGCAGGCCTGCATCGACTTCGGACCAATATGCCCTAAGGGCTGTTTTACATCAACTTTGGCTAATGCACCCCTGAAGGTTGGCCAACATTCAATTTCAGGTCAACATGTCTTAGGGGATGTCATACATTAGCTTTGGCCAATATACCCTAAGGGCTGGTCGACAGCAATCTCAGGTCAAAGTGCCTCGCCAAGGAATAGAAATGAAGCAGTGAGGTGCAGTCCTATAATGATCTCCCCATCTCGTGAAGACTCGAGGAATCTAAAAAACAGCGGAGAGCACGGACCGTCTGCCTCCAGCTTCGACAAACGCTCCGTGGGGGGCATTTGTTGGCACCATTTTCTACATACCCATATGTAGGTTGAACTATTGCTTCGGCTCACCATGGGGGAAAGGGGGAGACCACCCACCACCCATCTCAGCTCTAGGAGTAGCAGTTAGACTCGGGGTGAGCAGCAGTGGGACAGCAGACCTCCCAGCGGAGTCAAGGCCGGGGTCAATAGCAGTAGGAGGCTCCAGCGGGGTGAAATACCCGCAGCCCAGGGTCCAGCGGGGTCAATAGCACCAGCGGCGTGAAATAGCAGCCCAGACAGCAGCGGGGTGAAAACACTAGCGGCAGGAAGAGGCTCCAGCGGGGTGAAATAGCCAGCAAAGGGTTCCCTCCGGGGTGAATAAGTCAATGGGGGTATGGTCACCCCACTTCTCTCCCCCCTTGGGGGTTCTGGTCACCTCCCGAGCCAAGGGTGATCCTAAGATGATTGTCACCTCCTTGTTTATATGATTGGATTTCTCTTTGGCGTAGGTTGACAGAAAATAGGAGAAAATGCACAGAGAGGAACCAGAAGGGGTGCCACGGGTCTGTTTGACCCCTTTGGCTTGTGCGGCCGACTCCGGGGGTCGAGCCCACCCTGCTGTGGGGTCAGTTCACCCCGCTGGTAGCCAGCGGGGTCATTTGACCTCCGGGTCCCCGTGTTCCAAAAAAAAAAAAGGGAGAGAAAGAAAAAAAAGAAAAAATGAGGGAGGGGTCAAAAACACTTTTTGCCACCCCACCTTCACAGAAAAAAGGGTTTTTGCACCCCACCCTATCAGAACCGGGGTAATTTTCCACATTTGACTCCTCTGGTAACCAGAGGGGTCATTTGACCCCCATGGTAGCCCCCGTGCTCCAAAACGAAAAAAAGGAAGAAAAAGAAGCAGAGGGGTCAAAAAAGCTTTTTGCCACCCCACCTTGACAGAAATAGCGATTTTTGCACCCCACCTTGACAGAACCGGAGCATTTCTCCACGTTTCTGTCAACCTGGGTCCTCCCGCCTTCTATAAATAGACCCCCAAGGGTCCCACAGACGGGGGGCACACACAGATCGATCAGAAGAAGACTGCTAGCGCAAAGAGTTGTTCTGTTTGTTTGGCTTGTGAGGGTAAGTCCCTGGGCCTTATGGATATGCCCCTAAGGGGTGTTTTTGTAATTTCGCCCCTCAGTGGGCCATGTTTGTAAGCCTTTACGTCCCGGGACGACTAAGTTATGCGGTTCTGTCCCTATAATGACAGAATTACAAAAATGTCCTCCCCGGGACCGTAAGAGACAAAGTCCTGTAATTTGTAGTTATACCCTGTAACTTCTTGTAATTGGGGCTACGCCCTTGTCTCCCGCGTTAGTGCGGATCTTTGTACAGTCGACAACTCGCCGACCACTCTTGTACCCATTCGGGCTATAAATGTATCCAGTGTGCTCTATAAATTTCCTTTTTATGTCAATCGGGGAAAATTATAAGAAAATCCCTCCGACTTGTGAAAATTACGCACATATCCACCTTTTGACAGAATTGACAAATGCGTGCCTTCTATGAAGCCCCTTGTCATTCCTTCAGTCCGAAAGTGTTGTCAGCTCAGTCTGACACTTGGGTGTCACCTCAAACCTAAGAACATCAAGGGTGTGGTAAAATTACCGAAATACCCTTATGACCCAGAAATGGCCTAAGAGCCCTCAAAACCCTCCAGAAAACTGGCCTCAGTGCCCTCAGGAGTCAGAAATCTTATTTTGCTCTCTCCAACTCATAAATTTCGAGAATGTCCCTGGCCTGGTAAAATTATCAAAATACCCCTGGACGTGTAAAATTATCAAAATACCCCCAGGGTTCAGAAAACCTTCCGTGACTTCAGATACGCCTACGGCTTACACTAAATCATGTTTCCTACTCCTAAATTCCAGAGTTTTGCCTAAATGTGAGGGGCCTCAGTTGAAACCCTAACTCAGTCATCTTGTTGGTCGGTGGTAAGTGAGTGGACATTGTGTGCCCTCCAAATGAGTTTGCCCTCAACATCAGAACCCTCATTAGAAGGCTTTGGGTTTTCTTTGATAGTCAAACAAACGTGTTCGGACGTTAGGCCGATGTAAATCAACACTGACTCCGGTCAGTGGGGAGAGGTCCAGCATCCGAACCCAAATCGTCTGATATTATGCGCACCTACGGAATAACCCTCTATATATACAGAGGAAATGTTTCTTTTCAAAAGGAACATTCTATTGTTTATTTTTCCTACGTGAAAGATTCCGTGGTCTCACACCCAGACAGATAGTGCAAATGATAAACAATAAGAACAAGCCCTTCAAGCTTACTGTAGCAACAGGCAAGGACAACTAACAGTGAAGGGGCTGGACTGCTTGCAACATAAGACCAAACTTTGAAGTGGTCACGTAACCTGATAACCTTAATTTTCATACCTTTCTGTTGATCAAATTTGCATATAATTAATTCTAAGATGAAGCCAGCTTTTTTCGATATCTGATTATTTGGAAAAACTTTTCATGTGGTGGAGACTTTCTTGAAACCAGTTCTGTCACTATAAGGATCTTCTTGATCAACTTCAATCTACCCATGATATATGGCTCACAAAAGAAAGTAAACTGATGTCTTAGTGTTGCTTCCTCTCGAGAAAGAGGGACATAAAATGTGTGTATTTCACAAAGATTGTTGTTGTTAGCTTTGAAAGCTGGGGACCAGTGATCCCACTGTGGCCATTACCAGTCATTAATGATCATTCTTGCTTTTACTTCCCAGTGATGAAAAATGAGGCCAGGCAAGTTGACATTTAGAGGATCGAAAATTGTTCATTCCAATTTTACTGCAGCATATCCTTGCCAGGTGATTGCAGCTGGAAGTCCAACTCATCAACGAAATGTCAACATTATAGTCCTTTAAATTGCTTCTAATCTCTTACTTTAATTTGAAAATGGTTTATTAACACCTTTTCTTGACACCAACTTTAACACGCTAACAAACATATGCTACAACTCCCTCTTTGGCTCTTTCGTAAAGTGCCAACCCAACATTTACCGTCACTTGGTGTTGCGATATGCTTAACGAACCAATTTCCAGTTTAATTTGGCTGAATGTGATGTAGAATCTGTATTTCCCTTAATGTTGAAAAAGATCTGTTATTTTGTTGTGAGCAGGCTCAAGCTGCTGGTCGAGGTGCTCCACTAGGCAGAGGAGTTGCACCTCCGGTGAGGCGGTAGTGAATCCCCCAGGCGGTTACCAGCAGTCAATCAAGGACTTGTTTCTGTGGAGCATAAATTTAACATGATTGTGTGGAGAGAACTGCTATTAGGGAGAGTGTAATGTTCCTCCCTTCTTGGATGCTAAGTATATTACCTCTGTTTGGCACGTTTCAGTCTCTGCTAAAAGATATTATTATGTCTTCCTGCCGCTCTCAGCATTCCTATTGTTAGTCGAGGTCCTCCTTCAGTCTAAGAATGTACAACAAAATCCTTGAAGTTAGCTTCCCTTCAGAAGTCTGGATGGATGCTCCTCACATCTTAACCGTCTGTTGCTTGCTTGCTCCTTGTTCATCGTGAGATGAGGGTCCGTGCAAACGGACGGTAGCGATCTGAGGAGTATCTCAGGAGAACGGTACAAGGACATTTTTTTCCCATAGTTAACGGGCACCTGAATTTAGTATTGAATCTTAGAGTAATACTTACTGCACACCTTGGTGTGCAACAACTCCCACACACACACTGCCCCATCCCATCCGTCCTAGTTGGACTAACGTGATGCGGGTGTGTATGGGAGTTGCTGCGGACCCAAGGGTGCAGCAAGTACTACTCGTCGGTCTTTCAAAGGTGGGATCAACTTGTGACCAAGATTTGTATAACCGTTTGCACTGGTCGGATCGATTTTTTTTTTTTTTTTGTAAGTATGACACGATATGATATGATCCGACAATGTATCGGAGTGTACCATTGGGTGTCAATAATATTATATTACTTCATAAATATTATTATAGTAAAAAATGTTAAATATTTATCTGTGACTCAATTGGTTAAAATCTCTTTTAATTGAGGTGGAGATCTTAGCAATTCGAATCTTTGTGTTTCATCATTTTTGACATCAATTTAGAAGAATAATAAAAATAAAAAATGGGCCGTTTGTTGGATTTATCTTAGAATCACCTCCAAATCAATTAAGTCACTCATCTAATTCACTTAATGAAGTCTTTCATATTTAAAATAAAATATTAAATATATAAAATGCATCGGTTGTGTATCACAATTCGATACGGTTGATCTATGATTAATATATATTATTAATTTAGTATCGGATCGATTTGTAAAATCTTATTTGGAACTTCTTCTTTACCTTCACACGCACACGTACGGCACCATGTGACAATGGGAAGTCATCGTGTGTGTGTGTATGAAAGAGAGAGAGCGCACCGAAGAGTGGAGGATGGGATGTTGTCTAGATGGTTTATCACTTTATCGCTTGATGGGTCAAATATTTAACTCTTGGTGTGGCTAATGCCGCTGGAAATGGGTCGGCCGCCAACATGGATGCCCACTTTCCACATGTTGTTAAACTCATGGGGGTCCACGACGGAAAGATCGCCCCGATGGGATGTGCAGTCGGGAGTTTTAATGCTTTCGCCAAAAAGCTAATTTGTCGTTAGGGTAGTCACTGTTGAAGTATTGAATCTTCGATGGGCTGGGCTTTCTTTTTCGCCTTCAAACATTGGCCAATTAAATATGTCACCGGCCTTTTTTGACTTTCGGATGCCTGGCTTGACATAAAACCCGAAACCCTAAGCCTCACTTTGATATATAGTTAATCTTGAGTTAGTCATAATTTAGTCTAGATTTAACTACTTTTGAAGTCCAAATTGTTTTGATACTTAAACCTGGATTAAAGATGAGTATTAAACCCGGAGTGACTCTGGATTTCGAAATCCACCTCCAGAGGTAGATTTAGAAGGGTTAACCAAGTAATAAATGCACAATAAATGCACCCTCTCTCTCTCTCTCAATATTTTACTTATAAATATTAGTGGGTTAACCCTTTAACTACTAAATCACAATAGATTCAAACTAGGTTAGCCCACCTACTTATTTCCGAGTTAATACTCTTGCTATCAAATCAAAAATAGACTAACTATGGACTAACCTAAGTAGTTTAATTTAACCCAAATCCCCTACCAAAGTGAAGCTAAGCATCACTTTGATATATGGTTAGTCCTGGATTAGTCATAGTTTAGTCTATGTTTAACTATTTTTAAAGTCTAAATTACTTTGATACTTAAACCTGGACTAAACCGGGAGGATGAGTATTAAACCTGGAGTAACCCTGGACTTCTAAATCCACCTCCATATGTGGATTTAGAAGGGTTAACTCAACAATAAATGTGCAATAAATGCACCCTCTCTCTCTCTCTCTCAATATTTTACTTATAAATATTGTTGGTTAACCCATTAACTATCAAATCACAACAGATTCAAACTAGATTAGTCCACCTACTTATTTTCGAGTTAATACTCTTGCTATCAAATTAAAAATATGCTAACTATAGACTAACCTAAGTAGTTTAATTTAACCCAAATTCCTATCAAAGTGAGGCTAAGACATCGTAAAAACGGTGTCTTCCTTATATCAGTAAAAGATATTGCAGCGTTTATGTCAGAATCAAGCCACCTCTTTTTCTGTTTCCTCCTCTGGGCATGTATGTCCCCTTGTTGTGTTTATATTCCGTGAAAATTCTCACTTGCTAACAACTAGCCAAGACTAGGATCTTGCCTCCTCAGATGTATTCCCTTCTACAGGCTAGTTGGCGAGTGGTGATTCTCTGTTAGGTATATGGGTAAAAGCTTGGTGCGAGTGTGACGGTGGCTCTGTCTTTTTATTCGTATGAACCTACTAACGAACAAATAGATGCCATTTGGCCGAGGTAACGAGGGTTTGAAGTTTGAACCCTCACCTCACGTGTGCGGTTAATTTGGGCGATGTATTCATAGAACGTGGGCTTCAATCAACCTGTTGAAAAGCGACGCCCAGCAGCATGCGTTACTTGTAATGTGATGTGATGTTTGACAGTGAACCGGTGAGAATGTTGATCGGTTCTCTTTTATTGCCTGTCAAAACCTAATTACCGGGCTAATTGGCGTCACTGATTGGTCGGATCAGATGAAGGGACAAAGTCCTTTGTCACCGGCCAATGAATTAAAGAACGAGGAAGTAGTGAATTAGAGAGCGAGGAAGTGACCCAAGTCATGAAATGTGAGCCATGAAAACCTGTTTATCCAGCAATCCTCCAAATCATACGAGTCGGGTCATCGTACTGTGACATCGATCGTTCGAGCAACGGCGTGGGCGCAAATTAATCAAATTACCTTACGTATACGACGAAACAGCGATAACAGTTTTTAACACGAGTTTCCACATTGTTTTCGGGTCAAAGACCTCCCGGCAAGAATAATGCATTTTGTGAAAAAACCCATGTACAATGAATATATGTGGGGAAAAAACCTACGTGATCGGGGCACGTGCATGTAAGGCCTCCCACGGTCGCAAAGCCAGGGGGTTTTTGGAATGGGAATTGGGAAGTGAACATGCGGGTTATTTGTTAGAAATGAGGGGAGGAATGATCGGAAAAATTTTGATATAATATTCTTATTGCGTGAGTTGTGTTATTTAGTTAGTGCGAGACTTTATTCTCGTAGTATTGAAAAAATCGAAGATATCGTGTGAGTTTGTATAGCAATAGGCCTCTAATTTCTTGTTTATAAGAACCTGAGGAATCTAAGCCACCACACACATCCAACGGTGGGCCAGGTCAGGCCGCACGCAACGGTTTCTGGAGATATAAACAGCGTGAGAACCCTGACGGGGTGGTTGGGAGCATTTTTTTTTTCTTAGAGGTTATTTCTCTCTTATAATTTATTTCATGTCAATTTTTATTTAAATTTTTAAAACTGATGCAAGTTCCTTACTACCGGTTTGACAAGATTAACACGTTTTTAAAAAATTATATAAACTTGTTTGGCAAATTTCTTTCCAAGAACATTTTCTATCGTTAACTTTAAATAAACCCATCGGCCACCTGCATGTTCCCGGTGCTGCCGGCAAACGCCGCCCCAGCTCTGCACCGCGCGCCAGACCGTCGTCGACCCCGGCCGCAGTAGCCGTCCGCAGGTGGCCGCTGGCCGCTACCGTGCGAGCCAGCCGCTCCGCCGCGCCAGCCTGTCGCCGCCGTGGACCCTGCTGCCCCAGTTCCCAGCGCCGCCCGAGCTCCGCAACCACCACGGGGAGCCCTCCCTGCTGCAGCCCTGCTACGGTCGCTCCACCACGACGCAGCCGCTATGGTGACGTCGCTACGGTCGCTCCACCACGGCGGAGGGGGCCGTCGGACGCAGGGGGGAGGGGGGAGGGAGAGGCCGGCGGGGGGAGCAGGAAGGGGGGAGGGAGGGGCAGCGCACGCAGGGGGGAGGGGGGAGGGAGAGGTCGGCCAACGGAGCACGCATGGGGAAGGGGGGGAGGGAGAGGAAGGGAGAATACGCGAGACGTGAGCGATTTTAAAAAAAATTGGTGGACACTTATTTTTATTTTGAGAGAATTTTTTTAAGGATGACACTTCTTCCTAAAAATTAGGAGAGAGCAACCAAACGCGTCTAAGTGAGTTCTTTATTTCTATTTTTAAATTTAAGAGAAAAAAGAGATAAAAAGGAGTAACCAAACACCCTATAACTTTCCAGTCTCTAAGCAATGTGCATTTTCTTCTACGAGAAAGAGGTGGTTGATGACGTTCTATCTTGTGAGAAGGTCTTCGACTCCATCACACTGATACGACGGGGGTGATATCTTCTCTCAATGCAATCTCATTAAGTGATTCGACTAAATTTTTTGACTCTTTATTTCTCATTCTTCGTTGTATAACCACGTATATAATTTTCTTTTGATATCTAAATGGATCTTGACTTTGTTTACATGGTGATGTGATTTTTGCTGATATTATACGGGGCATCCTTGTCCATTTTATTTATTTGTACGTTTCCTTGTCCTGTTTTCCAACATTATTAACATGTCATTGTTGGGGGGTTTTTTCACGTGTACATGACCTTTCATGGGGTTAAATATGAAACCCCAAAAAGAAATAGCCATCGGAATACAGTACTTCTGATGTAGTTAGCACCGGCCAACAGTATAGACGCCTCATTTATTAGAATAATGTGTAAGAGTGAAGCTGTCGTCAGCATCAACTAACATGTTCAACAATAACCGGTAATATTTAAACGACTACGGCAAGAATCTCCTCCCATCTTGTCAGGAGAATACACTTGGGCAGTCGGGCTGCAAGTAACGTCATTTAATTACACAAGGGCAAATTTTTAAAAACAATCTTTCCATATATATCTTTGTAAAATTTAATTTGTCAAATACATCTTTTATTATCACTGATGTCTTTCATTTAGATAAAAATATTACAGTTATATCTCTTTAATTTATTATCGTCGACGGAGAAAAATATTTCGTGAAATATGTCATCTATGATCGTTAAATTTAGAATATATTTGATAAAACCAAAATTTTAAGGAGACATATATATATTTTACTCTTTAACTCACGTTTAAATTGAGTTAAACATATGAAAGTTATGGTGAGAGTATAATCGTGACATTACGTATATTTTAAAAACATTTATGATAATATATTTTGATGAAAGATATATTTAACAAAATTAAATTTTATAAATATATATATATATATATATATATATGTAAAAATCACTTTACCATGTCCATGTGGGCCCTAGACAACATACAGCAGATAATCCCCGGTTGATTCAAACATTAGACCGGTGAATGTGAGACATCTATTTTAGGGGTGGACAGCCATTTTATCCCAACTTTGGGTTGATCGTCTCAGGATTTATAGCATCGAATATGTTTTAGGAGCAGGATGGGAAACGCTGGAAGGTAAGATAAGGCTCTCTTAAATTAAATATTATGCATCTCGTTGATATAGGGATAGATAAATAGAGAGATATCCTCTTTAGATTAATCTGTCCCTCAACTTAGTTCCATTTATTTTTGATAAGAAATGGATTATTCTTTTGAGACAAAAAAGTCATCTCCTCTCTCGTTTCACTTGATTTGATTGTATCCAGAGATAAAAAGTAGGTTAACTATATAAATTAACTTAAATATCCTTCTCTTTCTAACTGTAAAACTAATGATTCTAAAATTATTTAATTTATATATTACTCCTCCTATTTCTAACATATTTTAAAAGATTCTATAAAATAAATTTAACATCAAAATAATGAAACATTTGATATTAATATTGGTCATTAATACTAATTAAAAACTAAAAAATAAAAATACTGTTTATGAATTTTATTGTTCACATTTAATATTTTAAATATTTAACTATTTTTATTAGATTCTATAAAATAAATTTAATGTCAAAATAATAAAATTTTATACAAATATTTATTACTAATACTGATTAAAAACTAAAAACACTGTTCACCTGCAATGTTTTTATTTTTTATTTTTTACTATTTTTATTAGATTCAATAAATAAAAAATAACATCAAAAATAATAAAATATTTGGTATTAATATTTATTATTAATACTAATTAAAAAACAAAAGCAAACAAACATTATTTACGTCATTGACCGTTCACCTTCAATATTTTTTAACTATTTTTATTAGATTCCATAAAATAAATTTAAGGTTAAAACAATAAAACATTGGATATTAATGTTTATTAATACTACTAATTAAAAAGCAAAAGCAAAAATATTGTTTACGTAACTTACTGTTCACCTTCAATGTTTTTATTTTTTTGATTTTTTAACTATTCTTATTATATTCTATAAAATAAATTTAATGTCAAAATAAAAAATATTTGATATTAATATTTACTTATACTACTAATTAAAAATCAAAAATAAAGATTTTCCTTTACGCAATTATTTATTCACCTTCAAAGATTTTATTTTTTATTTTTAAACTATTTTTATAAGATTATATAAATTAAATAAAACCTCGAAATAATAACATATTTTATATTAAGATTATCAATATTACTAATTCAAAATTAAAAGAAGAATTTTTTCCTTCGATTATCTAGTGTGTGTGTGTGTGTGTGTGTGTGAGAGAGAGAGTGAGAGAGAGAGAGGGCATGATAGGAATGAGAGGGGTGGGTTAAACTATTCCACCTATTTAGATGGGTTAGAGTATCCAGGTTAGATGAGGGTTATCCTTCAATCTAACATGAATATCTGTATCCCTCTATCAAACTACAAAATGAATAAAATGAGAGTTATCACCGGGACAAGTGGGGGATAACCCCCTATAGAGGGAGAATTTTGCGGCCCATTGCATGCACGGCCCAAATCGCCCACCGAGGGTCACACGGCCCAACGAGTGACAGCCCCAGCAGGGCCCACTCAACAAAAGGCCCAAAATATTCAGGCCAACATCGTCCACCGAGCTCTGGCTCGGACGCCCGACCGATGGCACCCCCACTGCTCGGGAAAAGCCGAGGAAGCGTCCAAGCATAGCCGATTGTAAGTGGACGAATGCTCCCTAAAAGGGCGCCCCAATCCGAGACCCCCAGCGTAAGCAGGGGATATCCTTTGTAAGTTATGGATCAGCTCGCCACTGAGACTCCTCTTGGGGGTGGAGTGTATTCCTCGCAACTAGGTGCCTATCCAGGCAAATGTTACGCTGTTGATCGGGAGTAGGAAGCTCAAAAGGATAAACGGAGGGCAAGAGTCCTCAAACGGTGAAGAGCCCTCACCAAAGACGTAACGTCCCCTAATCCCTCTGGCTTCTTTTGCTCTGGGAAGGGAGCGAGCAGCTATATAAACCCAAGGAATCCCTCCGGAAAGATAAGTCCACTCTGAGCCACTTCAATTGGTGAAGAGAGATCCCGTGCCCTTCTTCTGTTATGTTCGCTTCGCTCATTGCTTCTACCACTCGTTGACTTAAGCATCGGAGGGTTTTCCCCAGAGTCTAAATACTAGGCCCCCTAATCGTCTTCTTCCCTCTTTGCAGTATCCTTTATTGGAGTGGCCGCATCTTGTGATCGCCCTAAATCGGACGACTCGGGGCTTAGCGCGAGATCTTGCATCTTCATTTGGCGCCGTCTGTGGGAAACGAACAAGAAGCTAACATGATGTGAAGAAGTAACAGTAGGAGAGTCACTGGCGACAAAGGGGAGGCGCCGGCAACTACAAACGAAGGGCCTCTGCCGTCCCACTCACTGACCTGCCCCCTTCCTAATGAACAGGCCAACACTCTACCCCCACCACCACCACCCATGGGGGGACATCCTACTAGTGGACCCAAACGCTTTCCATTCGCTCAACGCTAAATTGGACACCCTCATCGATCTGATGAGGGCCTAGGTAACTAGGGGGAACGGTCGCAGTGTTCCCAGGCCAATCCTCCCCTTGCCGAGGCCTCCCGAGTGACGGCTGGAGGCCATTTTATTCTTCAAGGAGGCCGTAACATCTTGAGCGGGCGGGTGGCCCCTCGCAACCTCCGCCTGCGGAGCAGGAGGCCTCCTCTCATCCGCGAGAAGGAAGGAGCGCAGTGGAACCGCCTCGCCAACCGACGGAGATGGCCGCTCCTACCACGGAGCGACATGGGGGAGATCAGGGGTGTGTCCGCAGCCCTCCGGCGCCATCTCGTGTCCATCCAGAGCTTTCCCTTCAACTCCGAGACTTTGAGAGAAGATTTGCCGAACAAGAGCGCGCTCTTCGCGCTCTGTAGCAAAGCTCTGCAAGTAAGGAGGACGAGGAACAGTCCCCGTTGTCCCTCGAGATCCTGGGGGCTGAGATATCCCCGAGAGTTTCTCTCATGTCCCTCAAATCCTATGATGGTACGGGCGACCCGGCCGATCACTTTGACACCATGATGACTCTGTACAGGGCAACATATGATGTCAAGTGCTGAGCGTTCGTGACGACTTTAATTCAAGGAGCCCAAGCCTGGTTTCGAGCTCTCGCCCTTGGAAGCATCACCATCTTCCGACAGTTCGGGCAACTATTCAAGGAAAGTTTTGTCGGGAGCACCCCCCAGGGTACAATTGCGAGGTTGCTAGCGCTCAAACAAGTTTCGGGGGAAAAGTTGCAGGCCTACATCAACCACTTCAAGGCGGAGGCCCTACGCATCCCCCGTCTTGACGTAGCTTCCGCCATCATTGCGTTGACCCGGGGCACCAGCGACAAAGGCGTCCGGCAAGTGCTGGTGCTCCATCCCCCTGCCACCCTCGCCGACCTGGTGTCTTTTGCCTTACGCCATGCAGAGTGTGAGGAGGTCCTCACCGCCTACCAAGATCCTCCCGGCCAAGGGAGGGAAGGGGAGAAAGGCCAATGGGCAAGTGCAAATTGATCTCAATCTAGTGAGATCGGGAAGAAGGTCAGGGAATCGATCGTCCTCCAGACGGTTGAAGGTCCTCGACGTCTGGTGTCACTTCTACAACTGAAGGTTGCGCATGCTCAGTCCCTTCGGAAGCCACTGGCTCGGGTACTGACCCCACTTGAGTGGGAACTGCCTCGACTAAGCGTTCTCCTAAAGCAACTGCGGTCAGTACTTCTTCCTCCGCGACGTCGGGGAGGCCTTCGCTCTCTTTGCCAGAATCCTCAGACTCGGGCATGGATGACGGGGTCGTACTCACTTCTTCCAAGTCATAGTGCTGCCCAAGGTCGAAGATAAGCTCGCCAACAACTTGACCCTAGGCCAGGCACATTGCTACGTTGAACCCTTGCGCGAAGCCCTTCCTCAGCCCACACCTATATCTCGATCCGTAATAAGCAAAGGTGGTGTTCTCCAGGGTCTCCTAATATTCTTCTGAGGCCAAGTACCGCTTCACCGCCTCCACCTCTATCATTGCCTCCCTTGCCTCGCCTCGGCCTCCGTTCCCTCCCACTCTGCTATTAGCCGGCGCTCCCTGAGTTCTTCTTGTTTGGCCTCCCATTGCCTTGAGCTCGCTTCATGAGTCTAGCGATCCTTCTCTAAGAGCCTACCCTTGAGGTCAGCCGAGTACCAGGCTTGGGATAATTGCTCAGTCAGGAACAACACTTCTTCTGATCTGCTAGGGCCCGGGAGTAAGCTGCCCGAGCTTTCGATCAAACTCGGCATGGGCCTTGGCCTACGCCGCCGTGCCCTTCTTCGCCCGCGCCAGGCGGTCCACAACCTCGGCCCCTAGCTGGGCCATAAAGAGGCCTCCCTCCATAACTCTCTCGAGGAGCTTCTGGGAGGCGCAGCTCTGGAACTCGTCTGAGACAAGAGGAGTTGCCAACAACCGACAACAGTCGTAGAGGGAAGTCCGGAGGGCGAGCCGCCCCCGCTGCGGGCCGGAACCACCTTCTAGATACGACTGCGTTGGGAGGCCCCTTTCGGGGCTTCTTGAGCTAGAGGGAACGGCGCCCGACTAGGTTGGAATAGCCAGATCGGCCTCCTTGCCTTGCGCATCTCTCGGTTCGGCGATGACCTCCTCGATCGAAGCTCGATCTGCCCGAGGCTCAATGTTCGGGTCCTCGACAGGGGCTAGTGTGATTGAGGTGCCTTGTGTCGATCCCTCGAACGGAATAATCGGTGGTGCTGAGCGCAGGGCGGATTTGTTCGACGAGGCTCTTGCCGAGCGAGGAATCTTTGTTTTCATCCGCCTGCTCTGCTGGGCGGCCATGGCCTTCATGGAGGTCAACATCGATCTCTGCTCGGGATCCTTGCGCTTGGACCCTCGTCGCTCCGACTCCTCCCCGGTGAGGACCCGCTTGCCTTTGCCTCGGGCAGTCGGAGAGTCCTCGATTTCTTGGGCCTCGGGGGGGGGGGGGGGGGGGGGGGGTCCCGAGCGACAGTCACCGTTTCTACCTCGACCTTCTCCCCTTTAGGAGCGGCTTCAGTCGGCTCATCTTCCCCGACGCTTCGAGGGACATCTACAAACCAGGATGAAATCATTAGAGGAAGGCCAGAGAAGTTAGTGGACAGTGCCGAGCAATCTATCCTTACTTAGGGACCACAACTGCACGCGTGCGTGGCACTGAATGTTAGCCTCTGACAACAGAACTCCCCGCACCCTGCTCCACCTCCTTGTCACCGGCGCTTTCTCCATGCTCCGCCATTGAGGATGCCGGAGACGACGAAATGCTGTAATCCGATGAACTCACAGGAGGGGGGAAGTTGTCGCCTCCACAATGGACTTTGCAAGCTCTGCGAACGCTCTGGCAAGGTCTCACCCTCTTTGGTTACCCCCCCCCCCCCAGCATGAATCTCCCTAAGAACTCGCGAAAGTGGGGGGAGACAGAAAAACTCCAATGGAGAAGGCAGGGAGTGCAGGTGCAGGGGGTATTTATAAACCCTAGTTGGCCCTGAGAGAACCGCCGCGATGTCTCAGGCCCTGAGGGAATCGCCGCGATGTCTCAGGCCTCGAGACGACGCCTCCAAACCAGCGCGCAGTATGTGGTCATTGTGCTCGAGCCCCCACACCCTAGGTAGCCGCATTAATGGCCCCAACGATCGAAGTGGCGACAACTCAGAATGACCAAATTTCCGCCCTCGCCGAAAACCATCTCTGCTCTCCGAGCCCATCCCTAGCTCGGGAGTAGGGGGCAAGTGTAGAGGGGGAATTTTGCTGCCCATTACATGCACGGCCCAAATTACCCATCGAGGGTCACACGGCCCAACGAGTGACAGCCCCAGCAGGGCCCACTCAACAGAAGGGCCAAAATATTCATGCCAACATCGCCCACCCAGCTCTTGCTCAGACGCCCGATCGATGGCACCCCCACTGCTTGGGAAAAGCCCAAGAAGCGTCCAAGCGTAGCCTGCTGTAGGTGGACGAATGCTCCCTAAAAGGGCGCCCCAATCTCGGACCCCCAGTGTAAGTAGGGGATATCCTTTATAAATTATGGATCAGCTCGCCATCAAGACTCCTCTTGTGGGTGGGGTGTATTCCACGCAACTGGACGTCTATCGAGACGAATGTTACGCTGTTGACCGGGAGTATGAAGCTCAAAAGGATAAAGGGAGGGTAAGAGTCCTCAAACGATGAAGAGCCCTCGCCAAGGACGTAACATCCCCTAATCCCTCGGGCTTCCTTTGCTCCAGGAAGGACTTAACGCAAGATCTTGCGATCGCCCTAGATCTGATGGCTCAGGACTTAGCGTAAGATCTTGCATCTTCACCCTTATCAAAGCGGGGCTATATGTTCAAGATATCTACGTGTCCAAACATATTATCTGATAGATTCGAATGTCAAATGTCATGTAGGGTTTTTTTAAAACCTTTCTAGGGCGTGTTCTGTTTTGACAAATCATGAAAAAAAATCATTAAGCCGAGTGAACGTGAATTGTATGGATTATACTTTTTTTTTCTTAAAAGTGTCTGACGATGATTAAAGTCATTTTAAATTGTGAACGGTAATTTATAGTTTGTATTGTACCGTATAAATAAGTATGTGTACGTATATAAAGAGGAAAGTTACTGCAATTGATACTTGGAGAGGTCACTGGGTCTACAAATTAGAGGGTCCGGTTTGAATCTTGCTTTTGGACGTGTCAGACTTATTACATCTAGTATTCGTGCCGTCCCATCATCAGGTGTTTAATGATTCGTCACCCTCTCCCATTTTTTTTTGGAGAGGGGGTATCAGTTTTGAAATTACTTATTTCTTTCTGGTAACAAAAATATTTATATATTTTTTAAATAGACAATTAGAGAATCGAGCCAAAAGGATATGGCATTACGACAATCCCTCTTCTTTTATTTCATTTCACAAAAGTAAAAAATAAAATAATATAGAAATGTAAAGGGTGCAAATATATGATAGATAGATAATTATAATCTATGAGCAATACTAAATAAATACGTATATCCACTAAATTAGAAATACCATAACTCATCTATATATGTTTTATAGGAAGGAGCCTGAAAACATAAATTATATTGATACCCATCCATTTTCTTGATAACAAAATCACATTTAACATATCATTTATCCCTGTTTACATAGGGTTTGTCGATTTACACCGAAGCGGTGCGAATAGGCCGTGCTAGACTGTAACGAGAGAAATCCAGTTCATGGGGTTGCCAACCTGATACGATGGTGGTAGGAGGAGGTTGGTCGGATGATCGAGGGAGATAGCGAGGTGAAAATTGTTTGCTCTTCTTTGGCGATGCTTGGTAAAAAAAAAAGGTTAGATTTTTGTACGAAAATTATTGTTAAGTGTAAATTTATAAAAATATTATAAAAATATATTATTAATTATATTATTAAGTTAATTTAAATAATACATAAATATCATTTAATCATAAATTTTTATAATTTTTTATAAAAGAATTAATATGTACGTAAATAATATGATATTTTATATAATGATATACTTACTAATATATTTGTAGAAATAACTTTATATAAAATTTTATTTAAAAATAATTTTATGTAAAATATTAAAAAATATTTCTAAATTAGATCATCACATAACAGTATCGTACAAATCAAGTCAGTTTGATTCGACGGTACGGCACACCGTGCTCTTACGTTAATAAAGATAATCTGCATGATAACACGAGTCTTTTATAAATCAAAATTGCCCATCCGAATATATGCCCAAGAATTTATATGTACATCCATATTTAAGAAAAAAACACACGTATTTATGGGCATAAAAAATAAAGACAGAAAGGAAAAGAAATACCATAAGATTTTAACTCCGTTTATTACATCACCGTCGGAATCGGCTACAAATGATATATATATATATATATATTATATATATATATATATATTCTTATATAAAAATTACACGGGTACCAAACCAAAAGGATGCAATGTTTCCTCGTATTATATATCCTCTCTATACAAAAACCATTAACAATCTTCAACTTCCCAAATCCAAATTAAGAGAGACCTGATTCGTCGAAATAAATATTTCACGTATATTCGTTTGTAAGTTCCTTGCTTCACATATGAACCATGGATAGAGAAAAGATGGAAATAAGATGAAAAAATAACAATACCCTTACTTTTAAATCTTCTTCTGTCGAAATAAAATGACTTAAGTTTAAATTAAAATGAAGATAATCATGAGATAAATCTCAAATAAAACAGGGACCGAGAATAAATGCAGACTCGATCTCGCCCCTGCATGCCCCTATATGTTACTGTGTGCAAGAAAACACCTCGCATGGAGGTGTTCTCATGCAAATGAGTTAAATTCCAAGTGTTAAGATTCCAACTGAGATTTGTCGATTATGTCGTATCTGTTACATCGATTTTTTATCGATATAATATAATATTATATCGTATCATTATATGTTAAGAATGATAAATTGTTTAATAAATATATATATTATAAAAATTATGATAAAAATTTATGTGTAATGTAGTGGTCAACGACTGTGATAATTATGGGGGAGAGATAAAAAGTTTAAATCTCACAGTTGCCATGAGTTTTTTACCTTATATTTTTTAAAGAAGAATAAGTAAATCAAGAAAATAATGTAATTCAAGGGTCTAAAATTTTGGCCGCAACATTTTAAAGGAATACTCTTAATCAAATTATTTATGAAGATAAATTTAATATTAAATAATATATGTAATGTTTAAAGAAGATAACTAGAATATCAGTCGCGTATCATAATTAACCGTACCGTATCAATCTTCGATTGATATGATTCGATATGAATGATCCGCCGTATATCGAACAAATTTGTAAAATCCTAATTCTAACTCTCAACCACAGTTTGCCGTCCCGTCCCGACCCGCACGACCCGACCCGACCCGACCCAGGTGGGTGCCGGGTCGCACGGGCTGGGAGTCGTGGACGGGACGCATTGGACCACTTGGTCCCGTGCGTCCCGTCACGTACCGGTCCGGTGCGAGGTGGGACCCGGCTCGGTACGAACGGGTCGGGGCAGTTCGCCCATTTAACGGGCCGGAAGGGAGGCTCTTCCTCCATCCCTCCCACCGGCGAGCAGCGGTGCAGCGGCGTTGGACGGCGATCAGAGCGGCGGACGGCGGCTTTGGGCGGCTCAGGGTGGCAATCGGAGGTAGGTGAATTTTTCTTTTTGTTAAATGGTCTGCGCCTGTGGGGGGCCGCCGGAGGTGGGGGAGGGAGGGGTGGGGGGCGATCAACGTCGGTGGGGGGAGGGAGGGGGGGGGGGGGGGGGGCGATCTAGGCGGTGGAGGCCGCCGGAGGTGGGAGAGGTGGTGGGGGGGGCGAACTGGGCGGTGGGGGCCACCGGAGGGAGGGGGGCGGTGGTGGCCGCCGGAGGTGGGAGGGGGGTTCTGGGCGGTGGTGGGCCGCAGCAGGTGGGAGGGGGAGGGGGGGCGCCGGAGGTGGGAGAGGGGGGCGGTGGTGGACGGCGGAGGTGGGGGGGTTCTAGTCGGTGGGGGGCTGCAGCGGGGGGGGGGGGGCGGGCGTTCTAGGCGGTGGGGGTCGTCGACTGTAGCAGGGGGCGGCGGCCTGGGCGGTGGGGGGCCGCCGGAGGTGGGAGAGGGAGGGAGATTTAAAAATAGTCATGAAATTATTAATTAAATAAATTAAATGTCATCGGTTATAATAATATAAATTTTTTAGATTTTGAGATTTATTTTTGATGTCTTATGTAATTTATTTAATTATATTATGTTATAACATGTCGTTAAATTTTATAATATTTTTAGTTTAACATGTCATAAATTAATAAAATTAGTGTAACATGTCGTAGAATAACGTATTCATTTTTATAATTTTTAGAATAAAATTTAGGGTTTTTTGCATATTAGTCCCTACAAATATGACGAATTACTTTTTAGTCCCTACAATCTCTCTATTGTTTAAAAAGTCCTCGAAAATCTTACCGTTAAACTAAAAAGTCCCTATCATTTTTTACTGTCGACGATATTAAACGCAAGGTGAGTTAACTTGACCGTAGTTGGTGAAAAGACCAACCCACCCTCGATTAATCGAGGTTCATGGCCGTAGTAACCCTTCTGCCGCGCCACCCTCCTGTTTAGGGTTCCCCCCGTACACAATCGCCACCCTCCTCTTTCCCTTCCCCCCGTACACAGTCGCCATTGCCGTCGATTTCACTCTTTGGTCGTCGTGACAGCAACGATCGACGGCCACCGTGAGGGTCGATTAGGCACCATCGCCATTGCCCAAACCTGCACGTAACAACCGCGGCGCTTCACGGCACCCCATCTGCCGCTGCAGATGTACGACCGCCCTCGTTCAGACGCCGCATCATCGGAGTCACCACCCCACGTCCAGGTCTGGGCCACACACCTCCGTCTCCACTCCGGTACGCGTCAGGCGCTCCTGCCACCTCACACTCAGTATGATCTGCAAATATAAATATTTACTCATGCATTTTATATGTTTACAGAGTCGAAATATTAAGGACATCAATTTTTGTTTTCTTTCTATATGGTTTAGGGATAAGATTGTTGTTATGTCGTTTTTTACTATAATGTTGTTAGATTATTTAATGCTCTAAAAAGTTTTGTTATTAATTGTACATGTCTGAATTCACGGGTGCAGTTTCTTTATGGTTCTGTCAAAAATTTTTGCTTTAATATTTTTCAGTCACTCAATTCATATTAGTTAAGAATGTTATTATTGTACTCAGATTACTGGGTATGCGTGCTGATTTTGTAATGTGGACAACTGTTCTAGAGAGTTTATTTCTATCTTCAGATTGTTAGATTGTGAAAATGGGGGAACGAGAGCCATCATTAAAGTTGACATATAAGTTCGGTGGTTATTGGAAAACTCTTCAGTCTGGGAGGAGGGCATATGCACTAGGTCAGAGCAAGACAGTCGTGGCATATCCTGATTACTACAGTAGATGCATATTAATTGAGGATATGGGACATCTATCTAAGTGGGCAAGTACACATTGTTTAGAATTTCATTATGAATTACCTAATAGCAGACCTGTTCAGTATGAGTAAATTGTTTCAGATGCTCAATTATATGAGGTGATGAAAGCCCATTTACCCGTAGGGAAGATGACCATATATGTTAGCACATTGGACAGTCGGCCATTAGACTTACAGCCAACCAATATTCCACAGAAAGGTATGGCCAGCCAGTCTACTCAGGCCCATTCCCAAACATTTGTTGACATTGATGAGATGGATGATGATGCTGAGGTTGGTCAACATCCTGAGTTTGTTCATGATGTTGCAGTTGTTCATCGTGACGAGGTTATTCATGGTGTCCCTGCCCCTGCCCCTGCCCCTGTAGTTGATGAGGATTATCATATTTTAAAGAAGAGGATATGTTCTGAAGCTGAGCAGAGTGACTCAGAATATGTTGCATATGAAGATGAGTACAGCGAATCTGACGAGAGTGTGGCTGATTCTGATGAGGTACACACTGAGGACAGCTATCATTCAAGGCCATGTCCCTCAGATGAATCTGATATTGATGGAGGAGTTTCAGATGATGATGGAGATTTGTTGGAGGCTGATGAAGAGACCCCAGATATATCAGTTGGTTCTCTATTTGCAAATAGTCAGGAGTACAGGATTGCTCTACGTCAGCATGCTATTAAAAATCAATTTGAGTTTAAGCAAGTGAAAAATGACAGCATGAGAATTACTGTTGTATGTGCAAATGTTAATTGCAAATGGAGAGTGCATGCCTCAAGGCTGTAAGATGGAGTTACTTTTGCAGTCAAAACAATGCAGGAAAAGCACACATGTTCAGCCACATCTAGGTGTGATAGCAGGATGGCATCCAAATCTTAGATTTCAGCCAGGGTATTGGAAGCAGTGAAGGAGAATCCTGACATACCTCCAAGAAAGTTGCAAGCTGATTTATTGAAGGCTTACAATATTTCAATCCCTTATCACCGCATTTGGCGTGCACGAGAGTCGGCAAAGGAGAAGGTGTTTGGGAAGGTTGAGGAAACGTACAAGCATTTGCCACAGCTACTGAATGAATTAAAGCAGAGCGACCCTTCTTCAGTTGTACAGTACAAGATTGGATTGGATGGTTGTTTCCAGAGGGTGTTCATTGCCTTAGGGGCATGTATTAGTGGTTTCAAATATGGCTGCCGACCAGTGCTGGGCATAGATGGATGCCACTTGAAAGGGTATTACACTGGGATCTTGGTGGCTGCAGTTGCTCTTGATGGGAATCATGGTTTGTTCCCAGTTGCCTATGGTGTTGTTGAGGGAGAGAGTATAGACTCATGGACATGGTTTTTGCACAAGTTGAAAGACGCTATTGGAAATCCGACAGGGATTACATTCATTTCTGATATGGAAAAGGGCATTGAGGTAGCTGTCCCATATATCTTTCCAGGTGCCGAGCATGGGTAATTAAGTTTCTCCTTTTACAATGTTTGATCTACTGCTAGTTTTATTTTCCATAATGTATGAATTGAGTGACTATGTATTTTAATGACATTGACTATAGGTTTTATATTAATGATGAGATTGTAATTTCGAATTGCTTGTAGGTTTTGTATGCGGCACCTTTACAGGAATTTTAAGAAGAAATGGCCGGGCCCAGGTTTCAAGAATGCTGCATGGGCAGCAGCAAAATCTTACACTGTTCAAGAATATAAAGCAGCTATATTTGAGACAAAGAAACTAGATCCACAGGTTGTTTCCTATTTAGAAAGTTTGCGTTGTGCCTGGTCAAGATGTCATTTTAATGACAAGGGTAAGCTAAACTACATCACTAACAACGTAGCAGAGTCATTCAATTCATTTGTTGGTGATACGAGAGGCCTACCACTTGTAAACATGTTAGATGGAATTAGGCAGAAAATTATGGTGAAAACAGATCACAGGAGGAGACATGCACATATGATCAAAGAAAAGTTTGTGCCACGGGCTGTTGCCTATTTAAATGCAATTGTTAGGAAGTTGGGAAAATATGCAGTTAGATATTCCACTGATTTTATGACTGAGGTGGAAGGTCCGTATGAGAGGTGTGTTGTTAAATTGGACGAGGTGTATTGTTCTTGTTGTCAATGGCAAGTCAGTGGGCTGCCTTGCCAACATGTTGCTGCTGCTGTTGATACACGTAGGGGCCTCCAAATTAATAATTTTATTGATAGATGTTATTCAATTGAGACATATAAAGCCACATATGCAAAGTCAATACAATCATTGCCAGGTTAGAGCATGTGGCAGACTGTAGAATCTGTTGAGGTGCTTCCTCCTCGCTGCCAAAGACCCCGAGGTCGCCCTCGGAAGAAGAGGATTAGAGATGCTGATGAAAATCAAAAGGCACTTAGGAGATCCCATAAATGCAAAAGATGTGGACAATGGGGCCACCATAAAAATACTTGCAAAGAACCCCTCCCAGGACCAGAATCTGCAGTTACAGACATTGGCACTACTTCCACAACTGTGGCACGGAAGTAAGTTTGTATTGTAATTATGATTTGTATTTTATCTATTTTATTTGCTTTGTGCATAATATTGAAAGTTATGTTGTAGGCAAGGCCCAAGAAGACCACCCAGGTTCGTAAGTGGTAGGGCTACTCAGGCTCAAACTAGTGATGGTGGTGAAAGGCCACAAGTTGCAACTTCGGTTGGTCCAGGTCAGACCCACGGGAGGGCTAGGAGAGGTACCAGCAGGGGCAGCACTGAAGGAAGCAGTCGGGGGAGAGGTAAGTTAGCACACATGTTAAATTTCTAAATTGAAATAAGAATTAGACTGATATTAATACAAGTATAACTCATGTAGGTCGCACAATTTCGGTGGAGGCACCGGGCTCCAGCAGCACTAGCGGAGGAAACATTCGTGTGCACACGGTGATAATTATGGACAGTCAAGCATCCATTAACTTTGATCAGCATTCCTCCATGTTCAACTTCCAACAACTCCCGCCAAATTGTGAGTTTAAAATATACTTTTTAACTTGTAAGTAAAGATTATGTTATTTCTAATAGTTAACACCCTCTCTTTGTCACACCTACAGGACATTGGCTGATGTGAAGAATGTTGTTGCCGACCGGATGTGAAGAATGATATTGAAGAACAATATTTCATATCCGTTTTATGTGTTGTTGTCCTCAATGTAAACTCTTATGGATTGTGAAGTTTTGATGTAACTGATACAAGTATCTGTTTATTTGTTGGTGATATGAATGATATTTGTAGTTTTGTGCTGGGCTTAAACCAGGTTTGAATGATAGATGGTTTGTGTTGGTTTGAAATGAATGATACATGGGTTGTGATGATTTGATATGAATGATGCAATGGTTGCAAGGGTAACTAACTGGTGCAGGTGATTTGATATGAATGATGCAATATATGCAAAAAGCCTTCAGCAGATGGGCGTGCTGCGTCGACGCTATCAGCATGTTGCGTTGACGCATCGGTGATCCAGTATCTACTATTTGCTTGTACACATTTAAAATTGCCCCACTGCGTCGACCCTGCTGTGGTAGCGTTGACGCGTTGAAGACAGCCAGAGATAAGTCGCCCCTTTCTTGAACTGCTGCGTCGACGCTGCCAGTTGGTGGCGTTGACGCATCGACATCGGCAGTCCAGTGATCAATGTATTTGGTGGATAGACATGCTGCGTTGACGCTGCTAGGCTAAAGCGTTGACGCAGTGGTGTGTTTCTGCAACTAATAGTTCGGCTTGTTTGCATGCTGCGTGGACGCTAAGAACTCCAGCGTTAACCTTCTAAACTGTCTCCGAGCTAGATGCCTATCAGGCTCAATGGCTGCGTCGACGCTGTCTAGCAATGGCGTTGACGCATGGATACGTTCCAGTGAACAAACAACATGGCCTTTTTAGTCCCTGTCAGGCAGATGAAACGAAGTCATCAGTTTAAGTCTAAACCCTGTACAGTCTCTGAAGAATACAAAGCATTGTATAGACTTGGTTAGACTTTGTAAAGTGAAGTCCAGTGTATAGACTTCAGTCAAGGTCAGGCTTCTAACAACGAGTGTATAGACTTGGGCCTAACAAATGAATGTATAGGGTTGAAGCCTGACAACCCAATGTGTAGACTTGAAGCTTGAAAGGATGTACACACTTGACCAATTCAAAGGCGAATCGAGTGTACAGACTCTGAGTCCAAACCCAACGGCTGTACAGACTTGACCAAAATAAAGGCAATCGAATGTACAGACTTTAGAGGATGCAGACTCTGTATAGACTTCAACTCAACCATGCATAATGTATAGACTTTGTGAAGCGTGAATGCAATGTACACACTCACAGCGTTGATGCTGCAGACTTGAGAATGCTCACAGCGTTGACGCTGCATGAGACGTAGGCTGTACAGACTTAGCCTAAGCCAATGCATGAACTGACGTTGTATATACTTAGCCAATGCAATGTACATACTTCCTATATGAGGGAGCAGTGTATAGACTTGCTGTGAAGAACAACAATGTGTAGACTTGACAGTGAGACACAACGTGCATCAGTGTATACACTTGAGTGAGTGAAGCTGATGCACAGACTTGCCGATTCAAAGCCACTGTACAGACTT
The DNA here is from genome assembly GCA_022559845.1 of Amorphophallus konjac. Lineage (NCBI taxonomy): Eukaryota > Viridiplantae > Streptophyta > Magnoliopsida > Alismatales > Araceae > Amorphophallus > Amorphophallus konjac. Next base: position 238,329,821 of record CM040117.1, on the reverse strand, counting down.
TGAAGAGCAGTTCAATGTATGGACTTGTAAACAACCGATGAATGAACTGAGGGGTCGACCCATCAGCACAAGGGGTCGACGCACCACAGACCAGACCAATGGATAAAAGGCACCAAGCGTCAACGCATTGCCCAAGCAGCGTGGACGCAGCAGATCAAATACTTCTTACTGCTACCTCTGAAGTGCCTTGGCAGCGTCGACGCTGCAGTATCAAACTGCAGTCTAAAGAGCAACAGAACATGACTGAACAAGAGATGCTTTGCGAAAAAAGAGAACTCTACCCTATGCTGGTGCCTTGACTGCTGTGTTCATCAAGGTTGGAATTTCATTGGAAGATGAACATGTTCAGATAATTCCAAGGACCAATGTCTACTGTCAGAAATTCATTGGCACGTTTATGCATTACAAGAAGAAAGGAAACATGATAGTAAGAGATCTTCCAGGCTATGAGACATTACAAGGTCCAACAGTTCCCTCAACCGAACTTCAGGCTACTCCAGACACACACATTTGAGCTATAGTTCCTTTTGGAACATCTCCACCCTCTTCACCTCCTCAGATGTTCATAGAGTCAGATGCACCTCCAGAGTTCCATACACAAACATCTGCACCAGATCAAGCCGGCACAAGCTCCAATCATTCTCTTCATTCCCATATGATGAAATATATGCAGGAGCAATTTACTGTCATGAAAAGTGAAAATTTTAAGCTGAACTCCAATCAAGAGCTTATTCATACCCAACTAGTATATGTTAGTGCACAGCTGCTTCCTATTATGAATGAACTTAAGGAATTCCGTGCAGACACTCAGATGAAAAACACTGAACTTCAACAGCAAATTCAAGAGCTTTCTGTTCAACATTCACAGTTCTAGGATGCAGTAGTTCACATCTCCTCGCAGCTTAGTTCCCAGCATCTAGCCGGCTCCAGCTCTGATATTCCCTCTACAGTCACAGCTCACTTCGATCATTTATTGAACACTATGCAGCACTGGGCTACGGACATAAATACACAGATTGCACATGTTCAAACATCTGTCAAGCAGACAAACCAACTCAAATATCTGTCTGCATCCAACCACCACAGTCACTTTGGACATCTTTTAATGACGTCGTTCATTCTCACAAGCCTTTATTTCGTTTTGGATGATGATGGCCAGAGATGCTGATGATGATGACACCTCACTCTTCACACATGTCTGTGAAACATGGGCATGAGCAGGTGAAGCATGCACTGGCAGGCATTTGGTCTGGAAATGAGCTGGTGAAGCATACACATGGGGCATATAAGACTAACGATAATAAGTAGCATTACATTCTAGTAAAGACGATTACATGTCCAATATAGGACTTACATTGCATACGTCTCTCTTAAACACGTTCACTTGAATAGGCAAATGACAAATAGTACAAATATGACACAATACATCAGTAATTTTAAGTTTTTCAATTGCAACTCTATCCTTTCTAATTTCTTTGTCATGCATTCTTCCATCGCCTTCAGTTGATATTTGACATCCACAACATTATAGGTAGTATCATCAACCCACTCAAAGAAACCGCAATCCCCGTCAGTATTTGCATACGGACAACAATAGAAACGCTTGCCTTTCGACCTCTCACGATTTGAGACGTAAACCCGACAATTACCCCTTCTACAGTTGCATTCCATCGGCGGCACACGAGATGAGACGACAGCTCCTCGAGACAACTGCATTCCACTAACATTTGATGACTGCATACGACACGAACAAGCTATTATCACTGTAAACATAGATGTGGAGAATAATCTAGCCATCAAAATAGCATACCATTTCAGACATGGGGAGAATAACAAGGGTCGATTTGTCGTGTTGGGCGTGATGGCAAGGGCCGGCGGTGGTCGGTGGGCCGTCGGCGGTAGGCCGTCAGCGTCGATCGGTGGGGCTTCTGCGGCTGGGGCCTTGCGGTGGGGCGTCTGCGGGGGTGAAGGGTTTCACTGGGAAAGAGTCATGAGTAAGGGTAGTTTAGGATTTTCAACTTTTTTTAACGGAAGGATGGAATATTCCATCGAATATCCAATTGTTTTAACGTCGGTGAACTACACGGGCCTTTCTGTAAGAGTTACATGATTTTAAGGACTTTTTAAACAATAGAGAGATTGTAGGGACTAAAAAGTAATTCGTCATATTTGTAGGGACTAATATGCAAAAAACCCTAAAATTTATTGTGTTTATTAAAATTTGGGTCCATACTCTTAATGAGTATGTATCATTTGGTTATATTTGTAACTAACTAATAATTAATTATAAATTTCTTCATATCTTTAGTTTTGTACTTATCATCGAAATTACTAATGTAAATTTTTACATCATTTGTAGGTCATCATGGACGGACGGCGTCACCCTGCGTGGGAGCATGGATACTCTGTTGAGGGTGATGGACATATGCACTATAGATACTGCGAACATCGCGTCACCGGCATACACAGATTTGCGGAGCACCTTGCGGGAGTGAGATGCGATGTTCGTGCATGCGACCGAGTTCCAGGAGATGTCCGACATTCCTTTCGGACACAGTTACAGGATAGATACGGTTCTCGTAGCACACCCATGGCATATTCTTTTACATCCCGGGTACCCCCACCACGAGCACCGGGCAGAGCAAGATCTTCCTCCACGTCCAGAGTTCGAGCAGCACCAGTACCAGCACCAGTCGCACCAGTAACACATGATAGAATTGAATGTATAGATGTATTGAAGACTTTTTTACATATTTTTATGTACCATCCACCGCTGCACATGACCCATCATTTGTGCAGATGGTTACATATTTTCAATCTCACCCACATGTACCTCCACCCACTAGGATAGAGTTAGATTATACGAGTGATCAGTCTCATGTATCTGATAATGAGTTTTGGGATTCGGGCTTCACTGATGACGAGGATTAGTGAGTTTTGGGATTCAGGCTTCACATATGAGGAGGATGAGTGAATTTTTGTATTTTATATTTCATGAATGAATGCCATTATTATGTCACTATTTACTTTAACATATTAAGTAATTTAAGTCAATTTTTTATGTATTATATATAATAGGATGTTTAATTAAACGGTGTAATATGTTATTTTTATATAATTAATTATGTGTAATTTAGTATGGATCTATTATCATAAAAAAATTCTACATTCTAATATATATATATATATATATATATATATCATTTAATCTTTAAATAATATTTTATTTTAAAATTTAAAAAAAATAAAAAATCACGTGCCGAGAACTCGAGAGGACGGACCGATTCACTGTGCGACCCGACTGACTCGACCTGACCTTCATCAAGATCGAGTCGACCAAATCAATCGGGTCGACAAACCTTGCTCTCAACTCTCTGATTTCTCTCCATGTTATTTCTCGACACTAAACCAATGGATCACATACTCCTAAAAAATAAGCAAGAATTTTACACAACAAAGGTATTCAAGCAAATATATGATAAGACTAGACGATCTAACCAGTGTTCCAGTATTAGAGTATATATGCAATAATTATTTATTATATTTTGGGTCTGAAGCTTCTCTCCCGTCTTCCTCTTCCCAACCTTCTCACATTTATTTCTCTCACCACTGCCACCACCTCCCCCTCCTTTCTCTCTCTCTCTCTCTCTCTTCTCGCTCCATCGTCCTCTCGCGGAAGCAAAAGCCGAGCCTTTTTCCGCTCCTCAAATCCCACCCTCCACCGACCGGCCCTTCTCCCAGGCGCCTCGGAGTCCCGGATCGATCTCGATTCTGCCCTAGGGTTAGGGTTTGGGATCCCTCCGCTCCCCGTCGATGGGTGCCGACGGTGTCTCCAGCGAGGCGGGCGATCCGGCCGCGGCCGCAGGCGGCCCCGTCACCGTCCACGTCCGGTGCTCGAACGGCTCCAAGTTCTCCGTCCAGGCGGCGCTGGGTTCCACGGTGGGAACGTTCAAGGCGCTGGTGGCGGAGAAGTCGGAGGTCCCCGCGGAGCAGCAGCGGCTGATCTATAAAGGGCGGATCTTGAAGGACGAGCAGACCCTGGAGAGCTACGGTGAGCTGTCCCCCTCCCTCGCCTCTATGATGGGTTCATGATATTTTTGCGGTTCTTCCGGCGGTGTGAGTTGGTTGGTATACGTTGTTGTCGTCGTGGTCCCGAGTGTCGTCGTTGGGATTTTTCCCATAAACTGCCGTTTTCATCTGAGGAAATTTCTGCGATGGTCGACCACGTACGGTGTGTGTATTTCTGCTGCAGATCAAGGTCCATTGCCTTTGGAACTTTTTGCGTTTTTCTTTTTTACTGGGGCCGTGGAGAGTTTAGGGATTATTTGATGGTTGCGTTCACCCTCACTTTAGTCCTTGGTCCCTAGTTACCTTCGTATTTTGCGCAGATACTGGAAAAAAAACTGTCCTGCGTTTCCAATTTGGAAAAAAATTTCTCTTTTTTTTACCTGGGTTACAGAACTGGGAACTTTTGATTAGTTTGCATGTGTTTTATCTGGGAGCATCCTGGTTTAGTGACCTTGGGCATCCATTAACAGTGCGATTATGCAGGATGCTTTGATTAATGTTGTAAAGTTTTATGATTTAACAAAATTGGAGTAACACTGGATGGTTATGGGAAATTCTCAAGTCTCTGGCATCAAATAATTGATACCTACAGGCACCTTTTTCAGGACGAGCTGTACCGGTATCGCCTTCCATGCATGCTGAATCCTCTCTGTTTTTTTTGCAGTTGTTATGTGTTCTTTGTACCATGTATTGCGATATATCATAGATGTTTTTATATTAAAATATTAAGTGGTATTTCTAGGTGCACATCAGGTGGACAGGTTGGGTCCTTGACAACCCGTCTGCTAACAAACAATCAGTCGATTTTCAAAACTTTGTCGTGGATCATAGGTTATACTGGATACCGTAACTGGGGAGACCGTTGGGTATAAAATCTTGCATACCTCATATTAGTCGAGGGCCTCTGGTTGATTGATCCGTTATTAAGGCTGCAAACGGGTCAGAGATGGAAATAGAAATGACACCTTTCGCTTCCATTTCCTATAAGAATTATTAGAGACAGAGATGGAAATGGAAATGGGTGTTTCCATTTCTGCATCCATTTCCGCTTTTGAATTGGAAAAGGAAATGGAAAGTTTCGGCTTCCATCATTCTTATACTAATAAGCAATTTTATAGCACTATTTTTTCTATTTTGAAAGTCGAATGAACATTCTTTATAGAAAATTATGTAAACCTACAATGACAAATTGAATAAATTCTTAGGATCTATTTATTCACTATATAATATATTGAACTTTGAATTTAAAAAAATTCCTGGTTACCTATCTTCATAGCCATTGGACATGGAATAGATCCCATCCAATTGTCTAAAAATCATCAATTTATTAATAATATATATTATATATATGTATATGTGTATGTCTATACATACATATGTGTGTTGGAAATGAAAACGGTTAATTAGATGCGGAAACAACTACTTCTGTTTTCGACTCCTATACATATCGGAGTTCCTATTTCCACTTTATATAGGCTATCGGATGCTTGTTATTGGAGTTCCATATGCATTATATAAACCAGAAAGTGGATGAATAATTGGAAACCGGGTATCCATTTGCTGCCCTATCCATTACATTGACAGCAAATGGACAATCTTAAACAGAACTTTCATTTATTGCTAGTTTGCTACTTGGGGTGTGAGATGAGTACCTGGTTACATTGTTACGATGCTTGCCTACTTGGCAGCTTGGAGACCTAGAGTGAGAATGTTGGTAATGAAGGGTGCATTTGGAAAGGATTATGGAAGCAATTCCCATCATTGGAATCCCTGACATGATGCAATCCTTTTCAAATGCGCCATGGGTGCCTCGGCTTCCGTGAAGGGGAGATTTCGAGGGAGAGGAGAGATAGATTCAAAGAGAGTAGGAGATGAATTATCTCTAAAAGCTCTCCTGAGCTTTTGGAAAGGTTGTGCAGATTTTGAGCGAAGAAAGGTGGCTAAAAGTTCAGAAAGACAAAACTAGACATTAAAGTTTATCTTTTCTAATAAGAGGACAGCAGCATTAAACTAAAATACTTTCCCAATAATTCATAGTAATTCACAGTCCAATGGAGCATTCAAATGGAATTCTAAACATAGATTGTCATCACTAAAATCAGTACTTTTAAAAATGTATGAAAATTTAGGAGTATGAATAAAATTTATAATCCCATCTCATTTCCAAACGTACCCTAAGGCTCAATATACACCTGGCTGTGAGATCAGATACTGAAGATAGATGAAGTAAAAACGGTGTATCTTTCTGTGATGTCTTTCATGTACATATTCCGATCAACATTCCACTAGAATAGACCGGAAGTATGCTGGGTTGCCTTGTTAAAATCTTTTGCTATTGCATTTTACCATACTCCCACATGTCCTCACTTCAAGTGCATCGATGAATGAGAGAGGCATGATATACTTGTAGGTGCAGTATCCGTGGAGCACACTAATGTTCTTATCCAAATATTTGTTGCTGTTTTTATTGGGTGTCTTAAGGTCACAAATTTTATTGGAAAAACAGGGAGGCTATTTTTTTTTCTTTAAATTTGATGGTTTTACTGGATTCAGTGCTTTGATCTGGCCAACCTTGGCCAGCAGAGGAACCTTTACTGCTTGGCCCGATATTTGGGAGATGAACTCAGGGTGAATGTCAGATGACAATGGTCAAACTGGTGAAGGGATTAATGCCTAACTGGAAATTCCAAGGTTACAAAACCCCATTTTATTAAAGCTAGACTTGGTCAATGCTTGGTTGGTTTTAAAAAATGACTTTTTGAAAATGTAAGTTTTTTCTGTTTGTCTGGTACAGGATCACCCTCCCCTTAATGTAAGAAACCATTAAATGACCAATGATTTTTCATATAATATTGTAGTTTTTATCAGAAGATGAGTCTGCAATGGGCGACTACATGTGGTCTGTGATTTTCATCAAATTTCATTGCATTTCAAATTTTATTTTTTTTAAAGGTTTGTTGATGTTGCATCTTCCTTCATTTTTGTTGGTAATCTCTAGCTGCTTTCTTGTTTTGCTCAGGTTTGGAATTAAATTCTATCATAGTTTGCTAATTTGGAAATGAATTTCCTTTTTCTTTTTTGGGGGAGTGGGAGAGGTCTGTCTTTTTTTGATTACTTGACATGCTATCTTTTCTTGGAGACTTTTCTGGTTTAGCAACCATGGGCATCTGCTAAGAGTGAGACTATGCAGCATGCTTCAGAGTTCAGATAATATTATAAAGTTTTATGTTTCAAGGAAATTGGAAATATCAGTGGATGGTTATGGAAATTTGTTACATCTCCAATGATAAATACTTGATATCTGCCCATATGTTTATCAGAATTGGCATGTCCGTCTCCTTCCATGGCATGCTAAATTTGGTTATTTTTAATTATTATTGTTTCACTGTGCCATTGATTTATTAAGATTTTGATGATTATCTTTCATATTTCAAGATATAAACTGGAATTATTAACTGCTGATCAGACTGATGGCAACCAATTGCTAGGCCATTGAGGCAGCCTTTGCCCATGAACTATGCTTTGAATTGGGCCCATGACTACCCCTCTCTGCGAACTGTTCGCAATCAGTCGCTAATCAAAAGTTTTGGTTGATGTTAGGTTAGCTGCGGTTACTATTGTTGGAGAATCCTTTGAATATAAGCTAGATTCTAGCTTATCCCGTATTAAATCATGGGCTTATTGGTCTTCATCAACTTGACAGAAAATGGGGAACTGCACACCAAACTCCTACTTATTGCTACTTCAGATGAGGAGTAACTTAATGTGTCAGTCACTACACTTGCCTAGTTGGCAGGTTTGAGAACCATACTGAAAATCTTGGGTAATTAAATCCCGATATGCACATAGTTCATCAGATGCAGATGCTGAAGACAAATAAAGGAGAACTAGTGGACTTTTTATGATCGTCTTCCACTTACCCATTGAGGTTGATGTTGTGGCATTGTGCAGCTGTATGGAAACTCTTTTACCATTATTTGATTAAGTATATTTAAAAGAGGTATACATGTATTTTACCATTATTTGATTAAATATATTTTTAAAAAAGAGGTATACATTTGTATCAGTATGGTCTCAAAGTCCCTCTATATAGAAAAGACAATTGATTTCCTTACGTACTCTCGGTTACGCAAAATAAAAGAGTGTTGACCCTTTCTCACCATGCAAGAGCTTTGCACACTCCAACGGAGACTCAGTTGTTCTTGTCTGCATGTTGAAGGTCTCTTACCTCATATGGCCCAGAGGGTCACATCCAAGGCTACCAATAAAACCTTCTGATTTCACTTGAGTGCCTATTGCTGGTTCTTACCCACAATTAACATCCTAACTTTGTGAGGAAGACGTGGTCCATTCCCTTGTCCTGAAGTGTCTCTAGTCATACACCCTGCGCAAAGGAACATCCAGTAAAATATGGTCCACTTATTCCATCTCTTCCCTACAAACTAGAAAGATAATCTGTTGTACTGATATCATAAATTATGCAAGCCTGTTGCATGTGGGAAGTCTTCATTGCGAAATTTTCCACATAAAATCTTCACTTTGCTTAGAGTCTTCGGGAACCAAACATGGGAAACCATTGGATGCTGCATGCCCCTGTTACATGGAGAATCATCATCTGTGTATTGGGAGGAGAGTTCATTCTTGAGTTCTTTTTTTGGAAATAGAGAATCAAGGGGAATAGCTTGTTAGGAAGTGGAGAAACTTGGAAGAATGCTTTACTGAGAAGGAAAAAAAGGCATTTGTAAGTTGCATGGGAGAATGCATTCATAATGCAAATGCATGTCTGCATTCTCACATCAGGTTAGCTTCCAAGAAAAAAATTGGGAGAAAGAATCAAAGTCGAGGGAATTTTCCCTGGATTTTATTACTTCATGGTGGGAGGTGAGAAAATAGGGCACATCAAAAAATGTGGGATATTCATGTGAAATAAGTAGATTCCCAAACGACAATGTTTAGGTTGCAAAATCTCCCCCCTCAGATATTTTTCCAGATGAGACCGAGTATGCTCTGATGCCTTGTTCTTTTGTCAATGCATTTGCCACAGCACTCCAGTTTGGCCATGACACTTCTAAAGGTTTCTCACATGTTTGATTCTGTAGTTCTTTTTTTCGGTAGTTTTTTTTTTTAACGGGGAGGGGATAACCGGGTTCGAACACGGGACCTCCCCCAAATGGGGGAGGGTGGCGAACCAACTGCACTAGGCAGCTGGTTCTTGATTCATAGTTCTTGGCATTTTGTTGTTTTGATTTCAACAACTAAAACTATCATGGATGAGTGAGGGAGGGTGGTAGACTGGCACGTGCTATATGAGTAGATTACATTAACATTCTTGTTCCAATAACTGCTTCTTTGTGGACAATTTACTGAGATCTTGCCACAGATTTATAGCAAAAATTGGAGCAGTCATCTTTATCTTTATCTTCAAATAATGGAGCAATTTGTTTGTGAGTTTTTGATTTGAAGTGATTGATACCTGTTTTTATTAGGGCCAAGAACCTGATACATATGATCTAGGCAACCCTGGGAGGCTGGGATATGAACCTCTGATTTTTCCCACACCACATCTGTTCTGTGGCACAATAATTAGGGAACAAACTCAACGTATATGGCAGATGAAGGCAGGTGAATGTGGTAATGCTATTACTATCAGTGATTAATGTCCAACTGGAAAAACTTTAGGTTTAAAAAAGACCCCAAACTTTAAAACTACATGTGTATTGTTATTCATTTTAAGAAAATAACCTGCGAATGGGAGGTTTTTGTCCCTTCTGCTTGGGACAAGATTTCTCTTTTCTTTTGAAATATTGTAAAGAAACAATTGTGAGGTGAGATGATGAACACTCATTTCTTGGATGCTTCATTTGTTACTTTTGTCATTTATTCTAGAGGTGTTAAATCACTTTTTGGATCACCATATGTGCAAGTGAAATTTAGAAGCATGATTATGGCGACAAGTCTCTTATCTCATATTTTAGCTCTCTTTGATTATAATACAGAAAATAATGTCATAGAACCTCTAAACGTGCCTGTCAGATTCACGGGACCTTATCTTAAATTGCCACCGAATCTACAGGGTTCCCTGCATTTGTTTTTAAAATCAAAGTGTGAAAACCTTCAAGACCAGCCAGAAGAGCCTTCCCCCCAAAAAGAGACCAGCCAAAAGAGGTGTAGGATATATAGTTCTTGACCAACTCTGACCAAGGCACTCCCCATTTGTATTCAAGTTCTATATTGCTTCATTTTGAGACCAAACCTTCCCGCTTGTTTCACGTGCTTTGTAGTTTTTGTGAAGATTTTTTTTTACCTGAATTTTTTTTTGCTGTTTCCAGTCAATTATTTGCAGCACTTATTTTTGTTAATGATGCATGCTTTAATAATTATTGCCACATACAATGCTCTTTTAGCACATCTGAAATGTTGACTAGAATCAGTATGTTATGCCTTCCATTCCTGAGTGTAAATTCAACATGCTACAGGATATGACCCACTAAGTGTTTTTTTTTGGGGTGGGGGTTGGGGGTGGTGGTGAGGAGGGGTGCCTTTTGTGCCACTTTCTCATTATTGCCCTTGATTATCATTGTTGAAATGTACACAGGTTTTTCTTATACACATATCTATATATTCTACATTGTTCTGACCTCCTTTTAGATGTCAGGAAATGACCTAGAAACTGGACTTTCTGATATGTTCTAACTGAAATTGATGGAACATTTTACATTAAAAAACGATGTGACATTTTTTTTTGCCACTTGTAAGAAGGTTTTAACCAAATGTGATATCTTTAATTTGGAAAATATCTGATGAAGATCTTCTAAACTATGTGGGAAGTTGATAAATGCAATTCGTTTGGTAACTAGAGCATTTCTCTAGGGGAATAGAAAGAATTCATTCTGCATGATTTGTTGATTGATGTAAGTGGTAGAGAAATTAATGTGCGGTGCATTGTTTACAATACATCGCTAATTATGTTTTTCAAAGGTTACTGAGTATCAGCAGTATATTACGAAATAGAAGAATGCTACACTGCCTTGCCCTTTATTTGGGCATGGCATGCTACCCTCCATCATCACCATCTGATCTTGGCATGCCAAGCCGCAAAGGGTGTGGCATGCTGGCATTCCTCTATATCTTAATCTCTGGTATCAAATGCGTTGGAGGTGCTCGCCTGGGCGGCGAGGCAAGGCAAGGTGACAACAAGTCACCCCCCTAGGCTTTGTCGCCTAGGTGAATGCTGGGGCTGCCTGGGCCATCAAGGTGAGTGTGCTTTCATTGCCCTGGCCTGCCTTATGTGTCTGTGGTGGGGACATGGTGATCACCTACCGACGCCGGTGAGGACGGTCCACCCGACAGCTCCGGTCTCCTTGTGGTCGGGCGGTTTCGAGCCGAGATGAGACATCGTCCTTGGAGTTTTCCCATTTATTCTGTATTTTCCTGTTCTTTAGAGTTGTTTGGTATCTTCCAGCATTTTGTAGCTCATTTTGGGTATTTTGTTATATTTTGTGCTAGTTTTGCCATGTGCTCGTGCTAGATCCCTGTCACTTTTAGCATAGACAGGGCCCTATTGTAATTTTCTTTTGTCCTTTTAAAAAGAACCCTACCTGTATGCAAGGGAGGAAAGAGGAATAGAATGTTGGAGAATGTTCTCTTGTGATGCCCTAATGGTCTCGTGAGGAGTGCCCTGAGAGAGGGAGGTGTGAGGCCCAAGAAACCGACCCTGCCTGAGTCTTTCTCTTCCCCTGTGCTTCTTCTTCCTCATTCCTCTTCCCATCGTTGCCGCGAACAGGGACTCCGGCCCCTCTGCCGCAGAGCCTCACCGTCACCGGCAGCGGCAGGCACGACACCGTCCTCCACCGCTAGACGCACCAGCGGCGCTGCTGCCCTCCCACGTTCCCTCATCCGCAACCGCCGTGCCCTCTGCTCGCACGTGGGATCGTTGTCTGGTCAGCCCACTCCACCACCATCGTCTATGACCACATTCTCCTTCCTTCGTAGTCTGCTCAGCCCCTGTCTGTCCACTGCTGCCCACCGCTGTCCACCGCTGCCGTCTGGTTAGCCCCCTTCGACACCTCCTTGCTTCGTCTCCCCCACGATCGGACTTTCTGCGCTATTGACTCCGTCACCCCTGTCCGGTGGCATTCATCACTTGGTCACGCTGAAGGTGGTCCGCGAACATCGTCGTCATCTCCGCGTGGCCTCTCCGATCATCCTCACCGTATTCATCAAATAGCAAGCCCCTCGATCATCGGCGAATTTGTCCGGTTGGCTCCGGTTTCTACACTGCACCCCAGGTTTCTAGCAGCATCGCTTTGGTTCTGTTACACATGTCAACAGAAGCTGAGATGCTCTCCACCATAGACTTTCACGAGTAGTTTCTCTGCCGTACTTGATATCTCGTGGATTGTTTTGTTCGTTCTGATGCTTTAGTTTGCTCGTGTTTGGGTGAGTGAGTGCCTGACCCCACTTTAGTAATTGCTGCGAGATTGTTGGTGGTGAGTGAATATATGTGAGGACTCTTTTTATCCCATCCTGTATTTTTTGATATATCTGATGGATCGAAAGGCCCTATCTCACACGGTGGTTCATCAACGACCGTCGATCCGTTGTTAGAGTCTTGTTGGGACGATACTTGTGCTTGTTTATTTTCGGATTCATATAATTGCTTTCTTGGACTCATAGCATTTATGTGCATTCAGTTGACTTTGTCGCGCTTGCTGTATCGTCCCACATCAATATTTGGTATTTGAGTAGATTGAGATAGTGTCATTTCAGCTAGTTACTTGTTGTCAATTAGCTTAGTTAGTTGATGTTCGTTTAGCTTAGTTGCTTACTTCGATTAGTTATTCACTTCCATGTTTAATACTTTTGCCTGCATCAGCATGTTCACACTGTCATTTAGCATAGCTTGCATCTTTTATTGCATTCACACTTAGCTTTGCATACCCGCACGGCATGGCACAGAGTACCATCGTCAGAATCCCATTCCTGTCATCACCATGGACCCCACTGTGACACAGAGCCTAGATGACATTGTAGCTAAGCTCGGTTAGATCCGACGTTAGCTTGGGTGAGGTCGACCACTGGGAGGCTTAACACCTTAGATGGGATTATGCGTGGGATAGAAGAGCGCGTAGCTGCCATTGAGTTTGATCATATGCAACCCAGGTATGAGAGTGTCAGTGATTCTCCTAGGGCCCGAGGTGGTCATAGAGGTCACCGAGCAGAGCCGAGGTGTGACCACGATCACGTCCCTTTTGAGAGACCTCGTCGTGACCGTTATGAGCTAGATGATCAGTTGATACGGACTATGAGAGTAGATGCTCCCACCTTTGAATGCTCCCTTGACCCTAGGGTTTACCTTGAGTGGGAGGTTGGTATGGACCATTATTTTGAGTGGTATGATTTCCCCGAGGAGTGGAAGGTCAGACTCCGCCAAGATGAAATTGGTGGGCTTGGCCAAGACTTATTGGCTGAATGTTGAGCGCCTCCTCGCTGTTCGGAGACGGGAGCTGATCGAGTTATGGAATGAGAAGAAGGCAAAACTGCGTGAGAAATATCTTCCCACTTCTTATCACCACCGCCTTCTCTATCAGTGGCAGAGACTGTCTCAGGGTGCCTGACCCGTCTCTGAGTACATTGCTTGATTCGACGATTATCTTTTGAGATGTGACACTCATGAGGACATCACTGTGACTTTGTCTCGATTTAGATCTGGATTGCGTGAGGACATCCAACGTGAGCTATTTCTGAGAGAGAGGACCACACTAGCGCATGCCTACCAGATCACCCCTGATATAGAAAGGTTCCAGAGACCCCAACCTCGGGTTCAGTTCCCCTGCCTACTTGACCCTCGTACCGCACTTGCATGTCCTACCCCGACAACAGATGTCCAGTGTATTGGTCTGGCCCAACCGATTCCCCGTATTGGCCCGCACCCCCAACCCCTACCCCTACCATAGTTACACCTATGAGGCGAGAGGATAAAGGGAAAGGAATGGCTACAGGTGAGTCTTCCAAGGGTGTTGGTGCACGCACTCAATGCTACCGATGCCATGGGTACGACCATTACGTAGGGCAGTGCCCCACTAGGACCCTCCAGATTGTAAAGGCTGACGAGGAGGACACCCCTGAGGGTGTGGTTGTGAGTACGGAACAGGGGGAGGTTGAGACAGAGGTTTATGAGGTTGATCTTGCATTAGCTGATGAGTTTCAGGAGAGTGGGGATCTGTTATGTCATATCCACCTGGATTTTGGTGAGGCTGAGTGGGCCATTGACCACCTTGACTGTGCTGGACTTGGAGTAGTCAGGTGCACTTTGACACAGTGACGACTGGCGTCGTACCTCGATCTTTCATACTTGAGCTTGGAGGGAAGGTATGTAAGGTCATCATAGACAGTGGAAGCTGTATTAATGTAGTCTCCATTGACACTGTTGCCCATCTTGGGTTGACGCCTGCCGATCACCCGAGCCTCTACCGAGTTTCATGGGTAGATACCTCCTCCATTTCGGTTCAGTTAAGATGCATTGTTCTGTTGGAGGCAAAAAGAAAATGACACAAAAAGTAAAAATAATAAATGAATAGGCTATTTATAGGGGCAGCCAACCCTTTTCTACCCATTTTAGGGGTTTAGGACTGGGTCCACCCCCTTTTGGGGGATTTGCCCCGGGTCCACCCCAAAAGGGGGGTTTGCCCCGGGTCCACCCTTAAAAGGGGGGGTTTGCCCCGGGTCCACCCCCAAGGGGGGTTTTTTGCCCCGGGTCAACCCCCTCCAAGGGGGTTTGCCCCGGTTCTAACCCTAGGGGGGTATTTCTGCCCCGGGTCCACCCTATTAACTCATGGGATTTGGTTCAAATAAGGTTAATTAAGCCTTAAAAAGGTATCTTACCCTAGTGAGCATGCAATGCACTGATTTGGTAATTAATGACCAGCAAAAGCATGTTAATAGAAGTGGCATTAGCAGCTAAGCAGCAGCCTAACTGTTAAACTAGTTGCAGCAGTATCTCAAGGACTGCAACAGCATTAACCGCAACACATGGGTAACAGCCCACAGAAGCAGCTAGAACAGTAAATCATTTTATTGTCTGAGCAGTGAGGAAGACAAATGTCATAAAATGGATGCTAGCAGGTTTAAGCAATGCATGTTTAGCCTTAACAGGTTGATGAGTCCTGAGTTTGGTTGGGTTTTTAACCAGCCAGGGGATCCAATAAAGTTGAACATTTCAGATTATTCCCCTATCGGTTCTAGACCCATGAACTTGGGTACAATAAGAAAGAAGCTTAAGAACAAGGTGTACCTAGATGTTCGTGGTTTTGCAGCAGATGTAAGGCCTACCTTCTCAAATGCCATAAAGTACAAACCTCCAAGCAATGATGTCTACATTATGGCGAAAGAGTTGGATCAGAAATTCCCTTGTGTTGCATCTCTACCACAACTCAATAGCAGCTGCAGCAACACAATGGCGACAGCTCAAAGGCAATAATAGCAGCATGCTGCTCAGTGACAGCAGCAACATCTCAGTGACAGCTAGCAAGAATAGCTGCAGCAGCAGCCCAATTGCAGCACATAACTAGTGGAGCAGCAACTGAAGCAGCATCAATAGCTAAGAAAAATGGTTGTAGCAGCAGCCCAATGGCAACAGCAGCATAACAAACAGCACAACAAGAACAGCAGCTACAATGGCAGCACCAAAACAATTGCTGCAACAGCAGCACAAGCACACTAGCTGCAACATCAGCATAATGGCAACCAAATCTGTTGCAACATCAGCAAACAAAATTGTTCAACAGCAGCAGCTAAAACAAGTGAACAGCAGTGGCAGCAGCTCACAGAAGCAGCATTGGCGGCAGCTCACTAAAGCAACAACAATAGCATCAATACAACAACTGCAACGAGCATAGCAACAACAGCTGCAGTAGCAGCAAACAAGATTAACAGCAGCAACAACAATATCAACCGTTAGTATCTTCAACTTAAAGGGAAAAAATCAATCAAATTTGAAGTAAAAGGGGTGGCAACAACTTGGATCCACCCCCATATGGGGGGTTTGGACCGGGTCCACCCCCATATGGGGGTTTTGCCCCGGTTCCATCCCATATGGGGGGTTTGGACTGGGTCCACCCCCCACATGGGGTTTTGCCCCAGATCCACTCCCAATTTCCCTGGTTTTGCTTCGGATCCATTCTCAAATTCCCTTGTTTTGGCCCGGGTAGAGGGTGTAACCGCTAGAGTCCTTCGAGACTATAAATACCCCCAGTGGGGTCTATTTGACGAAGGGAAAAACAGACAGAACACACAGAAGGACTGCAGCGGGAGAAGAGCTAGTGTTTGGTGTTGTGCTTTGTTTGAAGGCCCATCTTCTGGGTTTCATCGTTGGTGCTTGTGCTTGGTTCAGAAATCTCGTGCTGTGGTTGTGCTGTGAGGGTATGCTATAAACCCCATGTGCATCACAACTCATTTGTTGTGAATTGTGTGATCTAGAGAAAATTTCTCTATATGGAGAAATCTTTAAAGTCCGGTGATGTGGTTATGTGAACACCTTGGATACGACCAGGACACTTGTGTAAACCCTAAGGGCGTGTTTGGTAACCGCCCTCGGTTAAGCGCCCGTGTGTGAGGGGGAGGGTGGGCGGAGGCGGGGCCCACCGGTTAGCGATGTCGGCTAACCGGTGGACAACCCCGTTGTCAAACACGGCCTAATTGCTTATGAGTCAAGGGATCATACACAATCAAAACCCCAATTGCCTGTGAACAAAGGGTCAGACATAATCAAAACCCTAATTGCTTGCGAGCAAAGGGTCCTATATAATCAAAACCCCAATTGCCTGTGAGCAAAGGGCCAGATGCAATCAAAACCCCAATTGTCTGTGAGCAAAGGGTCATATGCAATTAAAACCCTAATTGCCTATGAGCAAAGGGTCATGTACCATCAAAACCTTGATTGCCTCTGAGCAAAGGGTCTTGTACAACCAAAATCTTAATTACCTATGAACATTGGGTCATACCACTCCTTGGAGAGGGATTATAAAAAAATTTCTTGTAGGGGGCTCCGCCTTCCGGAAACCCCCCCCCCCCCCAAGGGTCGATCGGAGGTTGCGTTGATGGACGCGTGAAGCAGGGCTCTAACTAGGGGTGAGCACGGTTTGGTTTTGTTTGAAGAGAATTTTTCTCTAACCAAACCGAACCGAATTAAGGGTTCAATCCGAACCAACCAAACCAAACTATTTTAAAACCGAACCAAACCAAACCAAATTAATTCGGTTTGGTTCGGTTTTTAAACCATATTGATGTCCCCTTTTAGAAATTAGATTGGATTAAAATAGGAGTAGAGAAAGATACGGTAAAAGAATTTCTACCAAATAAAGTAAATGTTAAAGAAATAACATGAAAAGTTGAAACTTGTAAGAATAAGCTCCACAATATTTTCACATAAAAAATTAAGAATTTCAATTACAGTAAAATGAAAGGTAATTTGAAACCTACTTCATAGAGTCGGAAATCCCATCGGGATGGCAGGGATTTGACTTTTGGAATTATGGTTTATAGTTATATATACACTTATATTAACTTGACAAAAATATCATTAAATTCGGGTTATTCGGTTCGGTTTGGTTTCCTGAACTTCAAAACCAAACCAAACCAAAATATTTAATACGGTTCGATTTGAAACCAAACCGAAATTTTCAAAATTTCAACCCAAATCTATCGGTTCGATTTGGTTTTCGGGTTGAACCCGGATAATGATCACCCCTAGCTCTAACTCATGAGAGCTTAAGAAGGGGAAGCAATCCCCCGAGAGTCATTGGTCAACGGGTCTTCCCCAATGAGGGACTTGCGCCTATTGTCAAAATTATACAAAAACCCATGTTCGGTCTTAGATGTTACCAAAATCTCCTTGGTATGGACAAATTGCATAAATACCCCCAATGATGGGACAATTGCAGGAATGCCCCGAAAGGGGGAAAATTGCAGAAGTTGAACCCCAACTAATGAGAGCTTGAGAAGGGGAAGCAATCTCTCGAGAGTCTTTGGTCAACGGGACTTCTCCAATGAGGGATTGACGCCTATTGCCAAGATTATACAAAAACCCCTGTTCAGTCTAGATGTTACCAAAATATCCTTGGTCTAGACAAATTGCATAAATACCCCCAATGATGAGACAATTGCAGAAATACCACCAAAAGTGAAAAATTGCAGAGATACCCATGATGGGTCCGAAATTGCAAATACATACCAAAAAAGGGGGGTTTGATCTCTATGAAACTCATTCAATGGCCTGCTCTGATGGTGGAATTTAGGCCACATGTAAATCAAATGACCCGACTATGTAATCAGAATTTCATGTATTTTGTAAGGATGAATCCAAAGAATGAAATATTTAGTTTTTTC
Organism: Amorphophallus konjac; assembly: GCA_022559845.1. NCBI lineage: Eukaryota > Viridiplantae > Streptophyta > Magnoliopsida > Alismatales > Araceae > Amorphophallus > Amorphophallus konjac. Next base: position 238,311,368 of record CM040117.1, on the reverse strand, counting down.
CTGCAAATGTGTATCTCTAATAGGTGATCTTTTTGATCAAATCTGTTAGATAAAACCCCCAACATCACAACTAATATTGTAGAGGTCGAAAAAATATTTTCTTTGACAGTTAATCAAGGGTATTCGGACTTTACGTCGATGTAAATAAACATTGACTATGGTCGATGGGGAAATGCCTCGTACCCGAACCCTAATCGTCTGATAAACCTGAATTTGCAGAAATAATAATACACCTGCTACCTAAATAACCACGAATGTGCATTTTCTTCTTTAAAGGAGAAGTACTTATTTATTTATTTTCGTGAGTTCAACATGTTCCATTGAGATTCACTCCTATCAGGATCAGGTCTGGTGTGATGTCCTTCCGATGGAGGTCGGTAGCATCATTCTAGGTAGGCCTTGGTTGTACGACCGAGATGTCACACTCCATGGCCGTATGAACTCACGCTTCTTCACGCACGATGGGAAGATCATGTTTCATCCTTCACCTCCCAGAATTGCGAGCAAGGAGCCTACCTCTTCTTCTGATTCACCCTCGACAGAGACCCTTCATATGATCAGTGTACGAGAGTTTGAGAGGGAAGTAGCTGGTGGGTGTCCTGTTTGGGCTGTTGTCATGAGAGAGGCTAGCGATGTCTCACCTACAGAGCAGTCGGTGGAGGTTTCAACCCTTCTCTAATAGTTTCAAGATATTTTCCTGGAGGATCTCTGGACCGCTTACCACCTATGCGTGATATTCAGCATGCCGTCGATCCTGTCCCGGAATCTATGTTGTCGAACTTGCCGCATCACTGTTTGAATCCTGTTGAGCACGCTAAGCTGTAGCGGTAGGTTGAGGAGCAACTCTGGAAAGGATTTGTGAGGGAGAGCCTGAGTCCGTGTGCAGTGCCCACATTTTTGACGACAAAAAAAAAAATGGAATTTGGCGGATGTGCATCGATCGTCGGGCCATCAACAAAATCACTGTCGAGTATCGATTCCCTATTCCTCGTTTGGATGATTTGCTCGACATGATGGCCGAGGCCGCTGTATTTTCGAAGATTGATTTGAAGAGTGGCTATCACCAAGTGCGGATCCGGTCAGGAGTTGAATGGAAGACAACATTTAAGACCAAAGATGGCCTCTATGATTCCTTTTGGGCTGTGTAATGCCTTTAGCACCTTCATGAGATTGATGACTCATGAGCTACGCCCATTCATTGGTTCATTTGTGGTGATCTATTTTGATGACATTCTTATCTATAGTCGATCTCAAGAGGATCACATAAACGATCTTCGTCAGGTTTGTCTCACCTGAGGAGAGAGAGCTTATACGCCAACCGGAAGGAGTTCACTTTCATGAGTGACCACATTACCTTCTTGGGTTTCATAGTCTCCAGTGAGGGTGTTTCAACTGACCTCGACAAGGTCAAGGCGATAATAGATTGGCCTGAGCCGTTCGGAGCTTCCATGGCCCGACAGTCTTCTATCATCGATTCATTCGGGGGTTTAGCATCATTATGGCTCCGATTACGGATTGTATTAGGAAAGGAGCCTTTGAGTGGACAAAAGTCGATGTCACGGCTTTTCAGCTATTTAAAGAAAGAATGATCCAGTCACCCGTTTTGCGCTTCCCAGATTTCTCAAAGGTATTTGAGGTGGCGTGTGACGCTTCAAGTGTTGGTATTGGTGGAGTCCTGAGTCAAGAAGGGCACCCTGTGGCTTATTTCAGTGAGAAGTTGAGTGATGCAAGGTTGAAATATGACACGTACGATAAGGAATTCTATGCGGTAGTGCTGAGGTATTGGAGACATTATCTATTACTGCAAGAATTTGTCCTCTTACTTTGATTATGAAGCCTATGCTTTCTCAACTCAGAAGAAATTGAATGCAAGGCATGGGTGGTGGGTTGAATACCTGGCCTACACATTTGTTTTGAAACATCAAAAAGGGGTTGAGAACTGCGCGGCCGATGCACTTAGCCAGAGAGTCTCCTTACTCTCTGTTGTCAGTGTTGAGGTCACGCGGTTTGAGAAGCTAAAGGATGATTATGAGGGCTGCCCTGACTTTGGCGCTATCTATGTTGCACTATAGGTAGGGCCCACTAGAGATTTGAGTGATTACATTCTTCAGGATGGGTACCTTTTTAGATATCAATGCCGTTGTATTCCACGCACGTCATTGAGAGATCTCTCATCGGGAATTGCATGTCGGAGGTCTGGTGGGACACTTCGGCTGAAACAAAATCATTCTTGCTGTGGAGAGCCAGTTTTATTGGCCAAGCCTCAAGCGCGATGTTGCTCGAGTGGCGGCTTAGTGCCGCACGTGCCGTGGCGAAGTATACAAAACAAATTATTGGTTTCGGCCGAAACAAAACCATTCTTGTCATGGAGAGCCAGTTTTATTGGCCAAGCCTCAAACGCGATGTTGTTCGAGTGGTGGCTCAATGCCGCACATGCGCCGTGGCGAAGCAGACAAAACAAAATAGTGGTCTCTACATTTCTCTCCCTGTGCCTGACCGCCCTTGGCATGATGTGAGTATGGATTTTGTCTTAGGCTTGCCTCGGACGGCTCGTCGGCACGACTCTATTCTTGTTGTTGTGGACCGTTTCTCTAAAATGGCCTATTTCATTTCTTGCTTTAGGACCTCGGACGTGCCTAGGGTTGCCCGCCCATTCTTTGATGAGATGGTAAAATTGCATGGGCTCCCTAAGACCATTGTTTATGATAGGGATGTGCGTTTAACGAGTTATTTTCACCGCCTATCACCCCCGGACTAATGGCCATCCTGAAGTGGTCAACAGGAGTCTAGGGAACTTCCTGCGATGTCTAGTTGGGGTCCTTGGGGAGCATACTTGGAATTGGGATCTGACCTTACCGAGTTTGAATATAATAATTTTGTCAATAGGTCCATTGGCATGAGTCCATTTAAGGTAGTTCAAGGTTACACACTTAGGAAGCAAGTAGATCTCATCCCTTTGTCGGTCCATCATAGAGTCCCAGAGTCTACTGAGTCCTTCACACATCATGTTAGGAGTCTTCATGAGGACATTAGTAAGTGCATCAACGTTAGCAATGAGACATATAAACGTCTAAAAGATGCTCATCGGCGACCCCATAAGTTCCAAGAGGGTGATTATGTGATGATCCATTTGAGATATGAGCGACTTCCTTCGTGAGTAGCCAAGAAATTGCAAGCACGCGGTGCCGGTCCCTTCAAAGTTTTGAAAAGGATTGGATCGAATGCGTATGTTGTGGACCTCCTACTAGAGTTGGAGATCAGTTCTACCTTCAATATATCATATTTGACAATTTATTGGGAGCCACCAGCAATACGCAGTGATCCGTTTGAGCCTTCCCCTTCCTTTGAGAGTGTGCTCACACTCGAGTGTCCACCGGCCACATTTCTAGTGCGGTGCGAGCAGATTGATAGCACTTTGGGCGAGCAAGTCATTTCCATGAGAGATCGAGCACTTAAACGCTTCCTTGTTCGTTGGACAGATTGATCGTCGTCAGAGGATTCATGGATTACTCGGGAGGAGTTACGGAGTATTGATTCGGATCTATTGGAGTAGTACTAGAGTCGCACAGACCCTCACTCGACGAGGTCGAGTTCTCAGCTCCCCAGGAGAGTTGGTGGGGATGCGGTGATCACCTACCAATGTCGGCGACGACGGTCTACCTTGACAACTCCGATATCCTTATCGTTGGACGGTTTCGAACCGAGATGACACAATAGCGTGCTTGGAGTTTTTCCCATTTATTCTGTATTTTCTTTTTTTTAGAGCTGTTTGGTCTTTTCCAGCATTTTGTAGCCCATTCTGAGTATTTTTGTTATATTTTGTGCTAGTTTTGCCATGTGCTCATTGTGCTAGGTATCCCGGTCACTTTTAACATAGACAGGGCCGTCTTGTAATTTTCTTTTGTCCTTTTAAAAATGGACCCTACCTGTACGCAAGGGAGGAAAGAGGAATAGATGTTGGTGAATGTTCTCTTGTGATGATGCGCGCATGGTCTCGTGAGGAGTGCTCTGAGAGAGGGAGGGCGTGAATCCCAAGAATCCAGTGTTGCCAAATTCATTCTCTTTTCTGTGCCTCTTCTTCCTCGTTCCTCTTCCCCTCATTGCGGCCAACAAGGCCTCCGACCCCTCTCTCGCAGAGTCTCACCGTCACCAGCAGCGGCGGGCATGACACCGTCCTCGATTGCCTAACGCACCAGCGGCATTGCTGCCCTTCCCCGTTCCCTCATCTGCAACTGTCGTGCCCTCTGCCGGCACGTGGGATCGCCATCTGGTCAACTTACTCCACTACCATCGTCTGCGACCACATTGCCGTCTGGTCACCCCCTCCGCCACCTCTTTGCTTCGTCTCTCCCCCCCCCCCCCCAGTCGGGCTTTCTGCGTTGTCGACTCCGTCACACCTGTCCGACGGCATTCATCACTAGGTCACGCTGAAGGTGGTCCGCGAACATCGTCGTCATCTCTGCGTGGCCTCCCCGATCATCCTCACCGTATTCATCAATAGCAAGCCCCTCGATCGTCGGTGAATCTGTCCGGTTGGCTCCGGTTTCTACACTGCACCCCAGGTTTCTAGCAGCATTGCTTCGGTTCCGTTACATATGTCAACAGAAGCTGAGATGTTCTCCACCATAGACTTTCACGGGTAGTTTCTCTGCCGTACTTGATATCTCGTGGATTGTTTTGTTCGTTCTGATGCTTTAGTTTACTCGTGTTTGGGCAAGTGAGTGCCTGACCCCATTTTAGTAATTACTGCGAGATTGTTGGTGGTGAGTGAATATATGTGAGGACCCTTTTTATCCCATCCTGTATTTTTCGATATATCTGATGGATCAAATGGCCCTATCTGACACGGTGGTTCCTCAGTGACTGTCAATATGCTATTAGAGTCTTGTTGGGATGATACTTGTGCTTGCTTATTTTCGGATTCATATAATTGCTTTCTTGGACTTATAGCATGGTCGGACGTCGCTTAGCGTTTATGTGCACCCGATTGACTTTGGTGCGCTTGCTATATTGTCCTGCATCATTCTTCCTCTTGCCTATTTAAGTGCATGTGGCCCACAAACACGGCCCATTTAACCGGGCTATAAAAGGCTTAGGCGACCATTCTGATTCTCAATGACTTTGGTGACTGTCTTCTCGGGCAATGTCTACTTTGGTGAGGATAATGACCTTGCTCCGTTGAACATAAAGCACTGGTACTAGGTGCCTAGGTATGTTCCTCCGTTCTCTCTCTCTCTCCCCCCCCACAAAAACACACACACACACACACACACCCACCCACCGCGATGGGGGTCACCCGGCTTTGTTCTCTCTGTGTGTGTCCCTCTCTGTCTTCACACACACACATAGGGGAGGGGGTTCACCCCTCTTTGTTATCTCTCTCTCTCTCCCCCCCCGGGGGGTGACCATGACTAACCCTCTCTCCCCTGTCCTCTCTCTCTCTCTCTAGTGTGCATGTGCGTGCACGCACACACAAAACACCCTGTGCATGTAGCTGAACAATGTCTTCAAAGTCTGTTTTTTATGTTGCTTTATTCCCTTTGCTCATGGCAGCCATCATCTTCATTATCTTATGCACTAAGATCCATTAGAAGACTCTATTTTGCGATTTTTTTTATTTTGGTGTGGGGCCATATGATATAGTCCTTGGCATGTAATGTTCATAATCAATTTTCAGTTTGTATTTGCAGTAGAAAGTTAATTAAACAAGATTGCTACAAGATCTTTTTGACTTTTTTCATTGGTATTTTGTGGGTGATGATGTTGACAATGACAATGATACACTTTTAATATTTTAGCGTCATGTTGCTTTGGGAAATATTCCCAGTATGGTCCTACTTGATCTGATCTATGCCTAGAATTGTTTTATTATTTCCATGCATGGATGCTACACTTCTCCTGGCCAAGGAGATACCTGCCTTTTGTATTCTCTGTAGATATGATTCAGAGATCTTTCAGCAGGGGAACAATTCTATCTTTGTCTGTGGTCATGTTAGGAACCTACATTTAGAACAATTTTTTACTTTGATGTACGACGTTACTGAACACTTGCCAATGCCGAAACAAGGATGCATTCTTGCTTTGATTCCTTGGGCCACATTTGGTTATTAATCTGTTTATGCATTTGTGTTTCTGACCTCATGCTTATTTGTATGATTTAATTATTTCATGTTTGCAGTTTTTGAAACAAAAGTTGATCTATTTTACATCTATGTACGAATTTGTCTAGATGTAGGCAATATGTGGCTTCTGCATTCTGCTGCATCCACCATATCACTGGTGTATACTTTCGAAAAAACCATGTCATTGGTGTATAATGTATCAGCTTTGTGTGCATGATGTGCATGGATGAGGTAGGGCATTTCAGAGGGGAGGGTTCCTTTTCTCGTTCTTGTTAGATATGTTACTCTGATGCTATTGCATTGTATTGATGCTGTTCCATCGGGGGGCCTGGGGAAGGGCGGGTGTTGACTGGCTGCATGTCTGTAAGTTTGTGCACAATCTGTATGTTGGAATGTGGGAAGCTGTGGGTTTGGTCATATACATGCGTATACACATGTATATGCATGTATGTTTGTATGTATGGGTGCACATCACATGGGTTTCTGGCTGTGTAAAGTTAACAAAAAATTGGATATGTATGCATCTTGCCTATTTGTTCTCAGAATCTAGATAAGTAAGTTATTGTTTATCTTCCCCATCATAGTAAATATATTTATGGAACCAGAATGTAGGAAGCTAATTTCTGGATTTTCTATTGCATTAAGGTCATGGCTTCAAGCAGTCCTAGGGTTGTGAAATTGTGGAGAGGTGGGGCTTTGAGGCACTATCCCTTCCATTGGACCTACCAGGTCCAAGCTGAGATTTTCCTCTACATAGAAAAAAGGGGAAAAAAGCAAGGAAGGCAGAATCGGATCGGATTGGCTGATTTGATTGGTTTTGGGCCAAACCGATCTGACTCCGAGCCCTCCGACGCCGAATCTTGTTTAGGATCGGCCAGATCGGATGGATCGGCCTCAGATTGGGCCGGATTGGCAATTCCTGCACTGGAATCGGCCGATCCATAGCCATCCCCAGGCCGGTTCCACCCAGGTTTAAAAAAATTAAAAAGAAAAAGGGGGAGAAGAAGAACGAGAAGAAGCAGAACTGAAGAAGAATAAGAAGCAGAGGAACGACAAGAAGAACTGAAGAATAAGAAGAACAAGAAGACGAACCGAAGAAGATGAAAAAAAAATCTGAAACAGAAAAATACTTACCTGTTGGTGCCGCCTGCGCCGTCACCACCTGCTCTCGGCATCCTCACCGTCGCCTTTGACACCTTGTCCTTGGCTTCTCCTCCTCGCTGTTGCCTCCACTTGCGGCCGACGGCACCAACACGATGCTGCCGCCGTTGACACTGCCATCGACGTCGTCCTCCTCTTCTTTTTTGCTCCACCTTCACGTAAAGAGGGCTACACCACTGCGAAGGGAGTCTCCGGATGAACAGAACCTGCGAGGGCTGTGAATTCTGCGAAAAGAAGGGAGTCCTGCGAAATGGAAAAGACGAAAGGGAAAGGAGGATCACATTTATATAAAAACCCCTGTGTAGCATATTGTTAATAAAGAAAAACCTCAAAAGTGAGCTCAGTCAGGATCGGATTTGGATCGGGCTCGGATCGGCCGACCTGGCTGATCCGGATCGGGTTTTGGGCCCCTCCTCATCCGAGTCCGATCAACGATCCTGCCTTCCTTGGGAAAAAGGATCTATTCACAAGTGGCTAAATTTTGAATATATAGGTCAATTTTAGGTAAACCGTCCTGTTTAGACGCTGTGACTAATTTGAAGAATGGAAGTTTCCTGGTGTAATGTTCTATGACAGTTTTTTTAAGGTTGCCCTAAAATGCTAACTTGGCTTTTTTAAAGTCTAGGTTTATGGATTTTTTTTAATACCGGGGAAATCCCACCCCTTCTACTGGGTAGCATTGTGGATGACTTGTGCTTCCTAACCTCCACTGCAGTGTGCACCATGGTTGTGCTGGTTGTACAGGGTAGGTTTGGTGAAACCTCTGGGTGATGTCACTACCCCAGGGTGAGGTGAATGACATGTAATCTGGACCCCTGCATCTGGCATGTGATGTCGTCGATGAGCAGAATCGAACACATGACCTCGTGGACTAACAGAGTTGTGGACCATCCAAATGTTACGTAATTTGAGATGAAATTGTCTCAGGTACTGCATTCATTTATAAAGGAGTTCACAGCCATGAGCAATGAATCTTCTGATGATGGGATTCAATTTGCTTTTGCATCCATGAAGCTCACTTTCTTCCGTTAGTGAATTTGGTGTCTTAGGCAATTTTCTAAAAATATTTATTTAAGAAAATAACTTAGTCTATCTTGTATGGATTATATACATTAATTCTGTTTCAGATACCTGATTCCTTTCTTGCCTTTTGCCTGAAGTTGGAAATGTTATAGGATTGTGTATTTTGTGTGTGATAGGGTCCATGATGGGCCAAGCTTCCTTGTCATTTGGATGTTAGTGGCAAGGAAGGCGGAATCGGGGATCGGGATCGGATCGCCCGATCCCAAACCGATCCGGGTCGGTGGGATCGGCCGAAATCTAAAAAAATCTGAAAAAAATAGAAAAAATATTCTAACATAGATCTATATCAAATTTAATGTGAAATAGTTGACATTTGCTCATCATTTTGTGAAATAGGTGGCATACTCAAATAATACAATGATTTCATGAGATAGTTACCTTTCATTCATTGAAGATGAACATTGAAAGAGTTTTCTACATATTGTACATAGTCATTCCATGACATGTACGTGGCATACATGAGTTGATAGTCCATGAGATATCCGATTATACTCCTCGGTGTTAGTGTACACTGTCATGATAGGGGTCCAACTGGGGATCTCAGGGACTTGGTAGCTATCTCCAGTTGATTATTGTGATGATGTGTCTGAATAGGATGGATAGGTAGCATACTCATAATATCCTCCTCCTGAGTAAGAAGATACATCAGAGGGGGGGTAACCATAATAACCTGCAGGGAAAGTATAATCCCCTCCTCCTGTAAAAAAAGTAATAATTAAAGATCAGAAGATATATAAGTCTTCAAGCATTTTCAGATGTAAGGACAAAGTTAGTCTACAAACCTTGTGCAGGAGATGATATGTTGTACCTCTGGCTGGCCATACTTTTCACTTGTTTCTCTTGCCCTTCGGAGGAACTCTTCCTTCATGGCCTTCTTCCTCAACCAATTTCGTCTATAAGGGATGAAGTTTGGATCGTAGCCCGTGTCTTCAATACTTTGTTCAAGTGTTGTTCTTGGTGGATGCACAGACTGAACTTATTGTTTCCCTTTTTCAACTGAGACATTTTTTGCTGTCCTGCTACTATGATCCCTATCTCGTGTAGCATGGCTGAATTGTTGTTCTTCTGTGAATACAATCCCTTTGGAGGCTGGCCTTGAATGTTGGGAATGAATGGCTGCACCTGTACCACCTTGGCTAGGATCATCATCATCATCATCATCATGACTGCTAGCTGAAGTGGAATCATCTGATGTTTGATAAACAATGGTGCCATATGGAGAAGGTGTTTCATCCCCTTCTTCTATGGTGTCCAAATCAGCAATGTCAATGGGATTTCTACTTGTACTTTCCGAGGTCGTCTTCTTTGATTTGCCTTTGTGCATTTTTTTTGCTGGAAGTTGAAATGCTGCTGATAATGGAATATCATCTAACTCACCTTCAGCCCAAGCTCGATCATTTGGATCAAAATCTGGTTCACCCATTGCCATCCTTACATCGACCCATGAGTGGAGAGGATTCTCTTTATAAAAAATGTCATCTAAGTCTATGGGCTCTTCGGTTGTTGTAAGTTGTGTGGTAGGCTGTCCCATAGTTTCATCTCTCCACCGAGCTTCTTCCTTTTGTCCTTCTTGGATCCGTTGGAGATTCTTTATCTTCAGCCGCATATTGTAGTGGCAAAATACAAGCTGCTCCAACCTTGAGGATGTGAGCTTATTTCTTTGCTTTGAATGAATTAAAGAGAAAGTGGACCAATTCCTCTCACACCCAGATGCGGATGTTGTTTGGCTTAAGACCCGGATAGCAACATATGCTAGATCCTCATATCCAGGGGCCTTGCCATAATCCATTCACCAATCAGCTGCATATTAAAAGTCTATTTGTAAATATGATGTGCAAGACTTAGATCAATGAAAAAGAAGTGTAAAGATGTCAATCATAAAATTTACCGGGGCTAAGCAACATCATTGCCCTTTGTGCTCGATGAGTTGCAAAATGAGTCAACTTAAGCCTGTAATCACGCATCTTGTTGCATGCTATAATTGCTCGATCTTCATCATCTAGCATGCGTTGAATGACATTCCTTACCCCATTTAAGACCTCATCATCATTCTTCACATTTGGGCGATATTGATATCGTGGGTTGAAAAAGTAACGTGCAGATTGGAAGAGTTGTGTCAATAATGACTTAAGATAGGAGAATAGATATATATAGACATTTTGTTTTGCAATTACCTGCTGCATGAAGATCATGGAGAGTTTTGTCCCACCTTTCATCAATTATATCCCACCACTTTAGATATGTTTTAGGGTTGGATTTTTGAATCTCCTCCTTTGCTCTCTCTATTGCCTCATATAGGTACCCCATGTCCGCCGCCTTATCACCATCCACAATTCTCAAGACTTTGACAATTGATTCCACCACACTAAGAACCATCTTGATGTCTTTTCATAGGCCTCTGTTTTCAATCAACTCTTCCACCTTTTTCCCCTTGGTTCGAACATCTTGTTTTGCATGGACACCAAGCCACTCCTCCCAACCTTTTGAGGAAATCATTTGCAATAAGGGATGCGATTGAGAATGTAGACTCTCCAAAGATATATATGTACCGAGTTGCCCCTGGACGTATGAGTTCCCTCCCTGCAGTGTGTTCGCGCATCAACTTAAGGACATAACCATGATTGTACACATAGGTTGTGATGAATTGAGCAGAAGTCACAATGCTTGCGATCTTTTCATCTTTGCACATGTCCTCCAACATCAAGTCTATGGAATGTGCAGAACATGGCACCCAATATAGGTGTTGTCGCTTCTCCATCAACATGTGGCCGGCCAATTTATATGATGTCGCATTGTATGTCACAACATGCACCACCCTATGCTCTCCAACTTGTTCAACCATTTCATCCATCAACTTGAACAAGTAGTCGACATTTTTAATATGCTCGCTAGCATCCACCGACTTCATGAAGATCGTCCCAGCTTGACAGTACACATGAAAATTGATCATTGTCCTTCTAGTAATGCCTATACAACATAGAGAATAAGAAAGCGTTAAGATCAAAATGATGGATGATAATCTATGAGTCTATATACATGCAAAGATAAGACTATACCTGTCCACCCATCAGTCATTATTGTGCAGCCTCTTTCATCCCATATCCGCTCAAAGGACTTGATGTATTCCCTCAAGTCAGTCACTTCTTGAGGTAGATAAGTGTTGTAGATTTCCTTCGGAGTTGGTCCCGACATTCCCTTACCATCCTCTGCAGTGGTGTCAATCATATTCTCGTAGTAAGGCCCTTTGCCAGTATTTGTCGGAACACTGTTGTAGAAGAACCATCTAGAGGTTGCACGACCAATCTTTTCCTTGCAAATCTTCAAATTCTTAAATGCAGCTGTGATATTTGGCTGCTTGGTCCTCGCCCTAGTGAGATAAGGGTCAATAGGGCCCACTCTAGGGTCATCATCCCTAGTCAGATCATGAACCTCTTGACTGACTTCTTGTCCAATTTCACTGCCTTCGCCCACATAACGGCTTGTTTCCCTATAATATATGTCTTCAACAAATGACTTCCTACTAGCCTCCATTCCACGCCGAAGTTCACCTTAAGAGAGACAATTAGGCATGGTCAATAAGGTAAAATTGACAAATGAAATGGATTAAGAATTTTCTCATGTAAGTAATTCTTACTTAAAAACCTTCAAACGAAGTTGATCTTCTTCTTGTATCTTCCTCAGGTTCATGACCAACCCCATATATATGAATGTCGGGTCCACCAGATGGGCGTGCTAACTCCTCCCTAATTGCAACATTTTTCTTTGCCGTTCTTGCCTTCTCAGCCCGATGCTTGTCCAAAAGAGATTTGAATTGTGCTCTCACCTCCATCGGAACACGCTCACAACCTTAACATCTCCTTTTACATGTGCAAGGTGTTGCCTCAAACGAAATACACCGCCGGGCATTTCCTTTCCACAATAACGACATTTAACCTTCCTACTTGTCATGTCCACGAGTGTGCAATGGTTCCATGCCGGGTCGCCACGTGAGACGGTGGAAGACTCCTCTTGTTGTCCACTAGTAGATGCCATACCTTCAACCAATGCAAAGAGAAACCAAAGAAAACAATTAAAACAATAGGAGACCACAAAATAATGAAAACAGAAAAAAATATTACCTCTTAAGTCTAATTCTGAGGAGAGAGAAAATATTTTTAGAGAGAGAGAGAGTCCTAGAGAGAGGGGAGACCACGGTGGGGTGCTAAACAATGTTAGGGGATCACAAAATAATGAAAACAGAAAAAATATCACCCCTTAAGCCTAATTCTGAGGAGAGAGAAACTGTTTCTAGAGAAAGAAAGAGTCCTAGAGAGGGGGGGACCATGGTGGGGTGCTAAACAATGTTAGGGGACTACTAAATAATGAAAATAGAAAAAAAATCACCTCTAAGCCTAATTTCTAGGAGAAAGAAAGTACTTCTAGAGTGAGAAAGAGAGTCCTAGAGAGGGGGGATCATGGTGGGGTGCTAAACAATGTTAGGGGACCACAAAATAATGAAAATAGAAAAAAACTATTACCCCCTTAAGCCTAATTCCGAGGAGAGAGAAATTATTTCTAGAGAGAGAAGGAGACTTACCTTCAAAAATCTCTTGGAGAAAATGATTTTAGTTGAACTTAGAAGCAATCTTTTAACACCAATCACTCTTGATCAATTATATTCTTGCAACAATGAGCCTAGATTGAGAGAGGAGAGAGTGAGAGAGTGTGTATGTGTGTGTGAGAGAGAGAGAGAGATGTGAAAAAGAATTGGAGAGGAAGAAGCTTAGGAGAGTGAAAGAGAAGAGAAGTGAAAGGGGGTGTGTGTGAGAGAGAGTGAAATCCCGGTCAAAAGGTCCCAAGGATCAAAAACCTTTGGTTGGCTTTCCCACCAAAACCCTTATTTTTGAAATTCGAATGGGACAAGCTTGGGATCGACCCGGATCACCTAGGATCGCCTGGGATCGGCCGATCTCGCCGATCATGGGTTGGATCGGTTCAAGTGGGATCAGTTTCGGGTCGGTTCTTCCCTTCTGGGTGGGCGCCCTCCCAGTGTGCAACTTTTGTACAAGATCTTTGACTATGAGCCTCCACTCTTGTACTTGTATTCCCTTTTTTTTACCTTTTATAATGCAATGGTGGTATCAAAAACTTTTTATTAATACAATCCTGGTAGCAAATTTAAGGAGTCAGTTTTTTCCTTGATTTAGATCTGGATCCAATTATGTTCTGATCTGTATGACCTGACTTGAATCCCAGGATTTGAGACCAGTATCCAACTGTAGTTGATTGTACCAGGATCAGTGAATTGCTCATACAGAGTTGGCCTATTTCTCGGTTTTTTCAGCATTTTGGGTGATTTTTTGGGCTCCTTGTCAGGGCGGTGTAGACGGCGAAGTAGGGGGGGTTGGCCTATAGTCTCTTGTTGTGCTTGGTAGGGGGGCAGCTTAGAGTGGCTAGGTGGTTTGCTTTTCTCTTTTGTTTTGCTCCCGGGGCAGAGAGTTGTCCGCCGTCTTTTGTATTTGGGAGTTATGTGAGAGCACTCCCCTCATACTTCTACTCTCTTATATTTTCTTTTTATATAAACAGTGGTACTATCCACTTTCAAAAAAAATGTCAAATTCAATATCTCTAGCTGAATTCATGAGATTTTTTTGTCCAGTCTGATTACTATCCCTTGATCAAATAAGGATCATTTTTTTTTGAAAGTGAAATAAGGAGCAATTTTAAGAAAGATGTATCCAAAATTAGGACATGTATCTCGTTCTTTTCTCATGGTCTGATTGAATCCTTTAAGACATAATTGACAAACACTAAATATTTTAATCACAGACATTCATGTGTCATCCCTTTCCATAATGATGCTTATCTTCTAGAATGAATTTCGTTTTGAAGAACAGCTCAGCTGTATTAGGTTGTGCCTAATGTTTGTTGTTGCAATAGGGAGACTAAATTGGTGGATCCCTATCATGATCATGATCGGAGCAGCATACTTATGTGTGTCTTAGATGCTATCAGTTATCAATGATACTATACTGACTTCTAGACTCTACCATGAGTGGTCATGGTCTCTTGTGTTGCATCTCCAAATGATGAAATGTTTTCTTAAAAATCTTGACTGTAACAGCTGCCTAGATTTTACCGGAACAGGCACTTGCCTATCACAGAACATGCTTTTTTAGTGCTCAAGCTACCTGATGAAGTCTTGATTGCCAAACTTATATTCTTTAAGTCTTCATTGAAAGAACTCAGAGGATTTGGGTGGACCTTTTCTGCCTAAAGTCATTCAGATTGGCCAATTAGGGTCACATGATTTGTCAAACAATTTATTTGTTTACAATCCAGAACTAGTTGCTAAGGACATGTGTAAGATTAAGGTTGACTAGTGAAAAGATCAAGACTAAAAGTCGCTGCTTCTTTTGTTCCTCTTAGTGTAAACGTCAAATAGGTATTCCTGTGTGTGTGTGGCAGCCAGCTGGAAAGTATTCAAATTCTATGGGACCTCAAATCAGTCTCTCAAATGGATGGGAAAAAGTCTATGATGATGATGACTATAATAATGATCATGGTGGGGAAAGTGCCTGTGATGATGTTGATGATCATGACCCTTGATTTTTTTTAAGTATTTGCATAACCGAAATTTCTTTCTTCTCAATCTTATTCTTCTGTCGCATTGTAGGTTTGGAATCAGACCATACCATTCATCTGGTACGTGGATCTGCACCGTCTTCATCAGCCAATGCCCCAGCTGGAAATAGTGTTGGAGCTTCGAGGACTTCGAATGATACTCAAGACACTGGAACAAATCTTGGTTCTAATGAAGGTGGCGGCTTGGGGGGAGCCAGACTTGGACCTTCACTATTTCCTGGTCTTGGTGTCAATGGGTTGGGTGGTAACGGAACATCTGGTCTTTTTGGAGCTGGGTTTCCAGAGTTTGAACAGGTACAACAGCAGCTAACTCAGAACCCAAGCATGATGAGGGAAATCATGAACTTGCCGGCCATTCAAAACCTTATGAATAACCCAGATCTTATGCGAAACCTGATTATGGCTAATCCCCATATGCGTGAAATCATAGACCGCAATCCTGATGTTGCTCACATCTTGAATGATCCCAGCACTCTCAGGCAGACACTGGAAGCTGCTAGAAATCCTGAACTAATGAGGGAGATGATGCGAAACACAGACAGGGCCATGAGTAACATTGAGTCTTCTCCAGAAGGTTTTAACATGTTGAGGCGCATGTATGAGACCTTTCAGGAACCTTTCCTGAATGCGACGGCAATGACAGGAGAAACTGGAACCAACACAGGGTCAAACCCGTTTGCAGCTCTCCTGGGAAACCAGGCCACTGCCCGGAACAGTGATAGATCGGCGAATCCGTCGACCACTGGTTCAGAAACAACTGGATCTCCTGCCCCAAATACAAACCCGCTTCCTAACCCATGGGGCACTCCTGGTGAGGACTTTGCAGCTTCTTCCTAGGGCACATTGATGGATACCATCTACACATTTTGTTCTCATCTTGGTAATGGTTTGAATTTAAACAGGCAGTGGTGCACAAAACAACAATACAAGGTCACCTACTGCAGGTGATGTAAGGTTGCCTGGCCTTGGTGGTCTAGGTGGGGTTGGTCTTCCGGACCTAGATCAGATGGTTGGTGGCATGCAGGACCCATCCCTCTTGAACCAGGTCATGCAAAACCCGGCTATGGCACAAATCATGCAGAGTCTGCTATCCAATCCCCAATATATGAATCAGGTAGTTAGGTTTGTGTATTAAGGTTGCGTTCTCAACTTTGCCTTTTCTTACTTTGTTCTATTCTTCTTGTCAGATACTTGGTTTGAACCCTCAGATGCGCAGTCTACTTGAATCCAATACTCAGTTGAGAGAAATGTTGCAAAACCCAGAGTTCCTTCGCCAGCTCACTTCACCTGAAACATTGCAGGTATTTTCCTGACTTAACAAGTTGAACATTTCTTGTTCCTGTTCTCTATACTCCATCCCCTGTGAAAATTGAGTTGTTTTCTCTGTTGCAGCAACTGCTTGCTTTTCAGCAGTCTCTTTTGTCCCTTGGTAGGCAGCAGCAGGGCCAGTAAGTCTCTCTCTTCTCTCTCTGCGTGCGACACGTGCATGGGGACATGCATTTGCATGCAAATGTCTCTTGTATGTGCCTGCATCTATTTGCATGTGCGCATATGCATGCATGTGTCAGCATTTTCATATATGCATTTGCATGTGCATGCTGAAACGTTAGTTATGATGATTGTGAGCTGACCCTTGTCAAAAGTGATCTTATTACTTTTTAGGACTATTTCCCCTTGAAGAATTTCTGCTTGGGTTTTATGCTTGGTGTTTAGCGTCGTTTATTAGAAAGCCTTTAGGTAACATTTCTCATTCTTCTCAAGTGGGAAAACATTTTTAGGAGGATTTTTGGATTGTAATATAATTTGGCTGGAGTTTGGAAGTAACAAAATATGCCTTGTTCTACATATGAGGGCCTTCCAGAATAGGACAGAATCCCCAGAGCCACTCATAATTTTGAGACTTCGGTTATGAAAGTCCCTGATTGCCTCAGGACTTCGGTCCTGTAGACCCTATGACATTGGCTGCTTATATTGCATACAAGTTGGGGTGAGTGGAGTGAGGGGGTAGGTTTGCTACTGAGATACCCTCGAACTTCACATTGTCTTCGATCAGTGCACAGCTGGGGATCAAAAATTTTCGCATGCCCAGTTTGTGTCCATCACTCCTTTGATGTGGCCTTCCCATTGTGTAGACCAGGATCCTTGAAAAGAAAAGTGAAGAATGACATCTCACAGTGGGTACCCAAACACTAGATGCTGGAAATGAGTTCACGAAGGTCTAACAAGTTGTGTGTGACATTCTCTCAATGCCGTGTTTTCAATCATTGGCTCCCCCCTCCTTTTCCTTTTTGTATGTTTACTTTGTCTCAGTTTTTTTTGAGCTGAATTAAAATTTTAAATTTTGATTTGTTTAGGGTGTTGACTTTGATTTTGTTTTTGTTGCAGGGACCAAAACCAGACCGGTGGTGGTGCAGGTAATTGAGACAGCTCTCAGTCACAGTAACAGTCCAGACTCCAGAATGTTTTTTTTTGTTTCGATATTAAAATTTACGTCTGACTTGAATTTGCCTTCATACGGGTGTTCGCCTTGTGGTAGTGATGATGCTTACTAGCTATGAAGCATGATATCATGCCGACCAGCTTTGTTGTATCTTGTGACTATCACTAAAATGAGGGGCATTGATTCAGTTGGCTGTTTCTGAGGAAATCTGTGGGGATAGTTGCCTCACTCCTACCATTCTCACAGCATTCAAGTGCTTCTTTTCTGATTTCTGTGCAGGCGCTGTGAACAACATGGGACTGGAGATGCTGATGAACATGTTTGGCGGCCTTGGTGCTGGTGGTCTGAGTGTTCCTAATGCACCTGATGGTCGGCATCCTCACGCTACCCATCTTTGATTGTCTGAGATTTCCTTGGTTGCCTTGCTCCTACTGTTTACAACACGACATAAAAGGTCTGTTCTGTCATCTTATTTCCTTTGCAGTGCCACCAGAAGAGCTTTATGCAACTCAGTTGTCCCAGCTCCAAGAAATGGGCTTCTTCGACACCCAAGAGAATATTCGCGCGCTCAGAGCTACGGCTGGGAATGTTCATGCCGCAGTCGAGCGTCTCTTGGGGAATCCCGGCCAGTAAATTACTACCATGAATGGATATCTTAATTTATACTAAAGCCTACATTCCAAATGCGAGCGTGTAGGACTATGCTGCTGTCTCCCTGTTCTTTTATTAACTATCTAAGATGGCAAGGCTTGCACATTCTGGCGTCTTCAGGAAAGGAAAAAGCTTTTATAAGGGCCGTATGCTTCAAATGTAGCGGCTGGGGAAGATGGAGAGATCTTTGTTCCCTACTTTGAGATGATGTATCGAGGCATGTGATCAGTTGTATATACAGAGTTTTAATACAGGTTGCATCCTTGTGAATTGTTTATAAATTCTGGCTTCCACTCTAGATGCATTTGTTAATTTCAACCCATTTGTTGTCAAATATTTATCTTTATGCTTACCAAGGCCCAGTACTCCGTAGGGGAACCAACTTGAGGGAACACTTTTTTTTTTCAAGTAACTGATTTATGCTCTCTGATTTGTAAGGAATGTGACGGCCACTTTTTTTTTTAAAATCATTGTCTTCTTCATCGTGCTGCATATATGAGTTACAAGTGTCCTATGTTTCAGTCATCCAATCGTACAGATAGGATTGGACAGCCAAGGTTAAGAGGCAAAGCAGATGACAGAAGAGAATGGCATTGAAGCATCTCTCTTGATTTGTAGCACTCAGCAGCGCTGATCTTGATTTATATCACCCTTTTAGTGACGAGAAGTTTGCCGGAAGCTGCCATGTTCTGCGTGAATCTCTTTTAGGAGTGATCGAGGGTAAATGGATGGATACCAAGTTGTAAGGCAATTAAATCCATTTAGAACCACATTATGAACACTCGGGTTGCAGGGACTCGGAACCAACTTGATCCGGTACGAGTTGGCCTGACTCAGGCCCAGCTGGGTCGGGTCTCGGATTCGAGGTTATTTTTTTGATCTTTTATAAAAATTAAAATTGTGCAATATTTGGATTATTTATCTTATATTTTAACTTGTAGAACTATTGTTTTATCAATCTTTAGGTATGTAGGAATTATTTAATCTATTTTTCATTTTCACTAATGTTTGAATATTGTATCATTATTTAGATTAATCAATAAAGCAATGAATTTGAAAATAGATTGTCATGCTCTTTATCTATGAAATGCAAGACTCAATGGCTAATGTTTTATCATTATAGTATTATCATAATTTTTTAATTTTAAAAATTATAAATTAATGTTTAAACGTTATAATATTTATTTAAGTAATTAATAGTGGATCGGATTAATCTCACGTCAGGTCATGGTTTGTTCGCCGTTCGGCTGGTTCAATGTATTCCAACACTAAGTAATATGTTTTTCTCTTGGAAGCACTTCTAGGACATTGTAAAGGTAGCGAGAAAACACTGTACCATGGTAAATTTTGGGGTTTTTTATAAATAAATCATTGTTAAGTGTGAAATTATAGATATATTATTTTAAAAATATATTAGCATATATATCACTATTATTTTTCACTACGGTTAAATTTTGTCATTCAGACCTCGATTTACTCATTAATTAAAGTTTAAATGACTAAAATATCCTTGAGAGAGAGAGAGAGAGAGAGAGAGAGAGAGAGAGAGAGAGAGAGAGAGAGAGATGTGCTTTCCCCCGATCCAGGTTGATAGGCACAGGAAGAGGAGGAACTTGGGGGTGCTTTCCCCCGGTCTACCTGGTAGGAAGAAGATGGAATCTGGGGACTTTCCCCGATCCACCCTGGCAAGGGAGAGGAGGAGGGAAACTGGGGACTTCCCCTTGGTCCACCTGGTAGGAAGAGGGGGGGGGGGGGAGGAACCGGGGGAGGTTCCCCTGGTCTGCAGGGTAGGTAATCGGGGGGCCTCCCCCCAGTTTGGGTTGAGAAGAGGGTGATTGAGGGAGGTCCTCCCTCAGTTTGCGTCCAGCTTAGTGAACTGGGGGAGGTCCCCTCGATTCACCCCTAGGTGTAACGGGGGGTGTTCCCCCGATTAGTGTTCCCCCGGTTAGGCCAAAAAAGCCAACCGGAGATTTCCCTCTCCTCTGATCTTCTTGTGCTCTTCCTCTTCTTCTCTTCTACCATTTTTTTCTTTTTCTTTTTGCAAGTCGAATAGAGAGATAGAGGTAATTGCTTCTTGGCATGCATACCTAGGGAGAGAAAGAAAGAATAAGTGGGCGGCCACTTGTCCCCCCTTGTCGGTCTAAACCCTTTTAAAAGGTTGGGATTTGTCTTCTCCAAACATCTTCTCCGTTGTTTCTTGTCTCAGGATCACGGACCCATGGGACTTGTATGACAGAACGACGACAATTTTGTATCATCTCGCATCGCCATGGGACATGATTTAATTTATCTTTCTTGAAATAAATCAAAAAAATATATTTGTGATTGAAGACGATGATTTTATATCATCTTGCACCACCATGAGACTATGAAAATATTTATTTCCTCTGAATTAATACCAAAAAAATATTTGGTCTAACAATGTCCCCCACGGGATATTCGTCAGAGCCGAAGGCGATAGTGGGTGGTCCGTGCGTCCTATTATGTTTGATTTTCATACGCCCCGAGGTCTTGATGACTTCATGGGACCTCGTAATGAAACTTTCTTCATGCCCCATAATTTTTTGCCATATCATATTGACGATTTTTTTTCAGGTTTCCTCTTCATGGTTTGATTCAAGAATCACCATTTCTAGTCTTCCACTGATAAAAGCTCCGTGGTGATTTTTTCTTATTTTAAAGATCCCATGCCCAACTGGGGCCGCCCTATTGTGACTTGGGCAAACATGTATTTACTTGGTCAGGATTTGGATATTGTGGCAGAGGGACCATTACCCGAGGATGACCTCAGAAAGGGTGACGTGGGCCTCACTCGGATCACAAAGCATAACGGCATTTATCAATACCAACGGTCTAGAAATTATCTAAAGCATCTGCTGGATGTTTACTTGTTCCCTTTCATTCAAAGTTATGTCCCGGATGACATGGAGGATGATGATCTCGGACTGCCAGTTGACCGATGCCGTTTGGAGAGAGCGATCCTTGAGCAATGGGATAATATGTTTCACATTTGTTCTCCATCGTTTCCCAACTTTCCATTGAATTTCAGCTGTCCAACCCAGTTTCTTTCACAAGATCAGCTTGGTTTCTTCAGCAACCATGCTGGCTATCATATACAACAGCTAAGTATGACACCAGTCGTGATAGACTTCCATAGTAGCCACAGGCTACGAGCTGCTCCTATTTCCGGTTTAGTTTTGAAACCATCATGCACACAATATGCTAGCGAAAGCTATGAGAGTCTTTTAGTCACGAGCTGGTATTGTAGCTGGTCTGTCATTCCCTCACACAAATTTCACTTGGGGACCATAGAGTGGTTGGTTGGTGTGCTTCCCCACTATTGTGATATCTTGGATGATCGACTTAGGTATTCGCCACACGTGACTGCTGCACTTTACGAGTACCCATACTACACGAGGCTTCTACAGTGTATGACTAAGTGATTTAATCGCCGATGGAACATTGTCGGAACAACAAAAGACGAGACCGCCTTGGATTTATGGTGCTTTCACAAGATCTCGGGTCTTCCCATGTCTGGTATTCCCTATGAGGAGGTTGCTTTGGATGATTTTACAAGAGCTGTCCTACAGGCATGGGGTTTTATAAGATGGCGCACAACTACATATATTTGATGAAGGTGTGGAGAGACCTGGCTTGGGTTGGAAAGGATCAGATTCCTTCAAGTTCTTCAAGCACAATTTGGGTTACTCTGAATGCATGGGTCCGCCATTTCTATTTTGATCCATATTGCTTCATGGACAAGTCTGCAGTTGATAATAAATCCTGGAAGGACTATTGCAAGTTAACGGTGATTGTGACGCTCAATAAGAGGTATATAAATGATGACAGGGAGGGATGGAATCCTCGCCGATTCCCAGACAGGACATATGTAGCGGCCTATCTTACATACTAGTTGGCCACTTCTGCAGTGTCATATAGGGAGGGCGAGATCTCGAGAGCCGAATTGATTTGTCCCCCGTGTCTTTTGGTGGACAACAAGAAGCTCACAATTGCACCGACAGCATTGACAAGTATTTATTATTCTTTGGGGAGTTTGACTGCCACGGGACAAGAGTGTCCTAATGGCCGCACATTACTTGAGTGCCTAGATAGGTTTACTTTTGCCAACTTGGTCCTAGCAGATTGGTTTGCTCCAACCGTCTGATCCTTGATTTTCTTGTTCCGAAACAATCTGAATCGTGATCTAATAGATCAATTAACCAATGCACGGAGGTCCTTATCGTTTGTGTCTGCTGAGGGAGAGCCAGGTTTGGATATTGCTCACAACTCGAGGGTTGTAGGCCCCATTTAAAGAAGCATCCGGGTAGCGACGGATGTTCTCTTCCTTATCAAGAGAAGCCTTGTTCCCACTTTCTTGATGAGTGGGTTTATTATATCAGGCCCATCGCCCCTGTTTTTTTGCAAGGGCTCCACCACCACCATCCTAGAGAGCCTTGCTACGGTGGTATACATGGTAATTAGGCTCATTTGACTTCCTCGTACGGGGTTATTGGTCCCTATATATTAATTAAATGCATGCCAACGTTATCTATAATTAAGTCAGCACATATATAGGGGTGGCACATGATTTTTTTATCATCTAAATATTTATTTTTGGACAATACTAGATCTCGAGCACATTTTTGAATGCGCTAGAGCATTAAAAAAATTAAGCAAACGATTTTTTTTTAAAATACGTCTCCTAGTGCAATAATGCATAATGACATATTTATGGGTGCCAACAACCTCACGTGAGCATGTCCAAGTGGTTGTTAGAAACAACAGTGCATTAAATCACTGAGGCCCTATTTGCTAACCGGGTGAGATTAGCACCCTTGTGTGTGAGAGAGGGGTGGGGCCCACACCGCTCTCTCACATCGGTTGCACTATCCTAACCCCGAAACAAAGCCGCCCTGAATGTACGGTGATTTAAAACCTCCCCTTTGACGATATTGTTACCATTCAAAATCGAATGATTCACTCCCTTAAACGGACGAATACGTCTATTGGGGAACCGAGGGAGACATCTATTGTGGACGCGACTTGTAATGTCTCGGATTTTTTGGATATTTTTCGGATCTAGATCCGTGGGTTTTGGATCGTCTTTTCGCGAGTTGTGGATTGTGTATGAGTGAACTTCGGACTTTTTATACCAGATTGTCGGACCCACTGGTGGTGTGCCCGTAAATTTTTGTGAGTCTGTGGCGTTGTGAGGAGTACGTCGGTAATTTTATGAGATTTTCGGAAGGCCCTTGTGGGTCCCGGGTCTCGTTTTGGGTTTTACGCGTATTTTTATCTGTCGGACCTTCGGAACGCCGTGTAGGATAAACCGTTGCGTTCTCCGACTCCGAGACGTTACCACTGCGTTGTACTCTTTCCGAGGATCGCGGAGATATTTTCTCATATTTTTTCTGAATTATCCGAATTTCGGGCTTCGGAATATATCACAATTATTTTATTTTATTTTTATTTTTCCTTTTATCCCCCCTCTCTCTTTCTCTCCCTCACATCTCTCACTCTCTCCCCCTCCGTTTCTCTCTTCCTCTCCCTCTCTTCTCCGCGGGCGGCCAACCATGGCGGGCAGGGGCGAGGCGGTGATGGCACGGGGGCAAGGATGGTGAGGACATGTCGAGGATCGAGGGGCGGTGGCGCGTGGAAGCTCGACCGCGAGTTCGTGTCCCGGCGGGGGTTTCGGGACGTTTTCTTCGTGGATCGGCGTCCACGGCGCGTGAAATCTTCGGTGGAGGTAGGGAGATGGACTCTCAGCTCGTGTATTTCATTTCCCGCGGATTTGGTAGCTTGAGGCGAGCCGAGTAGGTTTATTTCCATGCCGGGGTAAATATGCATGATTTTGGGGTGTGAGCCCGATCTAGAGTTTTGATTGCATTTTTGGGGTTCAAATGGGTCCTCTCGGTACTAGAGAGGTTGGGGACTAGTTTCCCCTTGTTTTCCCCTTCACGTGGGCGTAAACGTGACGTGGAATGTGGTTTTCAGTGTGATTCGCCAGTTTCGGGTTCGGGGCGCCTTAGCGGTCCTTCCAGCGACCGTTAGAGTGCTAGCGGTCAGCTGGAGACCGCTAGAGTCCCGTGTATGTCGGTTCGGACCTTGCTGTCACGCGATAGACCGCTAGGGTCTTTAGCGGTCCAGTAGGAGGCCGCTAGGCTCCGCTTTGCGGTCCATGGGTAGACCGCTAGGGGTCCGTGAGTTCCAGAGTGCTTAGCGGTCCAGCAGTAGACCGCTAGGCGATTTTTCGTGCTCGCAATGTCTGTTTCGCATTGTGTTGGTCTCTGGTCGACCCAGTTGTGACCCAATGGTCGACCATCGGCCTCGTGAGTGTCCCGAACATCCCTTGAGTTCCGTGACCGTGTTTCTGGGGTGTCTGGGGGTACCGCGTTACCTCGATTAGCATGCCCATAGATTTAGAGGGTCCGGGTGACCCTGCGTGTGTTCTGGGCTTTCGTGTTACGCTAGATTGAGTCACCGTGTATCAGTGTGAGTGCGGTGGGGTTTCCCCCGCATGCCGTGGATTTCTCCGGAAGATGGTTCCCGAGTGGGCCAAGTCTATGGCCTTGGACTGTGGGTCCAATCAACCAACCTGGGGCTGGAGGTTTCCCGCGTGTCCCTTGGATGAGGGGGTAACCAGAAGGCTTGTGGGCTACCTTGGGAACCGTGTTATCGTGGTTTTTAGACCTAGGGATTAGGCTAGATTGACGGCGTTGTGCTGTCACGTGCAGCGGTCTTGACGTTGAGTCGTGTGACTCATGGACCGTTGGATTTGGTAGGTCTAGTGGGCTGTTCAGAGTCTGGTGGCGTCGTGTCGCCTGGTACTCCACGTTACTCAGGATGGGTGCGTGCGTGGCTTTCCGTGTTCACGTTTAGTGACCTCCCACTGGTCGTAGCCTTCTTACGGTACGCGTGTGCTGACCCACCCGGGAGTGGTGGAGCGGCTTATCCGAGAGAGATGGTTTTGAGACTGGTTTCTGTAGGGCCCCTCACCTTTGCAGCCAGAGTCCGACTGGGGAGAAAACCAGCTAGAGGACCCGACCTAGAGCGGATGGTCTGTGTGTGCACACTTAGTTGGGGGTTGTCGGACCCGCGCTGATGAG
Source organism: Amorphophallus konjac (assembly GCA_022559845.1). Taxonomy (NCBI): domain Eukaryota; kingdom Viridiplantae; phylum Streptophyta; class Magnoliopsida; order Alismatales; family Araceae; genus Amorphophallus; species Amorphophallus konjac. The sequence goes on along the minus strand of CM040117.1, from coordinate 238,286,181 downwards.
CGCGACCCCAGCAAGTCCTTGTTCATGGTACTGGTTACTGTAGTGTCTCTGTCTCTGCCTGGGGCGTCGTAGCGAGACACTTGAGGCGCGGACTAAGTTCTCAGTGGACGCATCCGACCTTGCTTCTGGTGGGCAGTGCTCCTGTCACGTGACATGAGTTTTCTCGTGAGTCGAGTTTCGCTTCACGTCTGCGAGACGTGGTTTTGTGTGTAGTTTCGGACATTCTCCCAGAGTCGAGGTCTAGGGTTTCCGGTGAGCATCACCGAGGGCTTCTCCCTGGACGGCGTAGAGTTCACGACGGCGAAGTCGTGACTGTGTTTCCAGACCGCGTGGTTTCGGTGGGCCTTTATCTGTGAGGACAGGCCTTCACGACAGAGGTGTCGTGACGTTTTCCTAATAGCGTGACTAGGGTGGTTCGTTGTTTGGTGGTCCCCCGACTGTAGGATCGGGGTGTTGAGTTCCGTTTCGGTAGGAGTAGCTGTAGTGCCGAGTTTTTACTGGCCACCGGTTTGCTGTTCCTGTAAGGTTTCGCACAGCACCTACGGACGACGCAGCGGATAACAAAAAATTAATTTGCCCGATTTCGGTGTTATGGAAAGCTTAATCTGTGCTCTAATCGGTGTTTCTAATACCCTAATTACGGGTTGCGTGTTTCACCTTGCGCGGAACGACGCTGTCCGCTAAGCCCGATGCAGAAAAACCGAGCCGCACAGCTGTACGGCCTCTAGAGATGATCCACACGGATCCTTGCGCAGCGACAGTATCTCCCCGGCACGACCTTCCCCAGCTCAATCACCTTTAGGAGAGAGAGAGAGCAAGAGGGAGAAAGGGGGAGGTTAATCCTCTCCCTTAAGCTTAATGCTTGTTAGCTTAAGGGAAGGAAGGAAGCAAGTTAAGAGTTCGAATGAACTCACGTAGGATTCTATATATAGAGATTTGGTCATTTCTGAAAGGGCTCCAAAAGATCAAAATTATATATTTATCCTATCTACTATTATACATATGTATTAAGCTCCATTTACACTCCTTTCCAAAAGGAATTAAAAGGAATTAATACATACACTTGTATAATAATAAACCGTCACCCAAGAATCCATTGTGTGTGATCCTCTAGGCCCACAGTCACTCTAGTTTAAGGTCCATTAACTTCTAATTCCTAATTAGAAGTAAATTAAACGTATTATTCGCTTCTACAAGAGCCGAATAATAGTTTAATTCATTCCGAACCTACGATCACGTTGGGTCAAGCAAATCCGCGTGATCCTAGAGGACGCCGGGTTTAAACCAGCCTGTCTGGTACCTGTAAGTCCACAGTTACCGCATCGATATAATCCCTCGCTCCTTCTATGAGTCTGGTACGATCGAGGGTATGGTTTCTGTCAAACCCCATGATCGTGTCATTTGACTATGACCTCCTCGAAGTGTATGACGTCCGTTCTAAACGAACTCACACGACCCTGGCCAGGGATTTAACGGAGCGTCAATGTCATGACCCATTAACTGTCTGATATATACCCGACAGTGAGCGATCCCCTCTTGACCATTGATGATCTTCACACGTATCCTGGAGTGGTTAATGACTCGGCAACTCATGACTTATGGTTAAAGTCACTTAGCTAAGTAATTAAACCATTCCAGTCCTCGTGTAAGATCCGATCAATGTCTCAGGTCAAAGGACCAACGATGCTACTGAGACCGTTGGATCTTCAGTTGACATTAGGTATAATCAACCATCTGAAGATCCAATAGCGGATCAGTTCAATGTACATCCTCCAAGGACATACACCTACACATATGTGTTGGTGCCCCGCACCAATGACCATGAGACTGGTCACTGACACATCATGTGTACTGGTTTAATAGGTAATCAAAGTCCCCGAGTGATTACCCTCCGACCAGGAACAGTTTAAGGTATGTGTACATGTAAAGTCAATCTCATGTTCGAGATCCCATCTAGAGCTGACTTTACAACCACATATCCTAAGGATAACGTAAAGTAACACAATCACATATTTACGCTCAAACACCACTTTATTAACAATGAACAAGATCGTACAACTATTGGGCCTACCCGACCCGAAATTGGCCTGTAGCACACCAACACTAACAATCTCCCACTTGAACTACAGCCAATTACCCACAACTTTGAGGCCCATCTTATCCCGATGATGCTCAAACACAGTCTGTGTCAAAGACTTAGTTAGTGGATATGTTATGTTATCTTCTGACGGTACACGCTCTACCGCCACATCTCCACGATCAACAATCTCCCGAATAAGGTGAAAGCGCCTGAGAATATGCTTTGACCTTTGGTGAGATCTCGGTTCCTTCGCCTGAGCGATGGCCCCATTATTATCACAAAATAATGGGATGGGAGCTGATATCTCGGGAACTATGCCAAGTTCCAAGATGAATTTCTTCATCCAGACGGCTTCCTTAGCAGCTTCAGCTGCAGCATTATATTCCGCCTCCGTCGTCGAATCTGCAGTCGTATCTTGCTTGGAGCTTCTCCAACTGACTGCCCCTCCATTCAACATGAATACAAATCCAGACATGGATTTACAGTCATCTGGATCTGACTGGAAACTAGAATCTGTGTAAGGTCTAAGCTCTAGGTCCTCTCCTCCATAAAGCAGAAAAAGATCCTTAACCCTTCGCAGGTACTTAAGGATGCCCTTTACTACCTTCCAGTGCTCTTCGCCTGGATTTGCCTGATATCTACTGACAATGCTCAAAGCATTGGCAACATCAGGCCGTGTACATAGCATTGCATACATGATTGACCCTATCGCCGAAGCATAGGGTACCTTATTCATGTGTGCCAGCTCCTCAGAAGTTTTAGGACTCATCCCCTTGGATAGGTAAATTCCATGTCTCATGGGAATGAGACCTCTCTTGGAATTTTCCATCCTAAACCTTTTGAGGATAGTGTCTATGTACATGGATTGGGATAATCCTAACATCCTTTTAGATCTATCTCGATAGATCCTTATGCCCAGCACATAGGATGCTTCTCCCAAATCCTTCATGGAGAAAGTCTTGGACAACCAAGACTTAGTTGATGTCAACATCCCTACATCATTCCTAATGAGTAAGATGTCATCAACATAAAGGACCAAGAAGGTCACTGAGCTCCCACTGACCTTCTTGTAAACACATGGTTCATCTTCATTCCGAATGAAGTTGAAAGATTTGACAGCCTCGTCAAATCTTAAGTTCCAGCTTCTAGATGCCTGCTTTAATCCATAAATGGACCTTTGAAGTTTGCATACCTTATTAGGATGTGGCTTGGAGGTGAATCCCTCAGGCTGTACCATGTACACCTCTTCTGACAGGTTTCCATTAAGAAAAGCTGTCTTCACATCCATTTGCCAGATCTCATAATCCAGGTATGCAGCAATGGCAAGGAGGATTCTGATTGACTTAACCATGGCTACCGGCGAAAACGTCTCGTCATAGTCAATGCCTTGCCTTTGACGATATCCTTTCACCACTAGTCTAGCCTTGTATGTGTCAACCTGTCCATCTGCACCGATTTTCCTTTTGAAAATCCATTTACAGCCGATCGGGACCTTCCCTTCGGGTACATCAACTAAGTTCCAAACTTTGTTGGTGTACATGGACTGTATCTCTGAATCTATTGCCTCTTGCCATTTCTCGGAATCTACACTACGGATCGCCTCCTGGTACGACTGAGGATCATCATCCTCATCGATACATACCTTAGAGGACCCCTCTGAGATATGTCCAACATATCTCTCAGGTTCTCTCGGTAGTCTACCAGATCTCCGTAGTGTCAGTGTTTCACCTTGAATAGGATCAACCGATACAGTCTCATCTAATGAGTTTGTGTCTATGGGTTGTGGTTCTTGGACCTCGTCCAATTCTATCTGGCTCCCACTATTTTTCTGAAGTAGATATTCTCTTTCCAGAAATACAGCTCTCTTGGCCACTAAGACCCTTTGCTCAGAAGGGTGATAGAAATAATATCCAAACGTCTCCTTTGGATATCCCACAAACCTACACTTATCGGTTCTTGACTCAAGCTTATCACTCTCGTTCTTCTTTACATGAGCAGGACACCCCCAAATTTTAATGTGATTAAAATTTGGTTTCCTGTCCTTCCATATCTCATATGGAATAGAAGGAACTGATTTACTTGATATCCTATTCAATAAATAAGCCGCAGTCTCTAATGCATAGCCCCAGAGAGACAAGGGTAGTCCTGACATAGACACCATGGATCGGACCATGTCTAACAAGGTCCTGTTTCTCCTCTCGGATACACCATTGGGCTGTGGTGTATACGGTGGTGTCCACTGAGAAACTATTCCATGGTCTTTAAGATAAGAAGTGAATTCATGGCTTAAGTATTCACCTCCTCGATCCGATCGAAGAGCCTTAATACTTTTGCCAGTCTGTTTCTCTACTTCATTCTTGTATTCCTTAAACATCTCAAAGGCTTGTGACTTATGTCTCATTAAATACACATAGCCATATCTAGAGAAGTCATCAATAAAAGAAATGAAATAGAGATAACCTCCTTTCGCTTCTATGGACATGGGTCCACACACATCCGAGTGTATGAGCTCGAGAAGGTCAACATCCCTCTCTCCATGTCCACCAAAGGGAGCCTTAGTCATTTTCCCCATGAGACACGACTCACAGGTATCAAATGACTTGTATTCGAATGAATTCAAATACCCATTTGAGTGTAAGTGAGAGACTCTTTTCTCACCTACATGACCAAGTCTGCAATGCCATAGATATGCAGAATTCACTTCATCAGCATTGGAAATTTGCATAACATTAGAACGTGTATCTAATACATATAGACCATTGACTAATGAACTATTGGCTATAACCAAACCATTATTCATTATAGAGCACCCAGTGCTATTAAAAGCCAATGTATATCCAATGTTATACAAGCTAGAGATTGAAATAATGTTCTTAATAATATTAGGAACATAATAACAGTCATTCAGCTCCAGAATGACTCCTGAAGGTAAACTGAGGCGTGCAGTCCCGACAGCTTTGGCAGAAACCAAAGCTCCATTGCTCATCCTCAGTTCAATCTCCTTTTTGCCCATTCGCCTTCTATTTGCCAGTACCTGCACAGAATTGCAGATATGAGATGCACATCCAGTATCCAATACCCATGATGTGGATTCCATATATGACAAATTAAGGTCTATGACAAAAATACCTTCATTTAGAATTGCCTTGCAATTCCTTTTCCAATGTCCAGTTTCCCCGCATCGAAAACATTTGTCTTCCTTTTCATTCTTCTTGCCCTTCCCTTTGTCAACTTTGGCGAGTTGCTTACCCGTGGCCTTTTTCTTTCCCTTCCATTTGTTACTCGTGGCAGATATTTGAGAGACCTTCCTTTTCTTGTTGGCCCGGCCAACAACCATTACAGACAAAGATGGTTTGTCTTTCTGCATGGTTCCTTCAGCACTCTTTAACATATTGAGCAGCTCCGGGAGAGTTGCATCAATTCTATTCATGTTAAAGTTTATGATGAAGGAAAAAAAGGAATCGGGCAATGACTGGAGTATAAGATCAATGCACAGTTCAAGATCCAACTTGAACCCCAGTGCATTGAGTCTCTCTATCCACTCCATCATTTTCAGTACATGAGCCTGTACTGAAGAACCCTCAGACATCCGTGTCCTGAAAAGCCTTTTGGAGATGTCATACCTCTCAATCCTACCCTGCTCCCCGAAGAGCTGGCGTAGATTGAGAAGTATACTTCTACAATCAGTCTTTTCAAATTGTCTCTGTAGCTCGGGAGCCATAGAGGCCAACATGTAACATTGGGCTAGGGAGGAGTCCTCAGACCACTTGGCATAAGCCAGTAACTCGCCCTCGTCGACATCAGGAGCTGGCTCAGAATGAACAGTGTCCAACACGTACGCAATCTTTTCGGCGGTAAGGACTATGCGTAGATTACGCAGCCAATCCGAGTAGTTCGGTCTAGTTAATCTATTTGCATCCAAGATGCCGCGGAGGGGGTTGGACGACGACATTATAATCTGGATAAGAAATAAAAGACAACTTAGCATGTGTTCAAATTCTAACTTAGATCTGGTTTTCTATCTTAGTTAGTCCCACTATTTTTCGGTCGGACTATATAACCCTCAGTATATAGAACGGGAGATCAGCGAGATCTACCTAGTGGGTCGGAATCCCAACGAGACTGATGTACGACCTTGTGGAAAGCACAACAAGCCATACACCATCTCAAGGGCAGTCAACAAGCACTTGCATCTAATGCAATATCCGATATTCGGCCCCCGAGAAATCATCCCCTTGTGGAAAGCACAACAAAGGATATTCTCGGTTAGATCTAACCATCATTACTACATAGCAATGAGTTCATGACCCGACCCTTGTGGAAAGCACAACAAGGCCGAGTTCAATTCCTCACCCCATTGAGGCCGAGCCTTGGAGTTTAATCCCGCCCCTAAACTCATGGACCTTGTGGAAAGCACAACAAATCCATGAAATGAAGACGTTCATTCACTCCATAATGATGGAGGGCCACGACGACTCCTAGAGCCACGCTTACCAGATCTAAAATTTAATCGCGAGGGAATTTAATTTTATCTTGATCTCACCCTAGGTGGTAATATAAATATATCCAATATATTTACCGTACCTAGTAGTTTGCACAAAATAAATGCATCCAATGCAAAATAAACGCAAGTGATCATGGACTTTAACCCTAATGTAACTAAGACATCCGGCCCGCTTCCGAAGCAGCTGGATCGTCCTCATCGGGTGTGCTCCGCGCTTTCAAACTCCGACGCCGCATCAATTACAACTTTTACACGGCACGCAGGCCGAAAAAATTAAATTACATGTGACTCAAATTCCAGCAGCCCTCAGGGCGAGTACAACAATTGAGGAAGATAGAAGTACATTGGAATTTTAACAGAGAGAGAAAGGAGGTTCGCAGACCCCAATTAATTACATTAATCTAAGTCCATGATCACTTGCCAACCCATTCAAATAAAATCAATCAAGGTTTATTTTCTGAAAATAATCCTTACTTTGAATTTAAAAATGGGATGTGCAAACAAAAACATGCTAGCTTTGTTTAATTTTAAAAATCAAAGCATGATTAACTAAAATTAAACATACAAGCAGGCCAATACAAGGTAAATAAAGTAACGCACGTAAAGAACCATCATTTTCTATAGGGGCATCTAATTGAGATAATTAATTAAATTTAAATTTAATTATCCAATAATCAAATTTAAATTTAAAATTTAAACATGCCAATAATTTAAATTTAAATTCAAACTAATTATCCAATAATTTTGTTTGAAATAAATTTAAAATAATGCAATTATCCTCAATTAGTAATTTTCTAAAATTCAAAATTTGAATTTAACAATTATCTAATAATTAAAATTCAAATAATTGAATTTTCTATATTTAACTTCAATAAAATTTAAAATTTGAATTTTTTAATTATCTAATAACTAAAAATTCAAAAACTTAAATTTTACTGAAGTAACTTCAATTATTACCATTTTATCTCAAGGTAATTAGTAATTATCTCACCTCGGTAAATTCAACACGGTTAAATAAAAATTAACTTTTGACATTTACCATCGAGATAACACAATTAACCTACTAGATAAAATTCTATTTAATTTTCTGTGCATTTTCATATATATATCTAATATATATATTAATAATATGAGCACAATAAATTTAAAAAGGGTAAAAATGCAATTTTTTTTATTTAAAAAAAATTGGCGCCGCCCCCCCGCGCACGCGGGCGCTGACCCGCGTGCGCGCGGGCGCTGACCGGCGCGCCCGCAGGGCGCGCGGCGCCCGCCACGCGGGCCCCGGCGGGGCCGCCACGCGGCGCCCGCCCCGCGGACGCCCCGCGTGGGCGGCGCCCGCCAGGCGGGAGCCCGCCACGCGGGCGCCCCGCGTAGGCGGCGCTCGCCCACGCGGGTGCGCCCGCCGGCGCACTGCGCCCAGCGGCGCAGTGCGCTCGAAGGGGAAGCCCCCAATTTTTTTTTTTTTTAAAAAAATTGCTATTTGGATGCCCAGCATCCAGGAAGAACAGAGATGTCCAAATCTCTTTCTTCAAATTATAATTGAAGATTTAATATGCCCCTAAAGCATGGTTCTAAACGGCGATAAAAACACCGACCAGAGCGCGAACCTGGCTCTGATACCACTGTAAGGTTTCGCACAGCACCTACGGGCGACGCAGCGGATAACAAAAAATTAATTTGCCCGATTTCGGTGTTATGGAAAGCTTAATCTGTGCTCTAATCGGTGTTTCTAATACCCTAATTACGGGTTGCGTGTTTCACCTTGCGCGGAACGACGCTGTCCGCTAAGCCCGATGCAGAAAAACCGAGCCGCACAGCTGTACGGCCTCTAGAGATGATCCACACGGATCCTTGCGCAGCGACGGTATCTCCCCGGCACGACCTTCCCCAGCTCAATCACCTTCAGGAGAGAGAGAGAGCAAGAGGGAGAAAGGGGGAGGTTAATCCTCTCCCTTAAGCTTAATGCTTGTTAGCTTAAGGGAAGGAAGGAAGCAAGTTAAGAGTTCGAATGAACTCACGTAAGATTCTATATATAGAGATTTGGTCATTTCTAAAAGGGCTCCAAAAGACCAAAATTATATATATATCCTATCTACTATTATACATATGTATTAAGCTCCATTTACACTCCTTTCCAAAAGGAATTAAAAGGAATTAATACATACACTTGTATAATAATAAACCGTCACCCAAGAATCCATTGTGTGTGATCCTCTAGGCCCACAGTCACTCTAGTTTAAGGTCCATTAACTTCTAATTCCTAATTAGAAGTAAATTAAACGTATTATTCACTTCTACAAGAGCCGAATAATAGTTTAATTCATTCCGAACCTACGATCACGTTGGGTCAAGCAAATCCGCGTGATCCTAGAGGACGCCGGGTTTAAACCAGCATGTCTGGTACCTGTAAGTCCACAGTTACCGCATCGATATAATCCCTCGCTCCTTCTATGAGTCTGGTACGATCGAGGGTATGGTTTCTGTCAAACCCCATGATCGTGTCATTTGACTATGACCTCCTCGAAGTGTATGACGTCCGTTCTAAACGAACTCACACGACCCTGGCCAGGGATTTAACGGAGCGTCAATGTCATGACCCATTAACTGTCTGATATATACCCGACAGTGAGCGATCCCCTCTTGACCATTGATGATCTTCACACGTATCCTGGACTGGTTAATGACTCGGCAACTCATGACTTATGGTTAAAGTCACTTAGCTAAGTAATTAAACCATTCCAGTCCTCGTGTAAGATCCGATCAATGTCTCAGGTCAAAGGACCAACGATGCTACTGAGACCGTTGGATCTTCAGTTGACATTAGGTATAATCAACCATCTGAAGATCCAATAGCGGATCAGTTCAGTGTACATCCTTCAAGGACATACACCTACACATATGTGTTGGTGCCCCGCACCAATGACCATGAGACTGGTCACTGACACATCATGTGTACTGGTTTAATAGGTAATCAAAGTCCCCGAGTGATTACCCTCCGACCAGGAACAGTTTAAGGTATGTGTACATGTAAAGTCAATCTCATGTTCGAGATCCCATCTCGAGCTGACTTTACAACCACATATCCTAAGGACAACGTAAAGTAACACAATCGCATATTTACGCTCAAATACCACTTTATTAACAATGAACAAGATCGTACAACTATTGGGCCTACCCGACCCGAAATTGGCCTGTAGCACACCAACACTAACAGTTCCTGCTGTCACTGTTGTTCTAGCTGTAGTTGCTGCTTTTCGAGCCACCGTTGTTTTTGGTTGGGATTCCGCGGGACCCCTACTGAGCCAGTGATAGGAGGCTCACCCCTGCATTTCAGGTGTGGCAGTTCTTCCTCGGGGTTCGAGGGTGTTGCGTGCAGGTTCTTAGTTGACAGCTCGTCGGGCAGAGTGTTCACTCAGTGTTGGGTACGTTCTCTGCCTTAGATTGTACTTTCTGTTGGACTGGACTCTGCTATTGTAGTTGTTATTTATTTATGTTAATTGTTGAATTGTCCTATTTTATTTTCTATTTCTTTGTACCTCCACACTCCTTTTAGCCCTTCCGAGCCCCGGCTCGTGGGCGACGGGCCAGGATTCGAATGGTATCGGGTTCCTTTTCCGATATCTGGATCTTGGGTCGCTACCCGACTCCTCATTGATTGCCATTGCTTTATTTTGATAGATTTCTCAACATATGGTGGCATACATAGTAATTAGGCTCATTTGAGTTTCCCACGTCTGTCGACTTCTGTGGTTCTGGGAGGGTCACCAATCCATTCTTGATGCACAGGTTGTGAAGCTTCCTAGTGTGCTTGTTTTTGAAGAAATACAGAGCCTTCATCCGTTCCGCTAACATTATAATTGGAGATTTCTTTGCAGACTTCTTGCCCAAGTTATTGCATGAGCTTGAGCCTCCTTCCCCATTGTTCTCGCTAGTCGGGGAAAAGTTCACCGAGTTCACCTTTTTTCTTGAGATATTGCAGTCTTTAGGAACCTTCGCTTTAGGCAGTGTGAAAGTTGGGTTGTCGACGAACAACATTTCTATCTCTGCTACGATAGAGTTCAACTAGTCAAAGCCTTTAATATTTGTGCCCAATAATTTTTCATTGACTTCGACCGCCAATCCCCTTTTACATATGGTGATGCTGTCTTCTTGTGTAAGAGGATTGTCACACCTCATGTTGAAGTCTCTCCAACATTTAATGAAGTCTAGTGTCGTTTCTCCTCTTCTCTACCTAAGAGAGCACAACTTAGTTAGGAACACCTTCGACCATTTGAAAATGGTCGAGGAATTTTTTTTGTAGATCTGCCTAGTTTGCCATGGAGAGTTGGGATTCAATCTTGAATACCATTGGAAGGAAGTACCCATGAGGGAAGTTGCAAAATATAGGAGAAGGTATGACTCCTTCGACGCCAATTCGTCCATGGCCGTCATATAGTAAGCCAGGTGCTCTTGTAGAGACCCCTGCCCACTGAACTTTTGTAGTTTGTATGCTTTGGGGCAATCCTGTGGCAACTTCTTAAATTGATGACGAATGGGGTACGACACACTGTATAAGTCAACAGTGGCGACACCTTCACTATGTTGGGCAAACTTATTTTCAACAATTTTTTCGATCATGTGCCTTTGAGCCATGATATCTTCTGTTGCTAATACCCGAGAAGACTGGGCATTGGCCGCTGCGTGGGGAGCTTCGACTTCTACTTCTGCCACAAAGTCACCAGGAGCTACAACTTGTCGATTAACTATGGGAGGCATGACAGGCCGTTGATTCCCCTGAGTGTTTTGGTTTTGCACTTGTGGGGTAGAGCGTTGATATCTATTGTCCAGTTGGTGCTTCATCTCGGGCATGAGATTAGTCATTTCCAAATACCAACGCTGCATGCTTTCCCATTTTTCATCATCTGTCATGCTCATAAACAGGTTTCGTGTAAGTGGGTTATTCTGAGTGGGGGTCGTTGTGGGGCCTCAAAGATGGGTCCTCATGAATGGGAGTGTTATGGGCTCTAGGAAGTGGATTGTCGTCAGCTTGACCTGGGCCTTCATTACTGTTTATCTCCTCTATCAGATGAGGATCCTCCCTTTGATCGAGTGCCTTATTTTGTTCTTGATTTTATCCTCGGTGATAGGATTCAAGAAGATTATTTGTCTGGGCTACAAGGTCGTTAAGGACTGCCAGACTGTGAGGACATCTTAGTGACCAATTTTGACTTCGATGAGGTTGGCTAGCTCTTTAGGATCGATTAGATTGTTTGGATTAGATGGGTCCCTGACATTGGCCCGGTCATCATCACCTTAGACCAGTTGTTTGCTGGATGCGTAGTAGGTAAACACTTTGATTGTGTCTTCAGTGATTTGCACCCTCCTTTTCTTTTGAGATTGTCACCTTGGGCGGGCGAGTGCCCCCAGTCTATCAAAAACTAAGACTCGGGTTTAAGGAACTCTCGGTTTATCAAAGACCAAAGTCCACATTATGGAAGCTTCCAAAGGATTCGTTCCTTCCTGCCAAATTGGTTCCGGGTGTTCAGAAGCATGGCTGATTTTCTTGTACACCCTTTGCATTTTTGCCCCGGGGCCGCAAGGGTTGTTCTCTGTGAGCCGCCATAGTTTTTACTTTTTGAAGGTTCGAGATTCGGACTAATTTGACTTCCACAATTATGGCCTTCTTGATGACGGGAGCCTCCTTTTTGGTGACCCAGACTTTCTTGATCCGTAGGGGACTTTCATCTTGCGAACCGACTCCTTTCATAGATTTTGACCTCTTTTAAGAGTCAGACTTGTCTTCTGCCACTTTAGGGAGCACTGCGAACCGGTTGAAAGTTGGTATAGTAGGGACGTGATTGTCCCGAGGCATAACCGACTCTCCTCCATCGAGCCATATGCATAGACTTCCGACAATAACTGTCTTGTCGGATTTAGATATTGCGGCCACATACTTTTTGCCTTTGTGGGCTCGACGTTGCCCCCATTTGGTGGGAACAAGTACTTTGGCAGTTATAGTGTTGACTGAGAAAACTCGGCCTTGGGGTTGAGTTAGGCCCCGGCGATAGGAGATGAGGTCGGTGCTTCTTTGGCCACGAAAATCACCCCCAAAAAGAAAGGTGACCCGATAGTAGGAGGAAAGACCCCGAATGCAATCAAGATGGCCAGATATCCAAATCTGGCATGGTTCGTGAGGATTTGGGGCCTATATGTGACAACGTCCATTGGTGCTGTAGTTGTTGATGTTGGATTAATTCCTCGAGCTTAAAGACTTTTCCATTTATCTCCCTCTTGTGACAAGAAAACGAAGAAGGAAATCTCAATCTTGGCAAAGGTGTGGGCATCTCTTTAGCAGAAAGATGAGATGCATGAAATATCTCACTGGATGTGCCAGTCTGTTTCACATGCAAAAAATTAAAATTATATATATATATATATATATCCGTTTGTTGGCTAAATTTGCACATATTTTAACTAATTGATTAGCATGTGCATGATTATTTCCGCGTTTCATGTTTATTAGATGATTTAGGATTCAGGTACTGGACATTTATCCACTGACTGGAGTCGATGTTTATTTACATCGGCAAAAGTCCGAACATCTTTGATTAACTGATAGGGATGTCCTTAACCTTTGTTGTGCATTGTGATAAGAAGGCTAAAACCCGGGAAAGGCCCCTATGCCCTAGAATAGGGGCATAATTATAATATATTTGAATCCTTCCATAAGTCAAATTTATTTGTATTTTTTTCTCAAACTAGAGTTTATTTATAATTTTCTATAAGGCTATGATTTATTTGTAATTTTCTCTCGAACTAGGGTTTATTTGCATTTCCCCCTAAAATTAGATGTTATTTACAGTTTTGGAATAACTAGGACATTTTTTATGCCATTCCTATAGTTTTTTGGTTTTCCTATAACTTTCTTAGATATTTATGTAGTTTTGCTAAGATCTAGGGTAAAATGATAATTCTAGATAAAACAATGGGTTTTTCCCAATTTGGAGGATGTTTATACAAACTAAAACATTGGTTGTTCCATTTATGAATTTTTGGGACTTTTCCTAATATTTTATGGATATTTATGTAATTTCATAAACTTTGTAGGATTCTTCTATAATTTTGTACAAAGTAGGGACTTGCATGCAATTTCTTCATGAAAATAAGTTTTACATGAACTTTCATAATTTCTTGAATTTTGACATAATTTTCTGTATTTTTTACATAATTTTCATGGTTTTTTTACATACAATTTCTCCGAAAGCATGGGTATAAGTGCAAGAACACCAACATATCCTTCATTGGAGTTTAATCAGATCAAACATACAAATTCTTGGGGGTTGTGCGAACTAAGCCTTATCCAAAGTCTTCAATAAGTGTTCTTGAGAGAGCTTGAGGGGGTGGATTCTCCTGGAGCTCATGGAACTTGAGCCTTAGCCTCCGTGTGTTTTCGTATCCTTCCAAATGAGCCTCTCCTCCTCCTTTTATAGGGGGCTAACCAAGGGGAGTCCATTGGTTCATTTATTGCACTGGGGGAGATGAAGAGTCTGGGGGAGATTGCCCCGGGTAACATTTAAATGTGGAGAAATGGGGGGCACTCCCCTGGTTCAAGAATTAAATGAATGAGGAAAAATAAGGGGGTCTCCCCGTTAATATGTGGTGTGGAAGAGGGAATTTAGGGTGCCTCCCCCCGGTCCAGTTGGCAGGGGAGTGGAGAAGGAATCAGGGGGGATTTCCCCCATCAAGGTTGATAGGTAGAGGAAGAGGAGGAACCTGGGGGTGATTTCCCCCGGTCCACTGGGTAGGAAGAGGAAGAAGGAACTGGGGGGAACTTCCCCCGATCCACCTTGGTAGGGGAGAGAAGGAGGGAACCAGGGGGACTTTCTCTCGATCCACCTAGCAGGAAGGAGAAGAGGGAATCGGGGGAAGTCCCCCAATCCACCCTGGTAGGGGAGAGGAGAAGGGAACCGGGGGGACTTTCCTCGAGTCCACCTGGTAGGAAGAGGAGGGGGAACCGAGGGAGTTTCCCCCCCGTCTGCAGAGCAGGTAATCGGGGGGCCTCCCCCTGGTTTGGGTTGAGAAAAGGGTGACCGGGGGAGGTCCTCCCCTGGTTTGTGACTCGTTGGTGGAGCCGGGGGATGTCCCCCCGGTTCACCCCTGGGTGTAACTGGGGGGGGGGGGGCTTCCCTCGGTTAGCGTCACAATCACTAATCGAGGGAGGTTCCCTGAGTTAGGTCAAAAAAGCCAACCAAAGCCCCCCCCTCCGGTCTTCTTCTGCCCTTCCTTTTCTTCTCTTATTCCTCTTTTTAATTTTTTTTCTGTTCGTAGAATAGAGAGAGAGAGAGAGGTGCTGTTTCCTGGGACACAGACCTAGGTAGAGAAGGAGGGAACAAGTGGGCGGCCACTTGTCCCCCCTTTGGTCCAAACCCTTTTAAAAGGGTTGAGATGTGTCTTCTCCAAACCTCTTCTTCGTCGTTTCCTGCCACGTTGCCGAAGGACACAGCAGCATGTGGAAAATTTGTGAAGTTTTGTTTTTTTTGTCTTTGATGCCGACTTGTTATCGTTCTTCCTAGACTGCATGAGACCACACTATGAAATATCGAGAATGATCCCTACAGGTCGGGGGAGACATTATTTGTTTGTTCTTTTGCCCATACACATGGCTTTATGTCACCCGTAAGGTGTTTGACGGGATTACAGTGCGCAAAACACGGAAACCTTGTAGATTTTTTCACACGACGGATCCACGGGACTCGTATGATTGAACGACGATGATTTTGTATCATCTCGCGTCGCAATGGGACATGATTTAATTTATCTTTCCTGAAATAAATCAAAAAATTATGTGTGATTGAAGGCGATGATTTTATATCATCTTGCATCGCCATGGGACTATAAAAATATTTATTTCCTCTAAATTAATACCATAAAATTATCAGGTCCAACAAAGGGATTCCTTAGTTTAACTAGCTGACTGGCTTTGGGAAATACTAAATTGAGCGAAGCATACCGAGGATATGAAACTTGTGTTAGTTAGTAAAGCCATGCTAAAATTCCGGGGAACATGTCAAAGAATTAGCAATACTGTCAAGCTTGAGATGGAACAAGCTACATGATTCTGGAGTTATACGCAGAGTAGAAATGTGGCAATTGGAAATTTCTTTTTTGCTTTGCTGGGATTGCGGCATATTCACAAATTACAACCGGCCGTAGTGACTGATGGGCTGTCGTCCAGTTGGTATGGATAGGGGTTTAGGAACGGAACCACCCAGGTTCAAATGCGGGTAGTCAGGGTTTATGAGATTCATGTGAACTCTCTCTGCCAGCGTCTTGAAATCCAGCCAGTGATTCAACGGTTCCAGCCTGATTTTTCAATACTTATGGGTGTGTAGGCCACTGAGCACACCGCACCAGGTTTTGAATCCAAAAGTGTCCAGGGAATCAGACCAGTATTGTCTTGGAAGACAAATAAATCCAGAGATCTCTTGTGCTTTCTGTTTTGGCACCTTTTGAGAAGCAATCATCTTCACCTGAATGAGGAACTCAATTTTTGGAGTTTGAACCATATCTATTAATCACAGACATGTTAAACTAACCTCTTATCTTTTTTTTCCCTTTTAAGAGAAAATCAAGAAATTTTGGGTCAGGGGTTACTGGTCTTCACCTTTGATGTATCCACAGAATGCAATTGCCTAGACTGGGAACTGAATTGTGCTGTATGACCTTTTCTGCATGTCATATCGTCAGATGGTTATGGCTCTCCTCAAATGAGGGTAAGACTATAAGTATGGAGACTCACATCAAATACATGGATGTTGATTGCTGTGTGGTTTTCTGCTTCCAATTATTTCTACTGTTTGTTTTGCATTTGTGTTACTCCCAAAAAATGCACTCAAGCTTTTATCATTGTAGTAACTATCCAGTATGCCGATCGTGTCTGGTTAAATTGCTTCTATATTATTAATGAAATTACACGGTCCAGTTCAGGGACTTATCAAACCATTTTGATCAGGTAACTAAATCTCCCAAGTCTCAAGTACGAACAAGAACCTCTGCTGATCTCATTTGATATTTACATGCAATATCTCATTTGAGATGGATAGCGCTCTTTGGTTTTTCTTCAAGTCTCTATTAATCATGGAAGAAGAGAGTTTTAGACAACTTGAAATGATGGAGCAACAAAATGACAGAGGTGCCTTTAAGAGTTACTATCAGGAACCTTGTTAAAACTTTTATGCTTAACTTCAATACTAAAGGGGTGCAGGCTTTCCAGAAATGTCAAAGCTGCATTTTCAAATAAAGATAACGATTGTTCTTGGTAAAGATCATGACTTTTAACTTTTGCTCCTCGGTGGAATTTGGGCCGGCAAAGTACGTATTGGTTTTGAATCCAGCGATTAACATCAAGAATTAATTAACCAACGCAAATCTTGTGCTTTTATGCTTTGACAAATTCAGTAGATCATACGTGCATTTTTAAAATATTTGTTCTCCTTTGCTCGGTATAAATTCGAATCTAACTGCTAGCTTCTGTTTTATTGCTATTAGTGGTCCTCCATTGTGTTCGGAACCACCCAGTTTTGATGCACATCATGAGTGGGAGGTATATGAATCAGTGTTTATGTATCCACTAATCTCTTTGTTTCTTCTTCTTTCCGAATTGAAGTGATTAATGTGAACTGTTCTGCCAGACTAACTTTAGTTCTCTTGGTCCATTGCAAAATACAGCACTGCACGGGTTGCCTTGTAGTTGTGGGGCAGCTTCAAAAGACTGAAGATTTAGGCCCCATTTGTTAACCGCTTGCGGTTAACTTACTCGACCCTGGAGGGTCGAGTAAGTTAACCGACCCCGATTAAGCGGGTTGTGTGTGAGGAGAGAGCGGTGGGCCCCGCTCTCTCTCTCATCCGCTGGGTTATTCTAACCCCGCGTCAAAGCGGCCCTTAGTGTTTGTCCTTGGTGTTCGACAAATATCAGCAATTTGCTGCTATCAAAAACAACATTAATCTTGTGCCTCAAGGTCATTGGAATCCGCAATCTACAATCTGCTCCAGTGTACTCTTGGCACGTTGGCTAATCATTTTGCTTTAGCAAATGAAATTTAGATTTCGCCGGGAAATGCTGCTCACTTCATTGAACGATGACATCGGCCAATATTTCAGGGGCTAGAATTGGAGAAATTCATAACCCACGAGGTACCTTTCTACGAGATCATCCGTATGGATAGCTAAAAGCAGCCTTCAAACCCACATGAAAGAGCCTCGGTAAGAACATCATCACGTTTCAATGTGAACCTTAGTTTTGTATCACTTCTGTGAGATAATAAGATGTGGCCAAGCCTTTTACTGGAATTGTGCCAGCTTTGGCATCTACCCGAGGGAGAGCCTTTCGTGCCGTGTAAAGCAGGCCATGGGTTTGTAATTGTTCTTACATGTTCCCCCACTTCGTGATCTGCTCGACTGGGTTGTATGTGGGGCTTTGGGTCTTTCAACTTCACTGGTTCGTGCACTTCATGGATGTCTTAACATTCTATGCTATCAAGAACCTCTTCAGCCGCTTTATGTTACGCTGCAGCATATGTGGTCATGTCGTTGAAGTTTATGTCACTTGTAGAGCTTAAACACCTCTATTTCTTATTTGTTTTTTTTTGGCTTCATGTTGCTTTTTTTTCTTCAGGAAACGTACTACACATCCCTACCAGCTGCTTGGACGCACTGTGCAATGGGGTGAAGTTCCGAAGATGATCAATGGGGAGAGAGAAAAAATGTTTGTGTGTCTGCTGTGTGTGGAAATAACCATGCTCAGATACATTCCAAACCCGGGGTTTGCCCTGATTCTATCCCCGGGTTAACTCCTTTTTGTTTTGATAGGCGAGGTCTTTGTCCCGAGTTAAAAGGGGGTTAATCTCGGGATATGAATTTCGAAACCCAGCTCACCACGTGGGCTAACCCACTTTTCTTCCTCCCAGGCCCATCATTGCCCCTCTTCACCGCCAGGGAGCTCGCACCCGCCCCGAGATTATGCCAGCCGGAGTATTTGGTGTTTCTTAATTTAGGGACTGTTTAAATTTCGATTAGTAATATTAACGATACTTTTATCAAAAATTTTATTATTTTGAAGGTATATTCATTTTACTAAAATTTTTAAAAATAATACATAAAAAGTTTAAACTGAATAGTGACAGTAACTTGTAAAAAGTAACATATTAATTTTTGTATCATTTTTTATTTAAATTAATAGAATTAATGATATTTTATCAAATAATAATATTTTAATAGTATACTTATTTTATAGATTTTATTGAAAATATTTACAAAATTAAAAATTTTAAGTGAATAGTGATGTTAAATCGTAAAAAGTAACTTAGTAAATATTTTTATCACTTTTACATTTTAGTTAGCAGTATTAACGATAGTGTTTATAGAAAAAGTATTATTTTGGAGGTATATATATTTTATAGAATGCATAAAAATATTTAAAAATAAAAATAAAAAATTAAAGTGCATGGTGCCAGGATATGTGTCATTTTCTGATTAGTTAGGTCTATTAGACTCAACGAAACTTTGAAAAAAATAAGGGCCCTAATGAATTTTCTTAAAGATTATTTTTGTACTAATAGATTTCAGTTATTGCAAGTTTTTGAATTTTTTATACATATTTGAGGCTTTCACATATATTAGTTGTTGTTTATTAAATTGAGGTTGCTACAAAGTTATATACATTATGTATAAATAATATATTTTACATATTTAAAATATAAGAAATATTATTTTTACCTTGAAAAGAACTATGAAAATTTTAAAATTGTATCCGTGTGAGAGAGAGAGAGAGAAAGAAAGAGGGAACACATAATCATGAGTAAAAAAATTAAAAGAAAGGGACACATATAGTATTTGAGCTGTTAATAATGTCATTATTAACGAGTTAACTCATCGCCTATCAAATCACATTAAATTAAAAATAATTTAACCCATCTCATTACTTCCGAGAGTTATACTTCCGAGAGTTAACTCTATCCTTATCTAAACAAAATTGAATTGACCCTAGGTTATGTTAATCATATTGAGTTAACTCACTTTTGAGTTAACCCTCTAGCAAACTGAGGTTTACCGAATAAAAGATTAAATGAAATTACATCTTAACTTGCCTGTTTGTGTATTGGAGATTGGCATGGTTGAAATATGTGTTACTGTCTAGATCTTATCTCTAAAGAACTTTTATCGAATCAGCATGAAGTCATCCTAATCATGGTTGATCATTTATTTTTTTTCTTTTATTGTCAACTCCGGAAACTTAAAAGTTATGCATATAAATGAATACTTAAAACTTTAATTTATCTATCCGTGTATATAGTTTGCACTCAATTATATTATTATTATAATTTTAAAAAACTCTCGAAGTGTTTGTTCCTTTGACTATATATATACATATATATATATATAGATATATAGATATAGATACAGATGAATTGTGACGTTTGAAGAATCATAAAAGGACGTATTTTCATCACGGTAAATTGAGAAGTAAAGTAATGATATGCTTAACACTGAAGTATGCGACGCTGGTTATTGAATCTAATTTTCATCAGTTTGGTCTACATTTGCTCTTCAGAGAATGAGTTACAGGGGAAGAGAATTTTTTATTATAAAGATTTACTAACCTCCAACCATCCGTGCGACCGCCCGGAATTCCCAACAAGCGGAATATGTGGTACACCACTCTTGGCACAGCTGCACGTGCATCGGTAATCGGTTACTTTTTTGCCAAAAAAAAATCATGTTACGTCAGATCTCATCTAATAATAATAATAATAATATATATATATATGCATAAAATTTTATCGATAATTAGACGGTTGAAGAAAATCACAAAAAGAGATTGTATGTTTAAAACATGTCAAGAGTGATTAGTTTATTTTTTTTATTTTTTGAGTAGTCAGATCACCGGTAGAATTGTACAAAGATGGCATCTGCGTGGCGTGTGATGACGCAGCAAGTATTATTTTTACCAACAATTCTCTTGGAAAAACAAGAAAAATGCTAGTGCATCGTGCTTAACGGCCACCCACATTCAGCGGCCCACTTTCAGGGTTTGGGCGGCCCCCGTTAGCGGCCCCACAGCGAATACATGCAGTCGGGAAGCAGAGGTATTTTGGGCGCACGGCTATGACGCAGGCCCGGCGATCCACCACGTCACTCGCAGGCCCCGGGCCCCCAGCCCATTCAGAGGCGGGATGGGGGCAAAAGGGCCCAAAAAGAGCCTGCGAACTCGACGAAGCCCGTCCCCACCCAGACGTCCACCGAGGTCGCCCAACACACGCCCACCACTCCTCAACCGAACGGACCCAATCCAGACTAACTTCTCCTGCCTGGAATGCTGACATTATTAGGGATTTTTTATATATAAATTATCGTTGAAATAAAAACAACAGACTTACCATTTATGTATTTGTATTAACACAGGTCGTTAAAATTATCGATCTTGATCAGAAAGATCATGGAACTCTATTTCTATGCACAAAAAGGACCACTTAAAATAGTGTGAAACATTATTTCACAATTTTTTATAATATTGGCATTTTTAATTATATATATAATTAATAAATCTATGATTTTAATTTAATAATAATATATAAGGAAAAAACTTCAAACTAGGTGGGCGTGCCTTCCTCTTCCGTGGTGATGTTCCCCTCCCCCTTTGCCCCCATAACGTCTCTAATAACCCCATCAAGATTTGATGCTATTGAAGTGTGATGTTATGTGTGCCATCTGATTGGTGAGCCCCTACGGCCTATGGGTTCCTTCCCACCCCACACGTCCTTGATTTAGACGTGGCAAATGGGGAGGTTTCTGTGTGTGTGCGTGTGTGTGGATACAAGCAAGATGTTATCACGAATCGGATAAGAAAAGTACGCCTTATAACTTGTCAAATACGTGTAAGTTAGATGATTACTTGAAGTTCGTAACTCAAATTCGATCGTACTGTTAGCATCGGATAGGTTATCAGATGATCTAATTATGTTTCCATATAAATTTAATATTATGATTGCGTGACACGTAGAAGATAATTTATACTTAAAATTATATTAATTTACTTAATTTTTTAATACACTATCATTTGTCAATCTCATTTCACATGTGTCTCTATTATCGTAACCAATATAAGTAGTTGCTTGAACACGCCACCCCACAGTCACATCTATTAAAGTTTTAATTGCATAAGTAAACTACTTAAAATATTAATAAATTGATTTGCTTATCAAACTAGTCAAAGGAATGCGCTTCGTGTGTGAATTTATATTGAAATTTTTTTATGTTAAATAATAAAGATTTAGGCAATAATAAAATATAATCACTAGGCCCCGATGACATTCTAATTACGGTCACATCTTATTGACCATCATAAAGTACAACAAGAATGTGTAAAGTACTCAAAATTTAGTATGATCTAACCTTTGTCTTTCTATCTTAATGCATTATAGTTTACTTAGCGGATCGAATTAATAATTTAGAACTTCCCATGAATGGCAAGTGATGAGATCACATGATGAACCAGTAAACCAACAAACAAAGTGTTTTAAAAAAACGCCTACAATTCTCTTAGGGCATGTTTGATAAATGGATAGTGCAACTTACTCGAGGGTCAGCTCGAATACGCAATCCTGAGTTACTGGGCAAAATAAGAAAGAAAAGGCCTACTCTACCTAGTTAATCACGTGACCATCAAACCCGTTTTGCGATGTTACCTACGAATAACCCCTTGTGATTGGCATGTGACCGACGGATAAGCTGCCATATCCATTTATCAAATAGGCCCTTATGATATAGGTTACATATATGTCTTCATTATGTCACATGCGGAATTATACGGGGATAAAGTTTCTTGTTAGTTGATTCATCATTATTGTCGTAAGTCTTATCATAAATTTATGTCAATATGGATCGACTACATGTATTTAGAGAGTCAAATCTTCAGCAAAACTTAAACTTATGCCAATATGGATTGACTATATGTATTTAGAGAGTCAAGTCTTCAGGGTGAGCAAAGCTTAAACCGCCTAATTCTTTTGTCTCTCCGGGGTGATGCCATGTTCTGTAAGGTGTTACCAAAAATAAATTCTATGATGCATTGTTCTGTAAGGTGTTACCAAAAATACAGTAAAGCCACTTGGTAGGTAGTAAGTTACATTTTTTTTTGTACATCTTAAGCTCATGTAATTAAAGAACAATCTTTAAAAAAATTTCTGAACACAATTTTATCGAATGTCTCCAAAGACACGTCCTACCTCGACATGAGAGATATATAAAGTAGACAGGCTTTTGGTTGTTAAGTGACATAGGACTATTACGAGACCTCAAGCACTCCTTCGAGGTTTCACACCTCAGTTATTTTCTTAATTATCATACAGCTCTTTATCTAAAGATAATAATTTATCTTCCAGCTCAGGTTCTGCTTGACTGATGAAATATAGAATTAAGGTTCTGCTTGACTGAAGAAATAACAACTACACATTACTTGTTGGTTGCTTGAGTTAAACCTTTAGGGCGTCTTTGAGAACCGAGTACGGGGCTACCGTAATCGACCCCGAAGGGTCGGTTACGGTACCCGACCCCGGTTAAGTTTCATCTGTGAGGGGGAGGGTGGGCGGAGGCGGGGCCCACCGGTTAGCCGATGTCGACTAACCGGTGGGCAACTCCGTTGTCAAAGGCGCCCTTAATTCTCTACTTCAGTGGGTGGGGTTTGGTCACA
Organism: Amorphophallus konjac; assembly: GCA_022559845.1. Lineage (NCBI taxonomy): Eukaryota > Viridiplantae > Streptophyta > Magnoliopsida > Alismatales > Araceae > Amorphophallus > Amorphophallus konjac. The sequence goes on along the minus strand of CM040117.1, from coordinate 238,262,871 downwards.
TGGAATTAAAATTAAGGTTGACTGGCTATTTTGGGGGTGTCTGGCGTCGCCGATCGACCAAGGGGGGAGCTGCTAGAATATTGCTTGGATCACGTGACGGATAGGAAGTGGAGGAGCGTGCGTGGCGGCCGGTGCTCCAACCACAGCCATCGATCCCTTATAAATATCATTAACTGGACATTAATTAATTAATTCTCGGCTTCCTATTAATATTCATCTCCTATATTTCTATTTGTCGGTCGGATTTTTGACGTAATTTGTCTCTCAGTGCTTGATGCCAAGGAGCCCGATCTTACCGATGTTTACGCACTCACATTCTCTGGTCCACATATTTCACCCCGATAGTTAATATCTCCTTAAATAATATATCTATACTATATACTATAAGAGAATATAGCGATTTTTTTTTCGTCGGTTCGATGACAATGTTTAACTTTTAAGTTTGGTTCTGATTTGATTGTCAATTCTCTCGACCGAACTCTGATGCGTTCACTACCCAAGACTCAGGTGACAGATTTCTTCTCCCACCACCAGAAAATTCCAGTACGACCACTGCCGTGTGAGGTGGGTTACATGCACCCACATAATCTATTTATTATTGCATGAATCAAATATTATAACCAGGCTCAATGCCTAGAAATGCTTGTCCATGTTGACGTCGCTTCAGGTATTCGGAAATAAAAGTCAATCAATATCCTTTTGCTCATATTGATCGTTTAAAAATCTTAGGGTTGTCCCACCCCCATGGGTCAGATTGAGCACAATATCAATTGGGTGGCTATCCCAAAATATTTATCTCCCTTTACACGAGCCATAAACTGCGCTGCGGGAAACGGGACAGATCCCATGCAGATCCATTAAGAGCAGGTCTAAATCTGCCCATTTTTCTATTAACAACCCCACTATCATATGCTATATAAAATTGTGAGCAATTTTCTATAAATTTGGACCTGAAATAAAGCTCATTTATCGTTTGTTGTTACAATTTAAGATAAGCAATTAAATATCCTTTTAGACTCACTCGACATCTGATGTCAGGCGAATGAAAAGCTGACTCGAGATCCGATCCATTCATGCATTAATTTCGTTGGAGTCTGTCTGATACGGTATGGAGAACAGGAACTTCGTTGGCTGTGGCGGTGGCTTAATTGTCATCATCGATCCTCGCCTTCCATGTTATTCTCAATATATAGCTAGAGGCTTTTTAATTATAAACCCACCACACGCACGCACAGAAACGACGCGGCACGACACGCATGGCGACGTCGAACCGGCGGAAAAAACAACCGCTATATTCTTTAGGGTTTTTTACATAAATACCCTCGTAAATATTAGTTATCCCAAATATACCCTTCATATAGTCATATTATCAACAATATCCTCTAAATACTGTAAATGATTACGGCTATACCCTTCCCGTCACTGCCGTGATGTTGACTCGAGTTTAACTATGGTTACGGTAGTAAATGACTAATCTACCCTTCGGTTTACCACCCTCGCCCACACGATGTCGTTTCCCCCTTCGTAAACCTTTCACGAGCCTCACCCACGACCTCACGACCCCATCGGGATCGTCTGCCATCTCCAACCTGCAACGGCCTTCACGCACCGGAAGGTTCTCCCACTCCATCTCCGACCGACCTGCAACGGCCTTCACGCGACGGAAGGTTTATCTCGCTCCATCGCTGACCTGCAACGGCCTTCACGCGACGGAAGTGTTCTCACACAACGGAAGGGTTCTTCTGCTCCACTGGGTAAGTCTCCCATACTCTCTCTGAACCCTCACGGCCCCATCGGTCCCCCTCTTCGTATGGTCTCCCTATCCTCTATCTCTGTCCCTCGACATGTAAAAAACCCTATTTTTTATCTTTTGACTGTGGATGCCATCTTCTTCTATTTCCTGGTCGACGGTTAGTTAATGTGTCCGGTAGGAACATATACTGATGAGGATGATAATATTAGGATTTAGGGTTTGCATTATTTATTGTCTTCGTCTGAGATTGGGCATTTTTGCGTATTTGCAGCTTCAGAATGAGACATAGCAAGTGAATGCGTAAACTCTACCCTACAGAAAATAAACTTGCTGGGGTGAAGGTGATTGTGGCATGATTCCTTTGTTTGTGTATAGTTTATTTGATTTATTTATTTAGAGTAACGTTTAGTACGGTCTTCTATATGTGTAGGGGGTATTCCTATCTAGACAGCAGTGAATCAAGGTGGCCGTGCTTGTGGTCTATACCTATTAATTGAGGTTTGAATTGTATTTTTTGCTAATTGTACAAGACCTATTTACTAAGACTGTTTGCACTTACTTATGTGTTATATACAAACTTATCATCCCCTTTATTTTATTTTTGTATTCTATCTTATTTTAAGCATCGAAAGCACAGTTATGGCAGACACATTTACATTGAAACTTCACTATGGAGGGCATTTTAAGACTACCGAGGAAGAAGGAAGAATGATCCCCATAGGTTTTAGACAGAAAACCTACTCCTTTGAAAGAGATTATGCTCATTTGAGGGAGTTAAGAGTGTTAGCTTCTCAAGTCACCAAATGGGGCCATGACCAGACGATTGATTTCTATGCTTTAGTACCGAAGTCGAGTCCTAGGAAATATGTGAGAATTAGTTCAGATGAGGATGTGATTTCTCTTTTTGATAAGTATAGCCATGATTTGTGCATTGTGCTTTATGTTGCCACCCAATATATTGGCGTGCCTTTAGCTTCTTCTGATCCAAAAATGAAGATGGTAACATCTGTGACTAGAAGAAAGTCTAATGCAAAAAATGTAATGCCTTCAGAAGATGATCCAGACTGGAATCTATTAGGAGATGATAGTGAGTATGTTGAGGTTGAGCCTCCAGGCAATAATGAGGCAGGGACTCTATTTAGGGAGGGTGATATATCTGATGATGAGGTTTATACTGATGACATTCGTGATAGTTGCTTCTCCTCAGACTCTGAGTGTGACATGGAGGTGGAGGAAGGGGACAGTGAGGGTACCCTTATTGTCCGAAACATTCATGATCCGGATATGTCTTTAGGAAGTAGATTTGATAATATTAATGCATTCAGATTAGCACTTGCCCAGCATGCAATCAAAAATGAATTTGCAGTCCAGTACAGTAAATCAGAACCAACTAGGGTCACAGTAGTTTGTGATGAGAAGAGATGCAAGTGGAGAATGCATGCTTCTCGTTTACCTGATGGCCATACATTTCAGATAAAGAACCTTCAATCTGAACACACTTGTACGGGGGCAAATAAGGCTGGGAATCATATGGCCACTCAGAAGTGGGTGGCAAGTACATGCATTGGGTGGTTTAGGACTGAAGGAGATGTTACAGTGAAAGAAATTTCAAGAAGGTTGAATGCTCAATAGCATGTGGACATTCCTTACCACCGGGTTTATAGAGGCAAGCAAATGGCATTAGAGCAAATCCATGGTTCTTGGGAAGCAATGTATGGCAGAGTACTTGACCTACAGCATGAACTAGTGTTAAAGAACCCTGACAGTGTGGTCAAATATCAAACAAATGACAAAGACAGATTTTTCAGGATGTTTGTATGTTTAAAGGCTTGTATTGAGGGTTTTAAGTTGGGATGCAGGCACCTAATTGGCTTGGATGGCTGTCACTTGAAAGGTATCTTTAGAGGTACCTTACTAGCTGCCACCTCGTTTGATGGGAACAATGGAATTTTTCCACTAGCCATAGCAATAGTGGAAGGAGAAAATGCAGATAGCTGGACATGATTTTTGGATGCTCTGAAGCAGGTCATTGGTATGCCTAGTGATTTGTCTTTCATGTCTGACAGACAAAAGGGGTTAGAAGACGGGCTCCCGCTTGTTTTCCCAGGTGTTGAGCATAGGGTCTGTGTTAGACATCTCTATAAGAATTTCAAGAAGTCATTTCCAGGTGAATTCATGAAGAGACTGCTGTGGAATGCTGCAAGATCATATACTGAAGTTGATTTCTTAGACTGGATGATGCAAATAAAAGAAAATTCTCCCCAGGCACATGCTTATTTGACATCAGCGTCTACGAGGGGAGTCGTATGGAGTAGGTCACAGTTCCATCCACTTGCTAAATGACATCATATAACAAATAATTTAAGTGAATCATTCAATGCCTACATCTCAGATGCACGTTGGAGACCTATATTGGACTGCATAGATGTTATCCGTTCCAAAATGATGAAGACCATGCACATTAGGAGGTCAAGGGCTGAAAAATGGACCGATGTATTGGTGCCAAGGGCTAGGAAGTACATATCTGTCATGTCAAGAAAATTGGGTGGATTTTTAGTGGAGACAGGATTTAACGAGACTGCTCAGGTGACAGGTCCAGAAACACGTGAAGTTGTAGACTTGAACCAGAAAAGTTGTACCTGTATGACTTGGCAGAGAACAGGTCTCCCATGCATACATGCATGTGCATTCTTAGCAAGCAGAAGGGGTATTAAATGGGAGGATTATATTGATAGATGTTACACAGTGGTAGTTTATAAATCCACTTATGCTTTGGGCATCAGTCCTATGCCTGACAAGACACAATGGATTAAACTTGGAATAAAAGTTCTACCCCCCATTGTGAGAAGGCCACCGGGAAGACCTAAAAAGAAGAGAATCAGGGACCCAGATGAAGCCAAAAAAATTACAAAGGCCCATAAGTGCAAAAGGTGTGGTCAATTTGGACATCATGCAAAGACATGTAAGAATCCAGTATCAACATTGGGTCAAACTTCTACTCCACAAGCAAGGTAATAATATATGACACACTTTTGTATATGAAAGTAATTTAATTAGCACTCATACAAAATTATGTCATGCAGGAGGCCTCCTGGTAGGCCTAGAAAGTAAATGGGTCGTAACCAAACATCAAGTCAAACACAGGGTCAGGTAGTCTTTTTACATGACCATTTCATCATTGTAAATGATCCATTTAAATTCCTTGTTACTATAAAATGTAATCCTTATATTTGTACATTGTGTTCACAGGGGAGCTTGACAGGGCAAGCTAATGTGGAAGGGAGAACTAGTATTGCAGAAGAAGGCCTCCACTCATCCAATCAAATTAATTCCAGTGCTGCAGGTGGATCTAGTGCAATTCCCTCCCAGACATCTTCCTCAAGTTCTATCCCAGTGCAGAGTAGGGCTCCTACAGTTCTTGCTCGGGGTCGTGGCCGGGTGGTGAATTCTAGGTTCAGAAATGTATAGGGTTGGGTTGAAGTTGAAGTTGGCATGTGTCCTTTTATGACTGTCTTTAAAAATTTGGCTGTTTAATGTGGAAGTTGGCATGTTAGCTGTGACAATGACACTATTTGCTTTAGAGAGCTTATGTCCCGTGGTGGTAATTGTCCATTTGTAACTTTAAACTTGTGTCTTGTGAGTTTAATATGTGAAGTTGTCATCTTGCTGTGACAATGACACTTTTGCTGTGAAATGTGGCTTTCTGTGATATTTGTGAATGGTTCTGTGAACAGGTTCTGTGATTAATTGTATTATGTGAACAACTTCTGTAAATGGTTTGTGAGTTTATATGTGAATGATTGTCTTGTAGGTTCTGTGATTAATTGCATTATGTGAACAACTTCTGTAAATGGTTTGTGAGTTTATATGTGAATGATTGTCTTGTAGGTTCTGTGAAAAGTATTATGTGAACATGTTCTATGAACAGGTCTGTGAACCACTAAGATAATCACAGATAGGTTACAATACAAAGAGACAGCCCACCCTTTTATACTAGGTGATTAGGGCGTCATTAGTCAGGGCATTAAGGACAATAATACCCCTGATAAACAGAAATCATCTTCCAGGATACATCAGAAGCGCATGCTCGCCTGTCCCCCCGGATGCTCTCCTGGGACCGAGCATGCCCTCCAGCAACTGCAGATGCTCCCCCACCATCAGTCAGATCAATGCATTGCCAAGACCGCGTCGACGCATTGCCAAGACTGCGTTGACGCATTGCCAAGACTGCGTCGACGCATCAAGTGACATCGAGATGTCTTGAACCCGCGATGCATGCTCCCCTGACGCCAGTGATGCTCTCCAGAGGCAATGAATGCCCTCCAGAGACAGCATGTGCTTCCCTGCTAGAACCCAGATAGCATATGCTCCCCTGGAGCAGCGATTGCACCCCTGGCACTGAAGGATGCTCCCCTGATGCTGAGAATGCTCCCCTGAAGCAGTGGATGCGCTCCTGGAGCAGAGTGTGATCCCGTGCAGAGGCGCACGAGTTCTGACTCCACACTCTAACATTATAGACTTCAGAAGGGGGGGTCGACCCACAACTGTCCATACTATGCAGACAGAGTGTAGACAAGATCAAGTAGTGTATATCTATCTGACAACCACATGAACAGCACATTCCTACATGATGAAGCATGAATAAATCTAGAAATAGTAGATTGAATAAATCTAGAGCATATTGATATGTATGAGAGCATATTAACATACAGAAGAGCATTTTGACGCTCAAGAGAGCATATTGATATGTAGGAGAGCATATTAACACACAGAAGAGCATTTTGACACTCAGGAGAGCATATTGATATGTAGGAGAGCATATTAACACATAGAAGAGCATTTTGACACTCAGGAGAGCATATTTATATGTAGGAGAGCATATTGATATGTAGGAGAGCATATTAACACACAGAAGAGCATTTTGACACTCAGGAGAGCATATTGATATGTAGGAGAGCATATTAACACACAGAAGAGCATTTTGACACTCAGGAGAACATATTGATATGTAGGAGAGCATATTAACACATATTAACACACAGAAGAGCATTTTGACACTCAGGAGAGCATATTTATATGTAGGAGAGCATATTAACACACAGAAGAGCATTTTTGACACTCAGGAGAGCATATTTATATGTTGCTCAATGAAATGCATACACACACAAACACAATCGTTTTGAAAGACAAAGTATAATATGTCCAGCCCCAGTAAGGGCGTTACTATCTTCTTAAATCCCATTTTCAATCGTAAGTCATTCCCTCTTCCACTAGCATCGGTTGTCATGTCTATCTTGGCTTGTATTATGTCAATTTTTCTCTCTAGCATAGTCAACTTCTTCTCGATCGATGATTCCATAGAAATTATTTGATGCTTCAAGTCTACGGTATTATGATGCACATCATCAACCCAAACAAAAAAGCCACAACAATCGTCCTCCTGTAAACACACACACACACACATCTTTTTCTGAGACGAAATGTATATCCTACATCTTTTCCTGCAATAGCATTGTGGAACTTCATAACACTCCGATGTATTTAATGAACGTCTAATACTAGATTGTCCGGTGGTCGTATCACTCATTTTCTTTGTCCGCCGCTGAAATCTACCGGACAGTGATCGTGGGTTAACCTCGCCGTCAGCCTGCACCTCAGGGCCAGCGCACACTGGCTGCTCAGCCCCAGACGGTCCCGATATATGTCGCCGGATTTCTTAAGGTGGAAGGCGACGTGAGATGGGGAGGCTTCTTCGACAGAGGGTGTGTTGCCGTGGGTGCCAATCCGCCGCCTGCGATGGGGACCCTGTCAGTCGGCCGCCTGAGTTGGGGAGGCTGTCGTTCGCATTGTGAAGATGTCGGGAGGTGGAAGAAGACCCTCATGTATCTTTAACAGAAGTTAAACGCGGGGTATTTTAGGTATTTTAGAGGATTTAACGATATTCGTTATATATCTCTAACGAAAGAGAACCACGGGGTATAATCGCAATCATTTACAGTATTTAGAGGATATTATTGATAATATGACTATATGAATGGTATATTTGGCATAATCAATATTTACGAGGGTATTTATGTAAAAAATCCTATTCTTTATAACGACACGGCAAGAGAGACATGACAACGTCGAACCGGCGGAAAAAAGCCGTTACAGTATAGATAGATAGATTATCTGTTACTCTTTGCGTGCCTCCTCCATACATAAAATGGATGGTCCACTTGACTTCACGTAGGCAAAGGGCTGGGGTGTTGTTTTCCGGTGGAAGGGGTCCAGTCTCAACATGACATGATGACATTTGGGCCAATGGCCACGGTAGATGTCCACTCTATGCATGAGAACAAAAATGGAGCCTGGCCGAGCATTCTCACACACATACAAAGAGGGAGAAAAAAAGAAAAGGAAAAAAATAAACGTAAGGGATATATATATATATATATATATATATACATATTTTTTGTGGTCCATAGTTTCGTATGAGTACTGAAAATTAAAATCCCTTTTTTCTTGCAATATAATATACACAGTTAAGTGTTATTATGTTCTGGTGTCGTTACACCTGAAAGCTATCTTAAAATATTTGCTTCCAGCTCAAGTGCCTCCGTCCAATGTAAAAGGCATTTCTGGTAAGTTACTTTTAATTTCTATTTTTAACATGAAAATAGAAGTGAGAAATAATTATAATTAAATTTTAGTTGGAAACCCAAAAAATACTTCAAAACTATATAAATGTCTTTCAACGCTAATCATCTTCCGTCAAAATAAGAGGGCTAAAATTTATCTAATAAAAAACAGTTAAATCCTAGGAGGATTGACCCTTCCAACTACTCTCAAGTCCTTACTAAAAAATAGATTAATCATTTCTTAAAAGTATAATCCTACGAGTCATAAATAACCACTTAAAATCCTTCTCTCTTGGGGCAACATCCGATGTACCACAGAGAGAGAGAGAGAGAGAGAGAAGGATAACCACGCACGAGAATGGAGGGTTGTCGCTACGCTCACCGCCCGGCGCCAAGAACGCTTTTTGTGTGGCGGACACGTAGACAGGTTGGCTCCCCGCTACTTTTTGTGGCGAGCACCTCGCCGAGCCCGCCGCAGAAGTCGTATGGCCCGAAACGCGAGCCGCACGACGACCACGGACTCGGCCTCTGGTCCGGGATTAGGCCAAGGCGGCTCGCCCACAGATTTTACCATCCCCGCCCTGGCTCTGGCTTTTCGTGGCGGTGAAGAGACCGCTAGCGGTTGACGCGTGTACGCACCCTCCTGCCCGGGCGCCCACCTAGATTCCTTTCACACTTGGGGACTGGAGGTGTGAATCGTGGTGCAATGCGCCAAGGGGATTGTGCTCCAGGGGTGGGTACGGTGTAACAAATACCAGATTATCTGCGACCGTATTTATTTATTGCCTATCATCATCGTTGCTAACTTTATATTGACGATTATTTTTTAATTCGAGCAAAAGTGAGTCCTTGTGAAGCTCAAATTGAAGTATAAATCAGTTTGTGAACTATATATTATATTCAAACTTAAATTTACGTACTATGACCTTGTTTGTTTCATCGTAGAACAATGTAAAGTGCGATCGTTTCATTTTGCAATATTTTTTTGCTTGTTTGTTAGACTAAGAAATGGTATAACCATATAAAGTGTTGACACCCTGTGGCACTAAAATTATCTGATTTTAGTTCACGGACTATATCCACTAGCAACTAAAATCAATAGTGAAATAACCTGAAATTGTTACAAACTAACGAAATATGATATTTTATTTTATCATTACTTGATTAAATACTCCCCAATTGTTTTTAAAAAAAATACACTGTTTTCAAACTGACGATTCAAAATTTGAAGAATTAGGCCCTTTTATAGCATTTTTTGAAATAAAAGTATCCATTTTCGTTGCTCGTTAAGAAAATTATCTTGAGAGCTATAACTAGAAGAATAGAATGAAAGGAGCTATCCGATGATTGGTCATCACCCAACTAATGATTGGATAAAACAGATTTTCAAGTAATATTAAGATGTTTTATAATGAGGAACCTAATGTAGTGGTAGTCGGGTCTATTAGAGCGCAAGAGACCTGAGTCATCCTTATTGGGCCTTCGATTGATTATCGCTAGGGCTGCCAACTTACATCTGATATCCACTAAGTTAGACCTGTTTCTGAGTCTCTTAACGAGTATAAAAATCCCGATAAGTTATCGAATTCGAAAATTGGATACGAGATAGTTACCGGAAACATAAACATTCATTTCTACATCTGTATTTTTCATTTCTATTTTCAATAATATATCTCTATAATTTATATATATCATATATATATATAAATTAAAGAGGAGAAACTCTATGCCCCACTATGATGTCGAGCTTGCCTTAGGTTAGCCTAATTTTAGCCCATAGTTAACTCTAGGAGTGATTTGATAGTCGAAATAAGTTAATTCGGATTAGAAACGGGCTAATCTTAGGTTTCAAAATCCACCTCGTGAGGTTTATTAGGGTTAACCCAAGAGTTAACTCCCTCGTGCACCTCTCTCTCTCTCACTCTCCTCTCTCTCTCTCTCCTCCTTCTTCTTCATTTTGCAGCCTAGCTTCTGAGTTTCGCAGCTTAGCCGCCCAACCGCCGATGACGACGAGGAGGATGATGACCTCACTGCTGACAACGTGTTGCCCTACCATCACTGACGATGCCATCCCCCACCGTCGATGTTAACCCGGATCTACTAGAGTTGTAGAGCCCCGGGATTCCTCTACTTCCCCCACCGCTGACTATGTCATCACCCACCGTCGATGATACAACCCGAATCTGCTATAGTTGCATACCTATGGGATTTCTCTACTCCCCCCACCGTTGACGCATTCCCTTGGCACCGTCAATGCCCTATGCTCCCCCTCGCCTCTGACGCCTTTGACGAAGTTGCCGTCATCCCCTGCCCCCACCTCCTAGACTTGCAACATGGCTGGCTGGCCACTCCTCTCTCTCTCGTGCTCTCTCTCAATCGGGAGAGTTGCAGAGCCACCGGCGAAGACGATGCCGTCGCCACTGGATCCCCCCACCGCTAGCGAAGACATCGCCGTCTCCTAGGGGTGATCATTATTCGGGTTCAACCCGAAAACCAAACCGAACCGATAGATTTGGTTTGGGTTGAAATTTAAAAATTTTCGATTTGGGTTCAAACTAAATCGTATTCAAAAGTTTGATTTAGTTTTGAAGTTTAGGAAATCGAACCGAACCGAATAACTCGAATTTAAAGATATTTTTGTCAAGTTAATATAAGTATATAGGTAACTATAAACCCTAATTTAAAAGGTCTAATCCCCACCATCTTGATAGGATTTCCGATTATGTGAAATAAGTTTAAAATCACATTCCATTTTATTGTAACTGAAGTTCTTGATTTTTTATGTAAAAATATTATAGAACTTGTTCTTATAAGTTACAACTTGTTATGTTATATTTTTAATATTTATATTATTTGGTATAAATTTTTTACCCTATCTTTCTTTACTCTTGTTTGAATACAATCTAATTTTTAAAAGGGGAGATGAATATAGTTCAAATCGAACCAAATCAAATTAAATCGAATTGATTTGATTTCAAAATAGTTTAATTTGATTTGATTCGGATTAAAATCTTAATTCAATTTTTATTCAAATCAAATAAAATTAAATTGTGTTCACCCCTACCTTCTCCTCCTCCGAATCCCCCCTTGCTGATGACACTCTCTCTCTCTCTCTCTGTAGCACGAACAGTGTGATCTGTATTCACGTCGTTGACACACGAAGCTTCCATTTTCGTTTCCATTTCAGTTTTTCTAACTCAAAAACGGAGCATGCGGAAGTGGGAACACTTATCTTTATATTTTTGTTTTTATTTTTGTTTTAGTCTCCGAAAATTATTACAGGTGGCAGGCAGAAGCGGAAGGTGTCACTTCAGCTTCTATCTCTCACCCGGTTGGCAGCTCTAGTTTATTCCCATTGGCCAGGCTCACCGTGCCCATGACCCGGAGACTCCGCTCATCGTCACGGGCACATATGCGGAACGGCCGGCCATGCTCATTACTTATTAGTGGGTTACGTGTACTATAGAATGCAACGAGAACACAGAAGAGGATAAGAACTCCCCGTGAATGACGTTCATAAAAAATAAAAAATAAAAAATAAAAAGGGACCAGTATAAGAAAATAAAATAACGCTGGCGAGGGGATTGACTTATTTATTAAAAAATAGGAGATATCTTCGGATAACATAACTTTTATTTTATTTTTTCCACCCGCACAAAGACGTACGTACAGGTGCCAAGGAACTGAAGAAGGCGTTGGGTCCCAGTTTCTCGCGAGAAGTATCTATTGCTGCATCTCGTAGTGGTGCTTCTGACTAATAAGTGCCCACGTTTTTAATGCGAATCTCATCCGTGGGTTGGCCGTATTATCTGATTCGATGGCAAAATCCTTCTCCGGGCATACCATTTAGTCTGGAACTCTCTACTCTTGTAAACGTTGGTTAGGATCGTCATTTTTGACGTCTGACTCAAAGCTTAGGTCGGGATATTTTCACACGCACATTATGTGGGTCAAGTTAGAGTCAACAAATTTGATTTAAACTATCTTAATTTGGTCTAACTCTTAACTTTTTAAAAGAATTTTTACATATATATATATATATCCTTGTAAATTTTAATTTTATCAAATATATCCATCATCAGAGTATATTATCATGAATATCTTCGAAATATGGGTAATGTCATGATTATATCTTTACTGTAACTCTTGTGTATTTAACTCAAGTTAAGTGTGAGTTAAAGAGTAATATTTATATATATATACCCCTGTAAAATTCAATTTTGTCAAATATACATTACATCTAACGACTGTAGATGACATATTTCACATAATATTCTCCCCCATCGACGGCAGTAAACTAAAGGGATATAACCGCAACATTTCTTTCTAAACGAATGATATTCATGATAATATGCTCAGATGAGAGGTATATTTGACAAACTCAAACTTTATGGGAGTATATATATGTAAAAATCCCATTTTTTTAACCTTCGTATCACGGGTGAGTGAACGTGAATCCCTCGGCCAACTAATTGCCAATGACTTTAATCCCACATTAGATTTTACAGAGAATTAGATCGAATTATAAGAACAATAATCTCATATCTCAATGTCTAAATTTTGGAGAAGAATAAATGATTCTTAATAAATGATGTTTGAGCTCAATTTTTATCGGTCCAATGTGACGTACTAATATATCGACACCTAGTCGACAAGGGCGTCAACCTTGTAAAGGGAGAGATATTATTACGAGTGGATGATGTAAACACCTGGAGAGTCAAGTAATTGTCATTGACTTTAGTCTCACATTAGATTCTACGAGGAGTTAGATCGATACGTAAGAAAAAGAATTTCATAACTCAAAACCTAGATTTTGAGGAAAGATATATGATTCCTGACACCCCACTTGTCTTGACTCGGCTTGACCCATCTTAATGTTGATAGGGTACGAGTCATGATGCACCGGCTCGAAGTAGGGTCTTATCAGATTAGGCTCAAATAAATTTCATTAGACTTCAGTCATAATTTAACCCTAACTCAACTTGTAACTATCTCTACTTGATTCTTTAAAGTCAAATGTTAGAGAATAGTCCTGTATTGAAAATGGGCTAAAATATAATGTGATTATAATTGCGGTGTCCTCTCCACTCAACACTTTAAGGTTTTAAGTTGGATGGCCCAATTCAATAAAATTTAACATGGTATCAGAGTCTATGGCTATGATCTGGGCCGCACACTCCATAATTGTCATAGTCCACGTGACAGAGCCTAAAATCGGCCTGCACGTGAGGGGGCGTGTTAGAGAATAATCCCGTATTGAAAACGGGCTAAAATATAATGTGATTATAATTGTGGTGCCCTCTCCACTCAACACCTTAAGGTTTTGAATTAGATGACCCAATTCAATAAAATTTAACACTAAATTTGACAATTGAATAGGATAAATCTCACTAAATCGAAGAGAGAGAAATCTACACCCATATGTGTGATTTTTACACGAAAACGGGTCTTTGGGACCGGAGTTTACCAAAGTGACCCTAAAAATCTAGGCTTCGAGACCGGAGTTTCATTGAATTCCTCTACTACCATCCGTGTGCTGTCGTTCAAATTTATCTCCGGATTTGCTGACTGAGGTAGTTTCCCAATCTATAAAATGTGACATATCAGCAGCAGATAGGATGCATCCTCGAAATATAGAAGTTGTCTTGAGTGAAGTTAAGGCCTTCCCTTCTCACGAAGTTATATTTAATGGGAGGAATTTGAATCAAAGTTTCTTCAATACTTTTCTTCTAGTTAAGATTTTTCTGCACTTGTTCGTTCTTTTCTGATCTCTGCATTGTTTCTAAAATGGGGGCCTTCATCGAGAAAGAAAGATTCCTCTATGAAAAGTCCATCACATAGGGTAACCAAGGCATTTCCTTACTTGTGAACTATTCCAGACAAGGATCAATTTGGCTATTATACATTTGTCAAGATCATCGATAATAATCAAGATTCGTCGACTCAGTGATTCATATTAGATCGAATCTTCCTTGATCTGATACAGTACGTCCGAGTCACAATCGACTCAACCCGATTCGACGTGTATCATCTTCTCCGTCTCTCTCTCACTGTGATTCGACCTGATTCGACCGATCCTAAGGATGATCTGCACCGTATCATATTTTTCTATATATGGTACGACACGTCCGAGTCAGATCAAGTCGACGAACTATGATAATAATACTAATATGTTATACATCGATCAGAGCCCATTCTTCAATTGTCCTACACTTATATACTCATATTCACACATGAAAGTAGGGTTAAAAATACAATATCAAAATTAGAAGTCTACCTTATTTTGCCAACGTGCTCATTTAGTATAAGTAAGGTTTGTGAAATTGATTTGATACGCAGCGTATCGTCCGTATCGGATCGTATCAGTCACAGATCGATACGATCGATCTGTGGTACGTAATTGATACGCATGATATATATTTTAAATATTTTAAATATTATTTTATATTAAATATGATTTTATAGATAATTTGATTAAGAATCTTCGTTTGAAAAGTTAGGATTTGAGTTTCAAATATATTAGTGACATTATTTTCTTACTTTTTTATTATTCTTTAGAAAAAATAAGTCAAAAAACACATGATATTTGTGAGATTTGAACCCTTTATCTCACATATAATTAACCCAACTATTAATCACTAACTAACACATAATATTTTATTATATTTTATAATAATATATATTTATTAAATAGTTTTGTAAATAATAACACGTTACGATACGAAGCCGTATCGTTGACAAAAAAATCGGTACGACCGGCCAACAAACCTTGGGTACAAGTATGAAACTCAGATTTGCCACTGATCTCTGTTTGCCGGACAATAGGGTGTTTGGTTGTTATAGCATATACCTCTATATCAATATGGATTTTGATTTTGATATTGATAGGGGGTAATTGGTTGTATTTTATTAATTTCAATGTCATTATATTAAAATAGTTTAGTACTCTACAAGTCCAAATCTATATAAAAATAATACAATCCTGATTTTGAGGGTTTAAAAATAACATCCTCTCCCTTTCATTGAGTTTTAATATTTTATTAATTTTTTAATTAACACGAAGAATTTTTATAATAATAATATTATTATTTTTTCAGTTAACAGTTTTCATATGGGCTTCTTAGTTTCACATTGGATATCTACACCAACATATGGATGATAAGACCCTATGCATGATTAACACTTTATTTTTTAAAAAATATATTTATATAAGAGAGAGAGAGTTTTGTAAATAAACTCAAGATGATTCTCGTTGATTCATCACCTCTCCCATTATGAATAAGTCGTGAGTTTAATTTCACTGTCCAACGTAGATGAGTTAAGATTGACGATAAAATCAGCCTCAGCCGATGATCTCACGAGATGTGGGTAAAGCTCGAGATCGCGAGCAATTTAGGAGGGGTGGGGCGGGAAAAATCCCAGTTTTTTTGCTCGACGTGACCAGGCGTCCTGGGAGTCCGTCAAATCCCCACTCACCCGTATATATATAAAACGCGCTGCGTGTTGCCTTCGCCCTCGACGACATCCACAGGAAGCAAAGCTTGCGGTTCTCACAGCGGCTCCTCCGCCATGGATCCCTACAGGGTACCCGCTCCCCCCCTCTCTCTCTCTCCCCCCATCGATCTGTCTCTCTATCACTCATTGTTGTTGTTGTTGTTGTTGTTCTCGGTTTCTTCCGTTTTATGGGGTTCTCGTTCGTGGGTTTTCTTACCTACTCTAATATTGATGGCCTTCCGCCGGGACCGAGGATTTCGGGCTTATTTCTCGACATGCAAATCCGTAGTTTTGGCGCTCTTTGTTAGAATGACTGGGTTGTTCTCCTCCCTGATGTCGATTTCCTCCTGTGGATTTGGCTCTGGGTTGAGTTTTCTTCCGATCGTTAGTTTTGATTGTTGGCTTTCTTTTTCCTTCTCTGGTCTTGTTGTCTAGTTTGCTTGTCGTTCCCGTTTCTTGATGACGTTTGTATTGATTGGTTTCGGTGCAGCATCGCCCCTCGAGCGCCTTCAATTCGCCCTTCTGGACCACCAACTCCGGGGCGCCCGTCTGGAACAACAACAATTCGCTCACTGTTGGAGCCAGAGGTACTTCTCTAACCTCACGTATTTTGGCTTCTTTCCTCTTCCTCCTTCTCTCTCTCTCTCAAACATTGGACGCGGCAGTCGCCTTGAAAGTTTGAGTCTTGATTTGTATTTTTTTCTCATTTTTGTTTGATGAACATAATGTTTCCACTTAGTGGAACTTCTGAGCCGCTGCTTGCACTGAATCGTTAGAGGGTGCCATTTTTTTTCCAGATTAGTATCATAAGCTTTACACTAGCCCTTAATATTGCACAATAGTTCCAGCACCTTTCTTCAGTCAATCGATGTTTCGCTGTTCCAGGCGTTGGCTCTCAATGGGTTTTCTACGTCTACTTTCTTATAGTTTGAGTATCTGTGAAGGGATGCACATTATCAATGGTTCTTTGGCTCGTCATTCCTAGGAAAAGCAAAATTAACTCTTTCAAGACATGATTGCCATAACACGAAAATTGTCGCGGTTTTAATCCGTCTACAAAGATTTGAAACTTGCTGATAAAAACGCTTCCTGTCAGGAAAAATCATTTGCTAAAATTGATCTCGGCTTATAAAAAGCTATTCCGGCCTTCAATAAAATCCTAGATCAAAAAACTTCAGTGAATTCTCATAGTCCCTCTTTATTTTGTTTAGCCTGTTAAATAACTATTGGCATCTAAGACATGGCAACCTCTGGGTAGACCCTGTAAGGCTGTTGGTTATTTTGTTCCTCCAACATGCACAGCTTATTCTATGTAGTTTTTCCTTGAAATTATAATCCACGCATCAACATTTCAGTTTACTTGTTTCTGTAGCTGCGTTTGTATGCTTGGAGACTTCTCATGATAGCAAATTGAATTTCATCGCTGAAGTTCAATATGATGAATAATGGTTAATTGGATTGTTATTTGATGCGCAGGGCCTATACTCCTTGAAGATTACCATTTGCTTGAAAAGCTTGCACAGTTTGATAGGGAGCGTATTCCTGAACGTGTTGTCCATGCCAGGGGAGCTAGTGCGAAAGGCTTCTTTGAGGTCACCCATGATGTTTCTCATCTGACCTGTGCTGATTTTCTGCGGGCACCAGGTGTCCAGACCCCTGTGATTGTCCGCTTCTCAACTGTTATTCACGAGAGGGGAAGTCCTGAAACCTTGAGAGACCCAAGAGGTTTTGCTGTGAAGTTCTACACAAGAGAGGTATTGAGAATTTGTTTTCCCCTTTTCTCATGAAATACGAATAATTGAAACTGCATGTTCAGTTATGCATTGCAGAAACTGATGCAACTGAAATTAGTATTTGCTTTCAGAGAACACTAAAGAGAGAAATGTCTTAGTTACAGTTCTGCAACAGTCTGTTTGTTTCAGATGAGAGTTACTTCACCCTTCAATTCCTGAAAAAAACTTTCACCTTCTGAATTAAGTCTCATTCTAGTGTCCAGGTTTCTGGTTGGCGATATCTTTTCTGTTTGTGTAGTGAGAAAGATAGTGCTTTATTATTTGATAAGTTGTATATGGATGAAATTTAATGTTGTTTATATGTTGAACACTGTGATAGTGTGAAATGACAGTAGGTTCATACTGCAATTCTTTTGAACTTAGTCTGATAATATCTTCATAAACTATTTAGTTTATTTAAAAAAAGATTTTGGAAAATACAAAATGGAAAATTTCTCCTTCATGGATATCTATTCAACATATTCATGTTGTGAAAAGTAAAAAAAATTGCTGTATTCTTGAAAAGATCTCATTAGGGATCTATGTGTACCTATACCTGTATCATGTAAGTCTCTGTTTCCTCATGCTAGTAGATACTTGCCAGTATGTATATGCACATTCACATGCTCAGACATGCAGTTCCTATTTATTTTTGGTGTTAAAGTTGTGCACTGCATTTGAAGTGATTTACTATATGTATGTTGGTGGCATCTAGCTTGAACATTCCAATCCACATTGTAGTCTAAAATATTGAGTTTGCAATAAATGTTGAAACTCAAGCTCACTAACCGCTACAAATTCATTTTGTGGGCTCAGGGTAACTTTGATCTAGTGGGAAATAACTTCCCAGTATTTTTTATCCGTGATGGCATCAAGTTCCCTGACATGGTCCATGCATTGAAGCCAAACCCCAAATCACACATCCAAGAGAACTGGAGGATCCTCGACTTCTTCTCTCACCACCCTGAGAGTCTGCATATGTTTGCATTTCTCTTTGATGATATCGGTATTCCTTCGGACTACAGGCATATGGATGGTTCTGGTGTACACACTTACACACTCATCACCAAGGAAGGGAAGGCCCACTATGTGAAATTCCACTGGAAACCCACATGTGGAGTGAAGAGCCTGTTGGATGATGAGGCTGCTGTGGTTGGAGGTTCTAACCACAGTCATGCTACTCAGGATCTTTATGATGCTATAGCTGCTGGAAGCTACCCTGAGTGGAAGCTTTATATCCAGATAATGGATCCAGATCACGAGGATAGGTTCGATTTTGACCCACTTGATGTCACCAAGACATGGCCTGAAGATATCTTACCTCTCCAGCCTGTTGGGCGTATGGTCTTGAACAAGAATATCGACAACTTTTTCGCAGAGAATGAGCAGCTTGCTTTCTGCCCAGCAATCATCGTTCCTGGAATTTATTACTCAGATGATAAGCTGCTACAGACTAGGATATTTTCCTATGCTGATACCCAGAGACACCGCCTGGGGCCAAACTACTTGATGCTCCCAGCAAATGCACCCAAATGTGCTCACCACAACAACCACCATGAAGGCTTTATGAATTTCATGCACAGGGATGAGGAGGTAATATGCTGCGATTAGAAATGTGCTCATGTTTCCCATCAATGATGGCATTGCTATAATCAAATGTGTATTCTGCAGGTAAATTACTTCCCATCAAGGTATGACCCTGTCCGACATGCCGAACACCATCCCATCCCTCCTCGTATTCTTAATGGGAGACGTGAGAAGGTAAGATCCTGTTGACTGGATACTATGCCAGGTTATGTTGAAAGATTATGAATACCGTCTTGGTGGTTGAGATTTTGGTGGATTTTTGGCTTTTCTCCTGCTTCTGATTTCTGTGTGTCATGTGTGGGTGGTTGGGTGCAGGGTGTCTATTGGTGTTGCTTCCTTTCTGATGTTTTTGTCATATCTCAGCTGGTTTTCCTTTTGTCCATATTGTGGATGAATCCTATGTTAAAGATGTGCTAGTTTTCTGCATGATAATTATCTGTGCAAATCTTTGAAACTGGAAAATTTTTGCAAGGGAAACTATAATATTCCAGACACATTGCAAAAATGTTTGCCGTGCGTGTGGCCTCTTCTAACCATACTCTGTGCCTCTCATCAGACCTTTTGGTTCTATGCACATGGCATGGACCACATGGTAGCAGCTCCATTATTATGATATCTTGATTCAGTTACAGAGTTTGTGGCAGCATGGTTCTCTAGAAGCAAATGTATTATGACCTGCCAGTTTTATCAGTGATCAGTTTGACATGATCTTTCTGTGGAATGCAGTGTGTCATTCACAAGGAAAACAATTTCAAGCAGCCTGGAGAGAGATACCGATCCTGGGCCCCTGACAGGTAGTTTCCTCCTGATGTCCATAACCCGAAATATCTTCTGATCTTCAATCTGGAATTTTTTCCCCAACATTGTGTTTGCCCTTGTTTTCATTGCAGGCAAGAGCGTTTCATTAAGCGTTGGATTGACGCACTCTCTGACCCCAGGATCACCCATGAAATCCGTAGCATTTGGGTTTCATACTGGTCACAGGTGAGTCTTGATTCTTGTGTTTGCCCTCCCTGGAAAAAAGAAGGAAAATGGAAATCTGATGAAGGTCTGCATGGTTGCCATTGCAGTGTGACAAGTCTCTGGGTCAGAAGCTGGCGAGCCGCCTTAACGTCAAGCCCAGCATGTGAAGACCTGCCCGTCTGCATGGTGGTGTTTTTGCTAGTAACTGAATGCTTGGAGAGACTCTCTCGAGCAGATGCTAAAATCTCCTTGTGCTAGAACAGCATCCTCTGTCTTAGTGAAAGTCTCTTTCTTCCTATTATTGAGCTGATGTCATAAACTGCCTTGTCTATGCAGAGATTACGATCTCTCTCTCTCTCTCTCTCTCTCTCTCTCTCTCTTGAAGGGGAAGGTCTCCGAGAAAAAAATATCATTAATTACTTGTATATGGATACTCATTTCATGACTGCATGACTATAGACGGACCTATCCAGACATCCATTGTTCTCTGTTATGTTTTCACTATGGCGTCTAAGAATAGCTTATTTTAATGTATGATTCCGTGTTGTTTTCTTACTTGCATGTGAACTCTTTATTAGTGTGTGTTCGCGTCTTTTTGAGGGAAAAAGTTTTGACAGATTATATATGCACAACTTCTTGAATCGTCTCGCCCACGAGGGGGAGAAAGCTTTGTGGTTTTACAACTACTCGAAGTAGGGTTCATTTGATGGTTTGTAGAGAAAACAAAAATGAGATGCCATGCAAGCATTCGTGGGAGATATGATGAGTAGGCATCCACAAGGAACGAGAGCTGTGTGTTGTACCACTCCTCTAAGCAGCCATGGATTTCGATGCGATTACAAGCGATAATCAAAGAAAGCACCTTGCGGCAATCTTGGGCACCAACCATACATTAACACACACAGCGATGCCCACTACCAGCTCAAAGCAGGAAACAAAGAGCTAAGGCAAGGCAATACCATGTGGCAACAAGAAGGCGAAGCGTTGAACACGAACCTTAACTCGGATTCACCTTCGATCTCCTCCGAAGAACAAACAGGTGGCGAAGAGGCACCATGAGTTCCCCAGCGGTGAGCAAGCGGGGGGGGGGGGGGGGGGCGCGGGCGGAGGAGCCGCCGCCTCCTCCTCTGGGCCTTAAAAACTTGATTGATGTCAGCAGCCTCGCCGGGGACTTGCTCGAGTTGTCGAATCCCCTCTGAAATAATTGCAACATGGAGGGAGGATCATCATAATTGGTGGTCCCCCCTCACCAGCTAAGCTGGTCCCGCGGCCCGGCGGCGCCCAATGGTGCCTCGTTATGTCACGATGGTTTTGATCTCCGCTTATGCTGTTGTGGAAGAGGATTGCTTTGTGGTGGTGGGGGATGTAGTGAGTGGGCCGAGTGGCTGCCGTGATCGTCATTAACTTCTATTGGATTAGAGGTGGCAAATGGATAAGGTCCAGCTTCAATTACAATCTTGCAGGAAATTTGACTAATCGGAACACTCCATCGAGATTGGATCATATGAGGTAGAATCATACGAGTAAAATGTTCGAAGTTGGTCAGAGTAAATCAGGCTAAGTTGAAATGGGTTCAGATCAGATTTTTCCAACTTTAGCTTAGTCTGATCAAAAGAACTTGGACAAAATAACTCAGGCCAAACTTGAGGAGTGCTTCTTAATTAAAGGAAGATGGTAGGGTAATTAAATCTCCTAACACATCCCGAAAATGTTGCAATGCCTCTATTCTGTTCTTACGGCACTAAATATTCAGCCACTGAAGAGTGCCATCATGCATGTCAAATATGGCCGTGTAAATTTTTGGTGTCCAAAGAGTAGACCCCCCCCTTTTTTTCTTTTTAATAAAGAGTTGAGCCGAATAGTCGGATCAAAATGAACCAACTTTATAGTAAATTCTCTGGTAATTTATCAATAGAGGAATGTGTACATACTCCACTCTCATAGGCATCGGAAGGATCGCCTCCGATTCAGGGGACCTCGTCCTTTGTAATGGTGACACTTCTCCCGTCCTTGCAAGCAAGAGGAATAGAAAGAACAAGCTACTTGGGCCCATAAGATCAGCCCACTGGTTTTGGACCCAAGCAAAAAATCTTTTAGAGTCGGAAAATAGGAATGTTTCCATCTCTTCAAGTTTTACGAGATGTTTGATTTGATGGGCATTCTTTTGTACGAAGATATTCTGGCCGCACACAATTTTTATGCCATTGGTACAAGTTCGATAGAACAATTAGTGGGAAAAGTTTCCCAACATGTTCTGTTCTCTTGCTAAGTTTGTGCAGACCTCGGATTGATGGGATAAGATTCGCCTATGATAATATTTTTTTTTAAAAAAAATTGAAAGATGCCTATGATAATGATGTAAGGTCTGATGTGAGTTCTGCGTTCCCTTCTGAGCTACCGCATTTGCCAAGGGTTCGCATTGTTGGTAGGTGGCCAAACGTTAACGAAAACGGCACTGAATGGACTGAAAGTCCATTCGGTGCCGAACTTTGACAATCGTCCACCAGAAATCATGGAAGTGGGTGGGGTGCACAGTAAGGGTGGGACGGAGGGGAGGTGGGGGTGGAAGCACCCTATAAAAGGGATGGGTTATACCCATTGGAAGATAATCCGAATATCGAAAGATCGGAGAGATCGGAAGATGCCCACCTCGCCGGAGTCCCAAACCCGATCCCACATTCACTCACCTCGTGGGTGATCTTCTTACACTGGTATCAGAGCGCTTCACTGCGCCCACCCCTGCCCAGTGCCACCGCAGTCTCTTGTACTCCTCCCCGACTGCTCCGACAGGACAACACACAGAGAGAGAAGAGAGCAGAGACAGAGAGAGGAGCATCTTCTGGCGATTATCGTTGCCCACCATTGCCGCTCCTCCAAAGTGTACCATCCGCCGTTGCGACATTGCCGTCCTCGTTGACGGGAATGCCACTGTCACACCTTAATAACGAGTGATTCTATTATAAGTGTCACAGACTTGCCAGCTAGGTTAGCAATTGAGCAAGACATAATGGCCAAGAGAAAAGAACTAGAAGCGAACCTACATGAGGCCAATACTGTACATCGGAAGTCCATCGGCCAGAATTGTCCACTTGGAACACAAAAGCCCCAGTTTAAGGGTAACAAGTTCCAAGGAAAAGGAAAGAAAGTTCTTCGTGGCGCTTGCTACACGTGAGAAGTTTGGCCATTTTAAGGTAAACTATTCTCAAAAGTAAAGAAATGAGGGTGGAAACAAACCCCCGAAAAATAGAAGAGCTGGAAAGAGAGAATTCATCGGCGTCACAGAATGTAATGCCGCGATGGCCGACTCAAATGAATGGTGGGTCAACTCTGGAGCCACTCTGCACATTACAAAGACGAAGAAGGGGCTGGGGATGTTGAACAAACTCAAGACAGGAGAACAGAGGATATATATGTGTAACAACACCTATCTGGATATAGAATGTGTTGGTATATATAGGTTGGATCTTGGGGATAACATTATGCCCCTCAAGGATGTGTTTTATGCACTTGGAATCTGGCAGAATCTAATCTTTGTACTGGTTTTAATGAAAAATGGCATGGAAGTTAGATTTTACAACAACAAAGTGTCAGTAGGGAAGGATAAGAAAGTACTTGCCATGGGGAGGTTTGTCCCTGAGCATGATTTATTCTGTATCCCTGTAATTGACATTGAGAATAATTGTCATGCCCCGTACTCTATACCATCGAGGTATTGTTCACTTTTGGCCTACCGACCTCACGGTTTTGTCCCTTTCTAACAGTGATCGGCTCCAGAATGGAGGACTTCCCGGGCAGATCACCCATCCTAGTACTACTCCCCATTAAGTACACTTAATTTCGGAGTTCTTTTCAAGAACTGAGCCGATACTTCAAAAGACGCCTCGGTGATATAGAGTACAACTTAGCTATATTTGAGGGTGTTACAATCTACCTCTCTTATATAGGCGACGTTCTCGTCGTTGGACACATATAGCACGCAATCAAACCCCCAGGCAGGTAGGACTCTAGAGGTGGCACCTACAGGATCAAGAGGTGACTCCCACTATGTAGCACTTTGTCCCATTGCGGGTTCAAGAGGTGACTCCCATAGCGTAGCACTTTGCCCTGTATGACAGTTAGTTCCCACACTTACGACTGGGGTATGGCTCTGATACCATTCTGTCACGCCCCGTACTCTATACCATCAAGGTATTGTCCGCTTTTGACCTACTGACCTCACGGTTTTGTCCCTTTCTAATAGTGACCGGCTCCAGAATGGAGGACTTCCCTGGTAAGTCACCCATCCCAATACTACTCCCTATTAAGCACGCTTAACTTCGGAGTTCTTTTCAAGAACTGAGCCGATACTTCAAAAGGCGCCTCGGTGATATAGAGTACAACTTAGCTATATTTGATGGTGTTACAATTATTAAAGTTTCTGAGTATTCCTTATGTTCTTTATCGGAATGTGATTTATGACATTTTAGATTGGGACATCCCGAAAAATCTAAAATAGAACAAATGATAAAGATGGGTCTATTGCCAGGTTTGACGAAGGTGGAACTAACAACTTGTGAACATTATTTAGTAGGAAAAATGACTAAGAAACCGTTCGCAGTAGGACATAGATCTGAAGAATTGTTAGGGTTGGTCCACTCAAACATTTGTGGCCCCCTAAGCATAAAGATATATAATAATAAGGAATTTCATAACCTTCATAGATGATTATTCCAGATTTGTCTATGTTTATCTGATTTCTACAAAATCAGAGACATTTGATTGCTTCCAGAAATATAGAATGGAAGTGGAAAGACAACATGGAAGAAATATTAAGGTGTTAAGAACGGATAGAGGTGAAGAATATAACTCAAAGGAATTTGAGTTATATTGTCAAGAACACAGAATTAAAAGATATGTGACAATGTCTTATACGCCACAACAGAATGGTGTGGCAGAAAGAAAGAATAGAACTTTAATGAATGCTATTAGATGTATGCTATCGCATCCAAGTCTCCCTAAGAATTTGTAGGGAGAGTCATTGCTTACGGCAAATCATATCTTAAATAAAATTCTCACAAAATCCGTAGAAAGTACACCTTATGAATTATGGAATGGGAGGAAACCCATTTGAGTCACCTCAAGAAGTGGGGGTCAATTGTCCACGTTCTCATTCCTTGTCAACTTAGAGATAAGCTGGACTCAAAGACATTGAAATGTAGATTTATAGGGTATTGTGAGAAATCATCTGGTTATATATTTTTTCATAAGGAAAAAGGGATCGTTGAATATAGGGATACGCCATTTCTAGAAAATCTAGAGGAAGAGGAATCTCTTGAAAAGGAGAAAGAATCTCTGCTTGTAATAGATGACGACTATTACAATAGTATCCCTAGAAATGATCCAAAAATTGAGGAAGAATCTCAAAATATGAAAAATGAACCAGTACCTATGAATGAAGTGTAGCCTGATCAACCTGAAATTGGCAACAAAAGATTAAGAACTCCACCGACATGGATGGGTGATTATCATTTGTATTCTTGTGAGCCTTCATGTCTGGTAATAGACATGGAAGACAAAAATTACGTAGATCCCATGAATTATGTAGATGCGATGAAATCGCATTATACAGAATTATGGCAAGGTGCTATGAACAAAGAAATTGATTCTATGAAAAGGAATAATGTATGAGAATTATGTGATCTACCAAAGAATCGAAAGGCTATAAGATGTAAATGGATATTTAAGAAAAAATTTCGAGCTGATGGGTCTACTGATAAATATAAGGCCCAGTTAGTTGCCAAGGGGTTTACGCAGAAAGCAGGTGTAGATTTTCAAAAAATCTATTATCTAGTGGCTAACTTTACATCAATAAGAATGATCCTAGCAATTATTGCGTATTTTGATTTGGAGCTGCACCAGATTGATGTAAAAATAGCATTCCTTAACGGAGAGTTGAAGGAAGACATCTATATACAACAACCTGAGGGATTTCAAGTGGAAGATCAAGAGGAAAGGGTATGCAAGTTAAAGAAATCAATATATGGTTTAAAATAATCTTCTAGACAATGTTATCGCAAATTCCACGAAGTAGTTGTCCAGCTAGGGTTTGTTTCAAATAAGTTGAATAACTGTGTATATGTCAAGAAAAGTGAGAGTAAATATATCATATTATCCCTGTACGCAGATGATACTTTACTTGCCAGTAATGACATAGAGATATTGAATAAAATCAAATTTGAACTTAGTGGAAAGTTTGAGATAAAAGACATGGGTGAGGCATCCTATATTCTTGGTGTGCAAATCCTAAGGGATAGAAAGTCTAGAATATTGAGTATAAACTAGAAAAAATATTTGAGGTCTGTACTCAAGAGATTCGGAATGTAGAATTACAATTCAGCACCTACATCATTAGTCCATCAGAAACGGTTGTACAAGGGTCAATGCTCTAGAGAGGGACAAGAGCCGCTCATCGTGCCGTATGCACAAGTAGTCGGAAGCTTGATGTATGCGATGATGTATACTAGACCTGACTTGGCATACCCAGTTAGTTTGATAAGTAGATACCAAAGTAATTCTAGTCCAACACATTAGGAAGCTGTTAAAAGGATTTTGAAATATCTTAAAGGAACTTTACACCACAGTCTAGCTTATCAAGCTGATACACTTGAGGTTCTTAGGTATTCGGATGCAGACTTTGGAGGAGATAAAGATGGCAGAAAGTCCATGTCGGGATATTTGTTCATCTTTGGTGGTGCTGATGTTTCTTGGGGAAGTAAGAAACATGAGTGTGTTGCTCGATATACATAGGAAGCTGAGTACGTTGTATATAGTACAACTGCTACTCATGCAGTTTGGATCAAAAGATTCTTGAACGATTTGAATCTCAACTTGGTAGATGGACCAATTGAGATGTATTGTGATAATCATGCAACTATTAGCCTGATTAATAGTGGAGCAAACAGTTCAAGAGGAAAATATATTTAAGTACAATATCACTATATTCGAGATATTGTACAGAAAGGGGAAATAAAGGTGACTTATGTTTTCACAAGTGATATGATTGTCGATCCTTTAATGAAAAATATCTCAGTAGAAAATTTTATTAAACATGTTGGTTTAATGGGGCTTAGGAATATATAATTCATAAAAACATATTTTCATGGATAATGAAAATAATGATACCTATGACGGATAGTGGGAGTGTATCGGAATAGTACTCACGCATAGTGAAATAATGAGGAGAATGATACCTCTGACGGATAGTGAGAGTGTATCAGAAACACTACTCATAGATAATGGGAGTATAGCACTTATGAATAGTGATGATGGATGAAAATACTACTCACGGATAGTGAGAGTATGTCCAAAGTTACTAACGAATAGTGGGAGTGTTTCGACAGAAATATTATACCACTCACGGACATGGGAGATATAATAGTTTGTTGGCCAAGTGAAAGATGTTGGTAGGTGACCAACGTCAACGTAAACGGCACCGAATCGAACTTTGACAATCATCCACCGGAAATCATGGAAGTGGGTCGGGTGCACAGTAAGGGTGGGACAGAGGGTAGGTGGGGGTGCAAACACCCTATAAAAGGGATGGGTTGTACCCATCGGAAGATAATCTGAATATCGAAAGATTGGAGAGATCGGAAGATGCCCATCTCACCGGAGTCTCAAACCCGATCTCACGTTCACTCACTTCGTGGACGATTGTCAAAGTTCGACACCGAATAGACTGTCAGTGCCGTTTTCGTTGACGTTGGCCACCTACCAACACCCATGCAAGTTCTTACAAAACGATGCATTTTTCTCTTTTGTGGCGTTTTCATTCACAGTTTCAAACCTTGAATCATATACTTTGGCTGCTTAATTTTGGAGTGTTACCCACGCAGTGGGATCACTGTTCTGCTCAGAACTTGTTTAGAACAATCAAATGAATGTTGTAACGCTAATACTTCGAAACATATTAAAAAATGTGAAGTCTTATTAGACCCGGAGACACCTCTCGGAGTTGGGTAATGTACACTCTAGTACAATAATATTTGCCTGATCTTCATAAGTCCGATTAGACATCAATGCCTCCAGTCTCATGGGTGCGAAAAGTTTTGGTGTGGGCCGGAGTCAGGATGAGGTTGGACTTGGGCTTTTTAGGTCTGAGGCTGCCCAATAAGCCGTTGATTTTTAATATTATATATGCATTAAAAGTATTGCTCTATTAAAAATTCAACGAGGTGTTTGGTTACTGCACTGATCACCTCTATTAGCATCAATTCTAATACTAGTTAAATGAACGCGTTTCGCGCGTGGGTTTATTTTATATTTTTAAAAAAAATAATAATAATATTTTTAGTCATTTTGATCGATGGCAAGAAAAAAATGAATTAAATGTGAGAGATATGATTATGAAAAATGAATGTTACTATTAAAATGTATAAATGATGAGACCGATGTTATTTTTGAGATATGATTTATTACAACAGAAAAATAAACAACGGAATAATCTTCTACAAAAAGGTATCATAAATAAGTATCACAAAATCAGTGTATCAAGTCTGACCCCTTTAATAAAATCTGCTTGGGTTGGCATGCAAACATGATTTTCGTAATTACAGGGGCAAAGGTTTGCGTATATGATATATCTGGTTAGTTTTTTTGTATTGATAAGTTTATATTTTGAACGATAATTGTACCATAATGTATCGATAATCCTCTCGTAGAATATTTAGAGGTGATTTTGAATAAGAAGTTTTAATTCGATCTTTCGATGGCTCACGTTATTAATTTTTCCCCTCGTATCGATTTGGCAAGTTTCAAAATCTCATTTTATAGAGATAATTTTCTTTCCACCACTCCTTTACCCCCATTAGCATGTCGTTTTAAATTAAATTCCTTGGCGTTTTAATAAAATAATTAATGATGAGAACATGTAGACATGGAAGAGGGATGAAAAACAAATCCGTTAGGAAACTGTCAAAAGTTTTGACAGTAAATAGAAAATGATGTTAAAGTTCTGACCCAAAAATTTTAAACTTTCATTTTGATTAGAGTTGTTTTGATAGTAAGCCTCTATCAAACAGATATATGTATTTGTTCTTTGATATAGTAATTAACTGCTATACGTACGCTATAAGATAGTTATAGGCCCTCTTTGATATTAGAATAAAAAAATGGGTTAATTCTGCCGATTCAAGTGTAATGTTTAACTTTTAAGTCTGTTAATCCGCTTCTCTTTTTTTTTGTCGGTTCAACGTTTACATCTCTTCTAGTTTGTTTAGGTTTCTTCCCCCCGTCTCTTTGGATTTCTTCCTCCCGTCTCCTTCCTCTGCTGCCGCATGCGTCTGAGCAGAAGAAAGGTTCCAGTGGAAGGGTCGACGCTCCATTTGTTACAGATGTCGAGATGGGAAGCCGAGATCGTCGATAGATTTGGTTTCCCCTGGGAAGATCATGAGATCCTCCACGCCCGTGTTAGACGACGTCAGATCGTCGGTCCTACGTATATGATTCACAACGTACAGTCAAAAGCCTTCGTTTATTTTGAAGTCAAACGATGTAAAATACCGTGAAAATCACATAAATACGGTGTTTTACGATATTTTGCTAGCTGTTGTCTAACAAATCAAACGACCTCAAGATGTACGAATGAAGGTTACGACAAATCAAATGTTTACTTCACAAATTAATTAAGAAGTGCACTACACCTGCCTGGTCACATACGATCATCCCCTTCCAGAGGCAAGATATATTTGAACATCTGATATGGTTCGATGGTTGCACACTTGCATGTACGTAGATGAATGTATGTACCTTTGTTATTAATTTATTTTTTTAGGTCAGAGTTGGTATATACGTGGGGGTGTACATGTGTTTCAAAAATTATATTTGTTATTAATTTATTTTTTTATGTCAGAGTTGGTATATACGTGGAGGTGTAGGTGTGTTTCAAAAATTATATTTCAAATTAATGTAAATAAGGTATTCTTTTATCGTATAATCACAAAGTTTCCATTCATGAAGATTAACGTACGAGCAAGTAAATCCAAAAGTAGCTCCGCATGTGGTAACTCAAGGCATGCAATTGTTTCACAATTCGTTCTATAAATTATTTCCCTTCTACATCATGTTTAAGCAGTGCTAAAGCATATCGCAATGTCATAAAGAGCCTGAATTTCTATAAGACAACCATCCACACCCTACAAAAATGAGTATAAATCATAAAAATATGAAATTGTGAACACAAGTTGCATAGATAAACTAAAAATAAACTATAATTTTTTTTGCATATAAATAAATTATTTGCATATATAATTTATGTGCATGTGCCATTTCTTAGGGTTGATTTTCTCTGTTTTGGAGGTGGACGTAGATTAGATTTTGTATATATAGTGCGGTTCATCTCTCTCTCTCTCTCTCTCTCTCTCTCTCTCTCATGTACCAAATCGGCCCTCGCTCGTAAGAAAAAAAAAAGAGAAGAATTCTTCCAATAGAATTAGTGTCAACTTCTCTTAAAAGTCTCCTCTACGCTGGCACAGAGGATCAGAAGGATCTCGTGTGATGGTGTCACAGGACCCATCCACTACACCGACATCCTTAATTTATCCAAATCGTGGAGGAATCTACTCTCAACAATTCATTTCCTTTGTTGGTCTCTTTGTTACGCCCTTTTGGTTCAGATCTTGGGTTCTCCTCAGATATGGCAAATCCATCCGAAGCAATTGTTGACAGCGTCGCTGTCTTCCTGTCAAAAATAGCTAGGGGAGGAGCGGCTCCAATAATACCGAAGGGAATAGAGGTAGAAGCAGGGGAAGAAGGGAGAACAACAGCAAGAACAGAAGGAGCAGAGGAGGAAGAAGCAGGGGACGAGATAGACATGGGAAAGAATTAAGAATGATTTAAAATTTCCATTCACCAAAATTCTCTACAGAGCTATATCATTCACCCTATTTATAGGGTTACATGTCGTGACAATTTCAGACTTTAATGGTCAGTCCTAATCACATATTGGTTTCCCAGTACGTAATGTTTCCATTTGTGAAGTGCAAATTGGGTATTATAAGTCGATAATGTTTATTGAAAAGCAGAAAAAGCCTTGCTAATATAGGCAATAGGATGACCCTTCTGTAATAATACTGCTCCCATACCAGTAGCAGAGCATCACAATCTATAATAAATGTTCTGAATAATGTTCTGAGTAAACTTTCTGTAATAGCATGCTAACTCCAAAAATCCACTCAGTTGTTTAATTCCCTTAGGAACTGGCCAGTCTGTAATAGCTTGCACTTTATCTTGCTCCATGGAGACCGTACCCACTGATATCGCATGGCCCAGATATGAAACTGAAGATGTACCAAAAGTGCATTTAGTCCATTTAGGATATAGCTCATTTTGTAGTAGAACTGTCAATACCTCTTGTAGATGTTGTAGATGGGCTGGCCAGTCAGAGCTATAAATCAAAATATCATCGAAGAAAACCAAAACAAATTTTCTTAGAAAAGGCCTAAAAAGGTCATTCATTAGACTCTAAAAAGGAGATGGGGCATTGGTTAATCCAAATGGAAGGACTAAATATTCATAATGCCCCGTGTGTGTTGAAATAGCAGTGTGCTCAATGTGCTCAGGTTTCATCCTGATTTGATGATACCCTGACCATAAGTCTAATTTAGTGAAGCATACTGCATGACCCAACTCATCCTACAGATCTTCAATAATAGGAATTAGATATATGTCTTTAACTGTGTTTTTGTTGAACTCTCTGTAGTCAACACATGCACCAAGATCCGTCCTTTTTTCTGTACCAGTAAGACAAGTAAGACGAAGGAACTATTGATGGGTCGGATAATACCATTCCTCAGGGATTCAGCTAAAGTTTGCTCGATCACAGTTTTGTGGTGAGGTGAATAATGATATGGGGTGAGTGGAATGACCTTAGTTTTATCAATCGGGTGAATAGCATGGTCATAATTCCTTGTTGGAGGCAGGCCTACTGGAAGATCAAGAACTTTCTGAAACTCCAATAGCATTGCGGCCAAATCATCTTTATCAATGTCAGAAATATTCATATGAGGATGTGTTGTAGGTGTTACAACAGTCATAGTAACATGTACTTGGCACAAATAAATGGCCCTGGCAAAAGGCAATGTGGTGGATATGTCTTGCGTCGAAGATAACTGAAGATCCATGTGTGTGATGCCTTGAAGAAGATTGTTGACCCTGTTCAAATTAAATTTCGTGGATAACTTTACAAAGTCCCACTGAATAACCCTTAAAGATTTGATCCAGTTTGAACCCAATAGGATATCAAATGGAGAAGTGTCCATCACAAAAAATTCTAGAATCAAATGCAAGTTGTCAAAATTCATTGGTACTTTGGGGGCAGTAACCCAAAATAGTGCTTTGAATTCCACCTACTACCTTAGCAGATAGCTCTTCAACTGGTTATATTGGAAGGTGAAGTTTTTAAACTACATGTGCATCCAGTAGATTATGTGTAGCTCCTGTATCTATCAGAACCAAAATAGGCTGAGCAGAAATATTACCCACCAATTGCATTGTGGGCTCCGGCTGCAAGAAGCTGTTGTGCATAGCAGTTGAATCAGTTGTCAAGGAGACTAATATAGAACTAAGAGTTGTATCAGAATTCAAAGGTGTAATGTGCATAGAGTTGCTATCCTCGAAAAGCTCTGTTTCCTGAATATGTTCGAAGTCAATCTCGTTATCATCTAGAATACAAACTAACTGCACTGCAAAGGTATGTTGGGGGTTGCATTTGTGTCCCTTTTCCCATTTCTCACCCTTCCGTCTTCTATCACCTAACTGTTCATGGGAATACCGTCGAACAATTGGTCTGCTCACGGTATCATAGGGTTTGGTTGTGTCAGTAGGTGATGAATGTGTGGTCGATAAGGGTAAGTGTCGTGGTGGGAGCACTCTGGTAGAAGACAGTGAAACATGCTTAGTAGCAGCTAGCCTCGCTGCCGCCATACCTTCATCAAGTGTGTGAGGCTTCTGTAACAACACTTCATATCGTAGTTCTTCACTCAAGCCCCTCCCCTAAGAAATGGGTAAGCAAATGTTCATCAGGGACTCCATCAATCTCATCACAAATTCTTTCAAAACTCAACTCATAATCCTCCACATACGCTATTTGTTTTACTTGTCTCAAGTCCATATGTGGGTTTCTCCAATCCTTCTGCCCAAACTTTGTCTCCATGGTATTAATTAATTGCTCCCAAGAACGGAATTGTTGTTCTTTGTACACTCGGCAGAACCATCTCATTGCTCGATCCAAAAAAGAGTATTGAATATGTAAAAGCATTTGATCTTGAGTCAAGTGGTAGTATTTGAAATATAACTCTACATTAAACCACCAATCCTCAAATTTCGATCCATCAAACATCAATTCTAGGGGTTTGGGACGAGGTACTTGAAACATTGGCAGATTATGTGGAGGGACTTTTTAATGGCTGAGGTTCTACACCTTGAACAGAGCTGGTTTAGGTGAAGAAGCTTCCAGTGCGACAAGTCTCTGTGCTACATTCTTCATGGATTGAGACACGGCTTGTTGCACAATATGCTAGATTGATTGCTAGAACATAAGCAACTCGTTAGGAGACATTGATCTTGAATAGCTAGGATTACCCAAGACGGGCTTAGACACCATGTCATGCCCTGTACTCTATACCGTCGAGGTATTGTCCGCTTTGGCCTACCGGACTCACGGTTTTGTCCCTTTCTAAGGGTGATCGGTTACAGAATGGACGGTTTTGTCCCTTTCTAATAGTGATCGGTTACAGAATGGAGGACTTCTCGGGAGGTCACCCATCCCAATACTACTCCCCATTAAGCACGCTTAACTTCGGAGTTCTTTTCAAGAATTGAACCGATACTTCAAAAGGCATCTCGATGATATAGAGTACAAGGTAGCTATATTTGAGGGTGTTACAATCTACCCCTCTTATATAGGCGACTTCCTCATCGCTGGACACATATAGCACACAATCAAACCCCTAAATAGGTAGGATTCTAGAGGTGACCCCTATAGGCTCAAGAGGTGGCTCCCACTATGTAGCACTTTATCCCATTACGGGTTCAAGAGGTGGCTCCTATAGCGTAACACTTTGCCTTGTATGACACTTAGTTCCCACACTTCCGGCTGAGGTATGGCTCTGATACCATTTTGTAACGTCCCGTGCTCTATACCGTCGAGGTATTGTCCGCTTCGGCCTACAAGACTCACAGTTTTGTCCCTTTCTAACAGTGATTGGCTACAAAATTGAGGACTTCCCGGGAGGTCACCCATCCTAGTACTACTCCCCATTAAGCACGCTTAATTTCGGAGTTCTTTTCGAGAATCGAGCTGATACTTCAAAAGACGCATCGATGGTAGAGAGTACAGGACGTGACAGAGTGATATCAGATCGTAGGTTTTTCTAAATCCCTAGGTCATTAAGTCCAAGTTATAGGTTGAGTTGTCCTTGTCAATTACCCTAGAGAAATCCCGTGATATTTGGGTAGAGCCGTGGGCTAACCAATCAAATATGTTTTACCTAAGCTAAAATGATGCCAAGATACGAGTAATCACTGCTTTAAAAATTATTTTGTAGGCTTAGATGGCTGCCAAGCGTGCTCAGTGGAGGGAGATGCAGCGTACCGTCCAAGGATTAACTCAAGCTTTGCAGAGGGTAGCACAAGGTGGAGCTCATCATGGAGTTGGGGACTTACATCGGAGTTTCCAAGGAATGAATCCCCTTAAGTTTAGTGGGTCTACTGACGCGGACGAGGCAGAGAATTGCGTTAGAGAGATGGAAAGGACCTTTAGGGTCATGTAATATACCGATCAAGAGAAGATTTTATTGGGGACTTATTAGTTAGAGAGAGATGCTCAAGCTTGGTGGGAGTCTATAGAAGAATTTTTGCCCAATGATCAAGTAACGTGGAATGAGTTCTTGGAGCATTTTAATGAGAAGTATTTTTCGGAGAGAATCTGAGAAAAGAAGGCTATGGAATTTGCATCTTTGAAGCAACGAAGTCTGTCGGTAGTGGACTATGAAGCGCAATTTTCTAGGTTAGCTCGGTATGCACCTCATTTAGTTTGTACATAGAAGATGAGAGTTAAGAGATTCATGAATGAGTTAAGAGTAGAATTTATTTCTCAGTTGGCACCATTAGAGATCTAAACTTACGCTGAGATGGTATAGAGTACGGGACGTGACACACCAATTTGTTATGCTCTTCCGGTTCAGATCTTGGGTTCTTCTCCAATATGGCAAATTGATCCGAAGCAATTGTCGATAGCGCCACCTTTTTCAAGCCAAAAATAGCTAAGGGAGGTGTAGCTCCAAGAATACCAAAGGGAATAGAGGTAGAGCAGGGAAAGAAGGAAGAACAAGCGCAACAACAGAAGAAGCAGGGGACAAGACAGACATGGAAAAGAACTAGGAATGAGTCAAAATTTTCATTTGCCAAAATTCTCTACAGAGCTATATCATTCACTCTATTTAAGGTCACATATCGTGACAATTTCCCACAAATTCTAATCAAATTCTCATAAAATTCCTAGCAAGTTCACATTAAACCCCTCAACCCAACCAAGTATTCGGTATATCGGTTCCCCACGGCTTATGGATGTTGAGCCGGCTTAACCACCTATAATGCCGCCACACCAGTACAAGTATTGCTTCACATATCACTCTTTGATGAAGCATCAAAATTTGATAGCTTATCCATGAGGGAAGGCTAATTCTCAATAACTTGGCCAACAGGCCTATATATGGGAAGAACTATTGGGCATTTGTGGGGAAGATAGAACTAGTATGGAATATGAATTAGGGTAATCTCAACGTATCCTTGTTACAAAAGAAACTAATAATAATAATAATAATAATAATAATAAGGTAGTACGAAAGAATGAGATGGAATCACACACATTCTTACAGGAGTAACAGTTGGTATGCTTCATAGGAAATGTGCACACTTGTTAAACAAACTAAATGACTTACAATGGGGGTGAACATTATTTGGGTTTAACTTGAAAATCAAATCAAATCGATAATTTTGGTTTAGGTTAAAATTTAAAAAAAATGGTTTGGGTTCAAATCAAACCGTATTAAATTTTTTGATTTGGTTTAATTTTGATTTTTAAGAAATCAAATTGAACCGAATGATCCGAATTTAAGGATATTTATGTCCAAATAATATAAGTGTATATATAACCATTAACCATAATTCAAAAAACTCAACTTAATTCTAAGATTATTTTTGTCAATTTAATATAAATGTATATATAACTATTAAACGTAATTCTAAAAGTCCAACCCCGCTGTCCCGACGAGGTTTCTAAATCTAATGTTATGAAATACGCTTCAAATCATCTTCCATTTAAGTTCTTAATTTTTTACGTGAAAATATCATGGAACTTACTCTTGCAAATTGCAACATTTAATATTATTTTTTAATATTTATTTTATTTGATAGAAATTATTTTACTCTACTTTTTTACACCCTTTTGAATCCAATCTAATATTTCTAAAAGGGGATAAGAGTATGATTCCAACCGAATTAAATCGAACAAAATTGAATTAATTCGATTCGATTTGTTTTGGTTTTAAAATAATTTGATTTGATTTGGTTTACGTTGAACTCTTAATTCGATTTGATTTAATTCAAAAAAAATTATCTTCGAATAAAACCGTGCTCACCCCTAACTTACACTATGATGGAGGAATAAACTTATGAAAAAGGTTTTAGAAATCATAGCATATCAATTTTATAAGGTAACGTACATGCATGACGGTACTAACTTCTACTCTTGATGGCAAATGTCAAAGAATCTCCCTTCCCAGGAATAGAAGAATAATAAAAAGAGAGATGGCAGGAGCGTCTAGGTAATCAGACTCCCTGCAAGCCCAACCACCACCACAAACACAGCTGCATAACTTGATTTCTCCTCAAAAATATCTTAAGTTAGGAAGACTAGCAGCACTTAAAACTTTATTTAACATGCTTATGATGCTTAATTATGTGGTGCCGAACATGTTATGTGGGGGTAAGCGTGTCTGAAAGAGATGCCGGGTGTTTAAGAGTTTTCATGGTTTTTTTATTGTCATTCACCAAGATATTGTTTTTTTGCATTGCATAAGCATGACATATCTAATGTCCACTTCCATGCTGACATATCAAAATGTGATGACCTAAGAACTTTTGACAATGGGTGAAGAGAGAGGCCTCCCTTTCTTTACCTTGCCTCGTATAATATGTTTCCAACATGTACACTTTAGAACATGAGAGGCTCCTTGTATATTTATGGTGTGTACTATTTTTAATTTTTTTCTGAAAATTTATTGGAGTGACCTCCAAGATATTTTAACTTGAGTTATAAGTCACGTCATTAATAGATTATTTAAAAATAAATAAAAAATCACATTGAATAAATAATGTTAGATCTATTCTTTTAAGAATCGATCTGTTTTATTTATTTATTAAATAATTAGATGATGACGTGACTTACGTCTTGAGTTACGATACTTTAGAGGTCACTCTATTTTTTTAAAAAAATTAAAAGTATTACACATCTAGAGTGTGACGGACATCCAGAGTGTACGTCAATACTTTCTCTTGTAACAAAACTACAAATGATCACCGAATTGCAATAGCTACCTCTCGCCACAAAGCACACGTACGTAATATAGAACTCCAAAGCTGTACGGTTCAAGGCATCCACTGTCATCCCTGTTTCCTCGAACTAAACAGTGTATTATATATATATATATATATATATAAGAGGAGCCACTTTACATCTACGAACAGAAGGGAGAGAATTATTATTTCTGGATTCCTGTTTAATGATCTGTCGTTCGTCCTTTCATGTAAGCTCATTAAATGATCACTCGGGGGGAACAACATTGGTGGTAGTTCTAACTTTTGATAAATATAAGTAGAGGCGGCCAAGACTTTATTGGTAACACACTGATGAGGGGTCTAGAGATTCCCCCAACAGTTGATGCCTTTGATAGATTTCTCTCTCATGCCTATGGCCATTACCTTTGGTAGATTACACAAAAAATAAAAATCACATAAAGTTTTTATCCTGAATTTACATTTACGTGCAGCATACGCTTGTCATGTGAATTCAAGTCGTGTACGTTCTTTTGATAAACTTTCGTCAAAATATTCATACGATATTTTATCTCATTCTTCGTCACTCCTCGAGAGATTTTAACAATACGCTAACAAAAATGACGATAAGAGCAAGATTTGTCGGATCATGTCGCGTTGGCCTGAGTTGACCAACTTGTAATGTACTACAAAGAATCTGATACATATTATATCAATGATTTTAAATAAAAAATATTTTAAAAAAAGATTTAATTGAGCGATTCCATCTCATGTTGACCCGTATCATACTACGATGGATTTGGGTCGATACGTTGAAATATTAAGTAAGAACATGCGTGACATTTATTCAGGTAAGAAGGATATACATACAGATGAGAATCTATCCTAAAATTTCACATAATTTCACTTTTAACATGGATTCAATCTAACTAATAAGATCCATGCTGAATCTGAATCAATATCAATTACATCAGCATGACTATTCTTCCCCAACTATAACCGATCACAATTCTGGGCGGTTGAGACGCAAGGGGTGTCGACAAAACCCTTATGATGAGGTCAGACAACTGTTCCCTCCATCATACGGCCACTTGAGGATGCGACACGTTGCGAATCAGAAGGCACGGAGGGCGTCGACATTCTGCGGAGTGCGGACGCCCCTATGCAGGTCCCCGTCCACCTCACCCTCTTTCTTTTTTAACTTCGAAAGAAAAAGAAAATTAAGGAAAAGTCCCCGTCGCGACCACGAAAGTACAGACTTTCCGGGAGGTGTAAAAAAAAAAAAAAACTCAGAACAAAATGGCTGCCGGTGTGGCCGCTGTGTGCCTCCTCCAATCAGAAGCGAGTTTGGGGCCCCGGACCGCCAATTAAACAGTGGGGTGTGACGTAGAAAGTTCACAATGCCAACAGTCGTACGAGTAATTGTTTGGGGCTTGCCAGCGTCAGCGAAAGCAAGTTGACGAGTAGGACGCAACCATGAACTAATACGAACAAAACCATGGGTTTTTTTTCTCGTTAGTTTAATTTAACTGTTTTAAAAGACGGGGGTCGGGGAGGGGGAGGTGGGACAGCTGGAGAAGGCAGCCGGGTTTTTATTTATTTTATTTTATTTTATTTATTTAATGGCTGCAAGAATCAGAAAGCGATTCCGCGGGGATCTCGTTCTGCCGCTCTCTGTTTTTTTGCTAGTATTTTATCTTTGATGCGGAGTTGTGGAGGCAGGTATAGTAGTCTTGAAATTTATGGGGGAATTGGGAAGTGATGTGAGATGAGATTGGG
Source organism: Amorphophallus konjac (assembly GCA_022559845.1). Lineage (NCBI taxonomy): Eukaryota > Viridiplantae > Streptophyta > Magnoliopsida > Alismatales > Araceae > Amorphophallus > Amorphophallus konjac. The sequence continues at coordinate 238,223,311 of CM040117.1, read as the reverse complement.
TAGTTTTAGATGATCAAGATGGATTATAAGTTTAGTTATCAAAAAGATTTTCATTCATTGAAGTTAGGTAAGATACGGTCGGACTAATGTTGATAAAATTTTGTTTTTCTTTAGATTTATAATTAATTAAAGCTGGTCTTCCATTTCCAACATCCTTGAAAATTGATTTTAAGAGTCTATTTGATAATAGAATGAGATGAATTATGACGAATTATTTACGGGTGGATGACTTATTCAAATTTAAGAGTCATACTGTATCACTCAAGGTCGGATAAGGTTAAGACTTTTAATCTAGAGTCAGCTCATTTCACCTTACTAATTCATAGGAATGTACTACCTGATCTTGGATAGTATAGGTATCAAATTAAAAATATTAAAATCTAAGAATAACTCGCTCTGAATCCACCCGAGTTAACTCACTCTGAATCCTTTTCCCCTCAGAGAGTGGATTTTTATGTAACAAGGTGGATTAGAAACCTAAGTTAAAGTCTCATTACTTAAATAATATATATCAGGGCCAATCTTTGCATGTGTAAGTCCTTACAAAAATAGTGTCAAGTTCCCAGGGACAAAATCCACTCATTTTATCATCATTTCTACAATTCTGAAAGAAACTGAACAACAGGTAATTGAATGATCTCTCACTTTCATCTCTCTCTCCCATGTGCACCGTATCCAGAACATAGTAAATTACAACATTTTGCAGTGTTTTTGGAGAATAAGATATGAGTTCGTTTTTTTTCTCAAAAAAAGAAAGAAATCTTAGGTCTGGGGATGGGAAAATTTATGAGTCAAGTTTCCAAATCCGAGAACAAAATGTCTTCCTAACGGTTTATTTTCCTGAACAATTAATCTTGGGATAATAGCTTTTTGCATGAAACGAAGGGAAAAGGATGCATGAGAATCCGGGCTGGGGATCTTGCAGAATATTTCAGAATATCTCCCCGGTTCCGGGGGGATCACGTACTTGACCGCTTGCCCCCCACGCCCGGATGCTTTGTATATGTTAAGCTCGCCAATCCCCACGCGTTCATCCCCTCCAATTTTTAATTCCTTTTTTACCGACTAAGAAGGTTCAGCTGTTCTTCTTGGAACACGTCCCCTTCCACCCCCACAGACCCCTCTCTCTCTCTCTCTCTCTCTCTCTCTCCTCCTCCTTGGGGTGTCTCTGGAATGCCACCTGCTTTGTGACCTCCCATGTAGTTGACTTGGGCCCTCATGGGCGTGCTGGAATGAATCTGCTGATGACGGTTGCTGCCGGAGGCAGAAAACGCAGATTCTAGCTAGTCACAGTTTGTCTTGGCGTCTACGTTGCTAGCCTCCCTCCACCCACGGCAGTGGTAGGGCAGCGCCACAGAACAAGGGTGCCCTGTGCCACCGGGGTTGAGGAGGGCCGTGGCGCCTGGTTTGGGTGGTGGGGACGGGAGCGGCGCAAGGCTCCTGAAGCTTTGTAGGGGGGAATCTGCAGTGAGTGGGTGGGTTATTCTCAGGGCACTGAGAGGGAAAGCAAGCAAGTGGGTTGAGCAGGATTTAACCCCTCCTGCGTGGTTGAGGTTGGTCTTGTTGATCTCCTCCCTCTGGGTTTCCCTTCACATCCCTGCCTGTTTTTATTCTCTGGGGGCTGTTCCATCTGTGATGCAGAGAGGAAAGCTGGGAGCTTTTTCCATTTACTGCCCTCCTGATTTAGCCCACTTGAGAATGGTGGTGGTGGGTTTGTGAGTCCCTCCCCCCTTCTGCTGTCACTTCTTTTTGGCAACATGGGTTGATTTATTCTGTTTCCCGTACCTTTCCTTTTCCTTTCTTTTTTAACACCAAGGTGAGGAGATTGTCGGAGCCTTGAAGGAGGAGATTTGAATCCATTTGTTTGTTAACTTCCACTGGTTCTTCGATTCTTCGGCTTTTGTACCGAGGTACTCGGCTCTTGGTTCTTCTGATAGTTCTTATTACAAATGGAGTAATATACCCAGTTGCTTTTGGCATCTGTACTGCCTTCTTCTGCGCTGTTCTTGTCTTCTTGGCATGGAGTGCTGAAGATATTGAGCAATGGAGGATGCTGCCCCTCTCCCGGACCTCTCAGATGCATCAGTCGATTTGGATCTCATGGACGAGCTCTTTTCAGAGGACGTCTGGCTAGGAGCTCCTGATCTTGCAGACCTCCTGCAACAAGGTGCATCTGCTCCTCGCACTCCCTTTGAACCTTCATACTTTCTTCCCCCATTTAAGATAGAGAACAGGGTCCTCAACCCTAGCCATGGACGACATGCCCAAAGCCCTCCTGCCAAGACGACAACTTCTCCCAGGATTCCACTCCAAGCTGAGGCAGACGTGGAGAAGAACATGATGGGAACTCAGCTCAACCCATTCACTAGTAGAGGTTTTCCTCCTTATTCAGCCCAAGCGTATGAGCCTGGGAAGTCTAGGACAAGCACAAGTTGGGGTCTTGAGCCAAAGGCAAGCTCAGGGCCCTGTTCTTCACTGCAAGAGAGACTAAACCAGGCTCTTAGTTCCATCAAGGATTCCCATGGAGATGGTGATGTTCTTGTCCAGATATGGGTGCCCATCAAGAAAGGAGACAGGCATGTTCTTACTACATATGGTCAGCCTTTCTCCCTGACTCCCAACTGTCACAGGCTTATAAATTATAGAGAAGTCTCAACAGATTACCAGTTCTCAGCTGAAGGGAACTCCGGCGAGGCGCTCGGCTTGCCAGGAAGAGTTTTCTTAGGGAAGCTGCCTGAATGGTCTCCAGATGTTCGATACTTCAGCAGACATGAATACCCTCGGGTTAATTATGCTCGGCACTTTGATGTGCGTGGTTCTCTTGCCCTTCCCATATTTGATCGCGGTAGCCGGACCTGCTTGGGAGTCATAGAGGTGGTGATGACCACTGAGAAGATCAATTACCGTTCTGATCTTGAGCACATCTGCAGTGCCCTTCAGGTGTGGTTCTTTGGGTCTTATTCTGCCTTTCAAATTAGTCCTTACATTACTTGATGTCGTATGTACTTGTGAACAATCATCATAACATCACTGTTGTCACAAAGTCCTATCCTACTAATCTGGGAAAATTATGATGTGCATGGAAAAATTTGCAAATTCATCTCAGTATGTTTGTGTTAAACATTCCTTCCCAAGATTATCTTGATATCAGGTCTCAGGCAAAAATGGAAATTTGCACCGAATTCTGCAATAAAATTTAAGTTTAATTGCGACATCTTTTTCTAAGTTAATTGTGCCATTGCAGGCTGTTGATTTGGGTAGCACTGAAGTACTGAGTGTCCCACATGTAAAGGTTAGTACCTAGCGACTCTTCTGGTATAGGGAAGGTAGGAAGAATAAAATTTCATGTTGGTGACATGATGTTTTATGTTTAATATTTTAGTCCAGTTCTCCCTCTGAAAAGTGGGCAGGGTTCTTTTGGTCCAGATGAAAAGTGATTCCTACCTGGCTGCTTTGCCAGAGATATCAGCAGTCTTGAGAGCAATCTGCCACCGTCATGGGCTGCCACTAGCACAGACCTGGATGCCCTGCATCCAGCAAGGTAAAAGCGGCTGTCGCCATTCCGAAGAGAACTACAAGGATTGTGTCTCTACTGTGGATGCTGTTTGCTTTGTGAACGACCCTTCTCTTGCCAGCTTCCATGGGGCATGCTCCGAGCACCATTTGCTGAGAGGCCAAGGTGTCGTTGGTAAAGCATTCATGACAAACCAACCCCGCTTTACATCTGATATCACTGCTTTGTGCAAGACAGAATACCCTCTCTCTCACCATGCTAGAATGTTCAGATTGCGGGCCGCGGTGGCTATCCGCCTGCGAAGTGTCGACACTGGAAAGGCCGATTTTGTACTAGAATTCTTCTTGCCTATGGACTGCCTTGAGGGTGAAGAACAGAGGGTGATGCTTAACTCATTGTCCACCACTATGCAGCAGGTTTGTCAGAGTTTGAGGGTGGTCACATCGAAAGAGCTAGAAGTTGAAACTGTTTTACAAGAAAATGAGCAATTGCCTTCAAATGCGTTGTCTGGAAGGCACTTATATGGAGAAAATGGGAGTCAAGATAAGGGTTTAGTGGATTTGGCTCCTATCATGGGAGTCTCTCATCCAGAACCATTGACTGCAAATGCCATGGAGTCTCAACCAAAGGAGAAAAGTATACTGCTCCCTGCTTATGCATCATTGGAGTTTGACAAGCAGGAGATGCAAGGATTCAGTGTGACAAATTACTGTGGTAGACCTGGCATAGAGTTCACTGAGGGCAAAGCATTATCAAAGTGCAGCCAAGATTTAGGTAAAGATAATATTGAATGTGGGGATTCTTTTAGTGGTGAACCCAGCTTTTCCAGCAGAGGCAAGGCAACAGAGAAGAAGCGTACAAGAATGGAGAAAGTGATCAGCTTGCAGGTTCTTCAGCAATACTTTGCCGGTAGCCTAAAAGATGCTGCAAAGAGCATTGGTGGTAGGTACCATTTCTGAACATTTGCAGCTTTGTGCCTTTGCCAAGTTACTTTCAGCATGTTATTTCTTTTAATTTCTATTTAGACGCCAAGTAACATTGAATTGTTTTGGCCTGGTCCAGTAAAGTTGTGTAAAGCATTTGTGTAATAAAGTGAAACATGGCGAAAATTTAATGTGCAACGTAAGTCGGTCCGTGTTTTGTGGGGTATATAACCCAAGCACATCTTGGAAAGGCCATTGTTCAGGGGATTATGAAAGCACTCTGCCCATGCGTAGTAATATAAAGAGGTTCACATGCATCATAATTTAGAATGTTGACCAGATGAATGCCATTTTCCCTCCCGTAGGCAGATCAATGGACATGATCTCAATGTTGATAAGAAATACATATAGTAGACATTGGTTAGACAGCTCAATTGACATAATCTCACAGTCAATAATAAATGCATAGAATAAATATTGTTAGCTAAATTTCTTGCTTCAGGTTTTCAGGAATCACTCAACAGATTGCCTTCCAAGTTCAGTGTTTGCATGACAAGCTAACTGGTTACCTTCTCTTCTGATCCTACATCGTATGTGGTTATTGGAAGCTATTACCATGGGGATATCATATGATTAAGATTGTCCCCATAAACCTGCTGCTGGAGTGACTGTGTCAATCCTTGCTTCCCTCCCAGTCTATTGGACTCAGATGAGAATTATTGTTTCTTGGCCCCTGCTACTACTTCAGAACGCTATCCTTTTTATCCATTTTCAATGAATTAAGAATCTGTCATGGTTTTTAAAATAATGTAAGACTTACCTTCATGATGCCTCTATCAAAGGGATATGTTTCACAAACTCTTATAAATGCTAAATGCAGTTCTTTATCCCTCATAATTCTGGTACCATCTGCTGGCGCACGATCTAAGCCACATGATCCATCAGAGACTTATGTCCCAACACTGTGAATGACCTTGGAGAGTGAGGTAGTCTCTTTCATACAGCTTGGGCAACATGTGGGGCATTATGCTGGTTCCAGTGATTTTATACAGAGAAGAGGACAGAATATGCTGTTTGTTCCTTGCAACGTAGTTCACCTGGACTCACATATAATTAAGGTTGTAGAGAGAACTGTACCTTGATACTGTCATATCAAAATGTTTTTTTCAAGTCTCTTTGTTAAGTCACCAGATCCATGAATTATTTTTTGATTACATTTCTTCTTAAAATACCCTTTATCCTGCTTTAACATCATCCATCTTGCATTGTTGATTTCTGATGGATCGTCCAAACCTTCTGGTGTAACAGTTTCTCAATTTGCTTTGACTACTACTCCTAGTCCCCTCCTAAGATGGGATTGCGGCACCCCACCTCATCTCTTCATAGGAACTTCAGCTTTAGGAGATTCTTCTAATCAGCCCCCCTCCCGATTTCAACAATGTTACACTAGTGCATCAATATGGCAGTAAATTCTATCAAATTTATATTGTCAATCATGAGTAGGTTTCTAGAGAAGCCCATGGGAGTTGTTGAAATATCAGTAATTTCTAAGATTGACTGTACTGTCATTACCAACATACTTTCCCAGTTCATCTTGATGGCCAGTTGGCAGGTACAGGAGATATTCTTGTCATCGTCATGCCAGCTAAAATGTGGGCTATAGCCGGTGGGGTAATTTTAAGACTTTGAATTACAAATGCTAAGCCACATTCATAATTGAACATGAAACTTACTGGGTTAACTACAGAATTTCATTGACAAACTTAGGATGCGTAATCATTAAGAGGAATTGGAGAAAATAGTTGTGAAGGCTTTTTTCACTCGGAGGACAGCTCATGCTCCAAAACTTATGTCTTTTCCTTCTGGCAGTGGTGCGGGGATCAGTGTCTCGGTGGTTTACCATGCCCCTGTTTACCCTCCAATTTATGGCCGAAACCGAGTCCGAAACCAACACTGTCATCCCTGTTATGAAGAGGAAGACATTTCTGTTTTGGCCGCATATTCCTTTGAATTCTTCTGCAGAGCAAAACACAATCAGTAGACTGTGTTCGTCATCTTCCAACTAGGGGAATATTTCATTTGAAAAAGGAGTCAGCAATAAATGCCTCAGGTCACCTGTCCCCATGTTGCTATATTTATTGTCACGATTAATATGATAGTCTCAAATGGCACATAAGCAGTATTACAAAAGCATTTGGTCCATGCTGATGTTTGCATTTGTTCTTTTCTTGGTCAGCATATGCAAGATTCATGACATTTTACCCAGCATCTAAATGCTATATTTATATTACATGCTGTTCAATTGCAGTATGCCCTACTACTCTCAAAAGGATATGCAGACAATACGGTATTTCTCGTTGGCCTTCAAGAAAGATCAAGAAAGTAGGACATTCTTTAAGAAAGCTGCAAGTGGTGATCGACTCCATCCAGGGTGTTGATGGTTCTTTTCAATTAAGCTCCCTGTATACAAATTTTCCTAAAGATGGTGGCTCAGATATGTATACTCAAAAAGAAGCTGCAGGGAGCACAGTTTGCATCCTGAAGCAGGAAGATATTCCAGAGTCCTCAAATGCACAACATGGACCATTCCCCACCCTTGCTTCTGCATCGAATTCCCTTTCTTCATCTTGTAGTCAAAGCTCTGGTTCTAGCCATTGTTGTTCCAGTAGAACAAACCAGTTTGGAGATGCTATGAAGATTCCAATAAAAGAAGTGCCTCATGAAGACCAGAGTGGTATGCTTAAGAGAACACATAGTGGAGTAGAGCTGTATCATTCAACTCAGCAGGCACATAAGACTCTGGCTAGGTCTCAAAGCCTCAAGTCTTTTGGTGACAATCATGGCTGCGAGAGCCTGTCTCCTTCATGTCAGAAGTGTGTACGTGGCCTACTAACGGTAAAGGCCATATATGGAGAAGAGATAATTAAATTTAGATTGCAACCCACCTGGGGTTTCCACGAGCTAAAACAAAAGATTGCCAAGCGGTTTAACATCGGTAATGCAAATTCAATGGTTCTCAAATATTTGGATGATGACTCTGAGTGGGTCTTGCTCACATGTGATGCTGACCTGCAGGAATGCACTGATATATACAGGTCAACAAGCATCCATACGATCAAAATTTCTGTTCACCATGTTGCTCAGCTCAGGGCCATCTCCTTGGGGAGTGGCCCTTGATGTTTCTCATTTTATATAAAGCTTCTGTAAGACAAGGCCATCCAGAATGAATGTTATCTGGTTTCACCTGAGCATGGATGCTACAGGCAGTCTCACAGGACAAGAAATGCAGGTCAGAGAAGAGGAAGTACCTACCAAAAAAAACTAGGGTTCAACTATGAGAGATGATGTACATCAAGGATGTTGGCTACAAGCTCCATGACTAACACATCTTGGGCATTGGTGTTCCTATGACAGTTTGGATATCTTCTAACTTCATTTCATGTTGGGGTTGTTAGACATAGGTTGCTACAACATGATTTGTGGGAGCTCATTGAGTTTTGAGATTTTGGGTATTGGCAATGAACAAAGTTTGTGAACATAATAACCACAGGTTTCCACATGTGCATGCAATGCATCCATATGAAGTACCTAGAAGGTAGGAGTCCTATGATCTTCCACAGCTTTCTGTTCATCTCTCTTTGGTGATTTTGACAGCAAACCACCTTACTTGAAAAGTTGTCCCTTGCAGGTTGAGACGCAAATAAGGTGATGAATATTGGGGATGTTGGCCAAAAATACTTCAAAGTGGCTATTCGCGTTCCAAGTGATTGGGAAATTCTCTATCAGGTGAAAGTGGGATCAATTCAATTGGGCTGTTGATCCTGTTCGGTTGGATTGGAGAAGCTGTTCTTTCCCTGACAACATCAAGAAAGTAAGCATGCCCCAGCTAAGGGGAAGTAGAGATGGTCTTTACGTGTAAATAAGTATATTTCTTTCTGTTTGTTCTTATGGAGATCTGAGAGTTTCCCGCAGCTCACACCCATTAGAGTATACGAGGGTCCTGGATGGTCCTGGTTAAACCCAATTTGCCCTGGGTTGTGGTAGGTTCAAATGGTTTGAGAGCCGGGAATCTTACTATGTGTGATTTCAGGAGGGAGGATTTTCACATTAAGATTTATCTGTACATTAAAATTCCCCCCCTCAATTCATTGAGAACAAGCTAATGTATTATGAATTTGTCAAACAGCAAGGTATTTCAGTGTACAAAATTTGAAAAGGGTGCTCCATTTTCAAATACAGATCGATCAGTGTTCTACATTATGGGGGGTTTTGGTTGCTGCATCAAACACATCTATGAATGCACTATTGATATTGAGTGTCTATTATATATTCTATCAATGTCAATATTCTTATGCTACAAGAGTTTAGTATTATGCTAAATTTAATACGGGTTCAAACCCTCTTTACTCTTATGTTAGTATTAGTCTTGATATCCAATACTCTTAAACTATTAATAATACAAGAAGTAAACTGTATGAAATTAGTACTTCATGCGAACAGGGCATCAGAGACGTGCTTCGAAAGGCAATCATTGTCGGAAAGCCGAAACCTTTCTGCCATTGATCAGTAAAATTATTCTGCCCCTGAAGTTTGATATAGGATGCTCTCTTTCCTTCTGGCCCTAGGATGTACTACTCCCATGGCCTTCATAAAAAATGGCTTGCAGCTGGGACTAGCATATCAAGGAACAATCACTGTAACGATTCAGAAATGAGCACATCTTCCAGTGAATTAACCTGCGGAACTCTTCATTTTATTCCATTGTGGCCACCTCCGTATGTACAGATTTTCTTTAGCAATCTGTACAATATTGTGTCCTGCTAGGACTAGTGCTGTTAAGGTTGCCCTGCTGTTTCCTCATCATGACTTCTCTTTAATTAGCAGTTTATGAAGGGGCTAGGTTAAAAGGCCTGGCTAAACATATGGAACTAAGCATCTGCTTCCGTTTATATACCAAGTAAGGAAAAAGATTTTGATAATAACGAGAAACGCAATATGCACGAGAGGGGAGGGATGACGGCCATGCACTTCTTATCCCGAGGAAGGTGGTCAGCTTCAGGATGACTCCCATGCAGTACTGTATCCCTCTTCAATTAGTCTATCTATGAAATATGGAATCAGTTATTCCCATACCTTTAGCTATTTAATTTAACCTCCGCTTAAATTATTTTGCCGACGACAAGTCATTGGACTTATTAAGCTATGTGAATAGTAAGAACTCAAGACCTGCTTGGGTGGTTCACCACCTCCTCCCACAATGGAGAGGTCATGTTGCAGACGTCAGACTGTTAGTTAACAGGATCACCTGCCTTCGATTTATGAAAAATTACGAAATGTCGATTTTAAAACTTGATTCCCCCAATTGCCCTCCCTGTATTTCCCCTTGGTCTCATATTACTAGAATAATTTAACCAAAAAAAGAAGAAGAAGAAGAAGAGAGTAACAAACGAGGTATATATAAATATGCAGAGCATGATAACAACCATATTGAAAGATGCATATACAAAAGAATCGGCCGGATTGTGTTTGTCTTGTTCTACCAAAGGTGAAGCAACATACCTCCAACACGCATCAAATAATCCACAGAGAAGGCCATGTAATAGCTGTCGTCTTGAAGATGCATGGAATGCCAGGGAAACGACTCCTGTTCTGATAATATTCTAAGCTCTCGAGAGAGGCGCCATTGTTACGCACCTCCAAAAGGTGGGAGTTGCAACCTCGACGTTAGTGCGCGTCCCACTACAGTAAGAGCGCGGACAAACGAAAATGGAGGCCTATAAAATATTGGTGAAGCCGGAAGACAAGCTCTAGTGGCTGGGGTGAGGCGTGCATCCACCCACCATGATCAGGGCCCCTACTTGGATCTTCTTGTGTCCATACCTGCCGATCACTTAATCAAATTGGGGTTTTTTCATATTCTAGGCCTGGTACGTATATTGTAAGGCGTTAGAGATGAATTGCTATGATGTCACTCAACGTACAATTATCCTTTGATTGCTTCAGCGTGTAGTAAGTACTATGCGAAATTTGGCACAATGGAACCTATCCCAAGTCCCACGTTATTCTCTCTCTCTCTCTCTCTACTATCAAACTTAAATGTTTCAGTTGAATGAGCTAATAACTTTCCGATAACAAGGTCTGGGGTTATATTTTTTATTTACATGTTTTATGCTTGCTATTATCTATGAGAAAGGAATGTACTACGTACGATGTTCCTTGTTATTCTATGCTTTATACTTTTGAGTTGAATAACCCAATAACTTAAACTATTATTTGTTCGACGGATGTTGATAACCTCCAAGTAATAACTAATATGATCACAATGCAAGACATACCTTTGCAGCGAAATCTATGGATCCACTTAGTATCATGGAGGCAGAGGAATAGACTATCAGAGTCTACCCACCCCTTATGACTCATGCTTTAAGATTCTAAAGATGGTGATAATGTCCCCTTGAAGATGTAGCCAAGACTGTCGGGGGAAGACAGCTCTCCCATGCACTCTATGCGTAGTGGTTCCTGATCCTCTTTGGAGCGCTATGGACCTCTCCTCCCTTCTTACTTGCAGCATAGAATAGAGAAAGAGGAAGAGGAATAGAAGGAAAAGAAGAGAGAGAGAGAGATGAAGGGAAGCAATGGCGGCCTTCTTGGGTCTCTCTCTCTCTCTCTCTCTCTCTCTCTCTCTCTCTCTCTCTCTCTCTCTCACAAACAAACATACACACACAGGGAGAAAGGGGGTGGCGCTCTCTCTAGGGTGACCTCCTCTCTTGGGCTCTCTTTTCTCTCTTGTAGCAACAACCTCTCAACTCCCCCGCACCCAACCTATTTATAGAGGGTACTCCAAGGTAGAGTTGGAGAGGGAGAAGCCAAGCAGAGGTCCGCGTGAGATTTAGAAGGGGGCTCGCCCTTGGAGAAGGAGAGCGGCAAGTGCAGCAACGTCCCAGTGGGACTAGGAGCAGCCTGAGTCCCAATGGGACTTGGAGAGAGGCGAACTGATCTCGACCTATTCCTGGTGGGAGTGCAAGTCCTAGTGGGACTTTGGATCGTGAGGGGATGAAACCTCCTCCCCTCCGCCATGCATGAGATTCCATGGGACGTGGGATCCTTGCATGGGCAGGGCGGCGCGTAGCCTACTCCCATGCATGCACGCGTGGCCCTACATGGGTTGCCCTAATAGACACCCAATGCTTAAGAGTCTCGGCCCATTTACTAACAACGAAAAAAAACTACCATATAACATTGATAGAGAAAGAAGACAATGATGAATGCTCGGTCTATTTGATTTTTTTTTTAATGGTAATTGCTCAGATGGATGCATGGGCATTTAGATACCCAAGCTATAGGCTAGCCCTAAGTTAGGAATCCTGTGAGGTGAAGCCATTGTGACTTTTTAATTGGAATTGGGTGGCATTTTGTGAGGGTCTGGGAGAGTGCTCCAAGTTCACATTTAATTATGTGAACATTATCACACCATTGCAGCAGGAACCTCTTTAACTTAGTTAGCATCCCCCCTTCCTTTGTTTCGGGGAGTAATAGATTCAAATTTTACCTTCCCTGATTGTATATATGACAGTATAAGAGGAGGGATTTAACTCGTGAATTTGTGAGGGCCTATATCTTAATGTTCCTCTAAGATTGATGGGACCCATGTTAAGATCCGGAATAGTCATACATACAGGCAGAAAAAAAAAATCTCTATCTAGGAGAAGTATTTGAGAGATTGTACGTACGTTCTAAATTTGTAAATACCCTTTAAAAAAAGGGGAATGTGCAGAAGGTAAACTTCATGAAATCTAACAAGGGAAGTGGGGCATGCATGTGCACGTTTCTAAAGTCGAACAAACATATGCATAATGTTTGGAAGTCTAAGCACGTACATTAATTGAAACTCAAGTGTCCATTTCTTTGTTGTAAAGGTAGCGGATATAGATAACATATATAGGCATCTGAATCAGACTTAGATTTGAAAGAGGAACTTTTACCTATACCATTTCCATAGACTCTAAAAAGGAAGAAATTGTTTGCCACTTCCCATTTCCCATACACACCAAGACTATTCTACATATCAAAACTATTATTATATATATATTTCGGCTGTGTTTGAAAATATAACTTGTAAGAACATATATATGAGACAATTTCAGGACAAAAATGTGGACGAAGACTCAAGATTCCGGGTCCAAATCTCTGCACCCAAATAAGATCTCTAGTCTTAAAACTTACATCCTTAAACCTTTTATAATATCTTGGCTGCTGCACAGATGATGTGGTGTTTGCATCGATCGACCATCTCTCTCTTCAGCTCTGAATTTTTCAACGACCCCATGTTTTTTGAATCCTGAAAGTATATGTCCAAGCATTCTTTTTCCCAAATAGCAATTAATGCTTTATGTAACACCTTGGTTAATTACATAAGGTTGTGGACAACAATATTCCACGTGCGCTCACCCGAGAAAGTTCATAAGGCTTCACAGTTCACATGGTCGTTGGATTTTCCTTTTCCTTCCCAGCAGTCTTCAAACAAGGGAACAGTGGCAGAATAGTTCGTCTACAGTCGAGAGAGAGAGAGAGAGAGAGAGAGAGAGAGAAAGAGAGAGAGAGAGAGAGAGAGAGAGAGGAACATACAAAAATATACCTCTATTCAGGGTTTGCCGGATCGGTCGTACCGGCCGTCCCGATTTTTTGTCGATACGGGATGATACGGTTATGTTCCGCTCTGTACCGTACCAATTTAAATAACCTTTATATATATGTGATATAAAAATAATATTTGAATGAATTTTTAATTTAGCTGATTAAATAGTTTCACCGAAAATTTGAACCACCGCGGCTCGAATCTCACTTTCCATACATTTTTACGTAATTTTTACCTTAAATTTAACCTTGTAGTTAAAAAAAATGTAAACAAATACTTTTAACGCAGTTCGAACCCCCAACCTCGCAGTCAACCGTGATAAGTTCTCAACCAACCAACTTACATAATTATTTTGATGTAAAAAAATTATAAAAATATATATTATGTCCCGGTTGCGTCTCACGTACCGGTCGTCCCGATCTTTGGCAGGGACGGTCCGGGACGGACGGTTCAACCCGTCTCGAAACGATTTGTCAAACCCTGCCGCTATATTGTTAACGGGGTGTTTTCAAAGATACTCTTATAATCTACTGTATTTATATTTATATCCCTACTATTTTAAATATTAAGAATGTGCACATGTAGCTTTTCAGCCAAAACAGCGTGAATTCGAACAGGATATGCCAGGAAGATTCCACGAGAAAGGCTATCTTTCAAAAAATGCGCGCAGGGAGTTATCTCCGCTAACAACGGTCGATCGTGACGAAAACATGTGTAACTTTGCTTTTAGATTATTGTAGGGATGTATAGGATAATGCATTAACTCTGAGGATATAAATTTAATAGATCACGAGATTCACCGACAGTATATTTGTGAAGGTCTGTCGTTAATGTTACTTACGTCCCAGAGTTAATACTCTGGAAGTCTGGATGTGTAGGCTGTGTAGCAAGGGTGAGGTGTCACGCATGCCACACTTTAGTTAAGATGGTTTTTTAGGATCCACTCTAAGAAAAAAAATAACTCTTACAGTGGATCGCAAAAAACTATTTTGTTTAACTCCTTAATGCAGTTGGACTAATAAAATAATAATAATAGAGTGCAAGATATGTAACTCATCTTTTTGGCATATCTAAAAATGGAACAAGTATTATTATTAGTCTATATATGTCGGAGTGCCACGTCCACCTTGGGCGTCAAACCTGCCCGTTTGAAACGTGACGTTTTGGATGGTTGAAAAAAGTTTCCGAGGGCCCAGTTACGGGTCCTCCTGGTTGTGGACTTGACCGCAGCTAACAGCTGACAAAGACTACGCAATATAAGCGTGCCCTTATTAATGATTCGTGACAGCAAAAATGGGATGGCATGATTAGGGGTGAGTATTATTCGGGTTTAACCCGAAATTCAAATCGAATCGAATGATTTGGTTCGGTTTGATTTGGGTTGAAATTTAAAAAATTTTGGTTTGGGTTCAAATCGAACCGTATTAAAAAATTTGGTTTGATTTGATTTTGACGTTCAAGAAATCGAACAAAACCAAATCGAACCGAATAATCCGAATTTAAGAATATTTTTATCAAATTAATATAAATGTATATGTAACTATAAATTCGAATTTAAAAAAGTCCAATTCTCACCATTCTAATGGGGTTTCCGACTTTATGAAATAGGTTTCAAATCACCTTCTATTTTACTGTAACCGAACTTCTTAATTTCTTATGTGAAAATATTATGGAGCTTGTTCTTACAAGTTACAACTTTATATGTTATTTTTTTAATATTTACTTTATTTGGTAGAAATTCTTTTACCCTACATTTCTCTAATGTTGTTTGAATCCAATCTAATTTATAAAATGGGAGATGAATATGGTTCAAACCAAACCAAACCGAACCAAACCGAATTAATTCGATTTGGTTTGGTTTGGTTTCAAACTAGTTTGGTTTGGTTTGGTTCGGGTTGAAGCCTTAATTCAGTTTGGTTTGGTTTGAGAAAATTTCTCTTCAAACCAAATCAAACCAAACCGTGCCCACCCCTAGGCATGATCGACATATCTCTGAGTTGCACGAGCGGGTAAAATTAAGTTGGCGGGACACGATCACACCAAGATTTTTTAAATCGATTCCATACGGAGTGAATTATCCGCATTGAATCAATCGGTATGATCGATCTATGATAATCAATCGATACATAATTTATATTTTAAATATTTTAACTATTATTTTATATTAAATATAATTTTATAAATAATTTAGTTAAAATTATTTTTTAAAAAAATTAAGATTTAAATTCAAAACATATTAATGATATTATTTTTTATTATTCTTTAAAAAATAAACTAAAAAACATATGACACGTGAGATTTGAATCGTTTACTCCACCTACAACTATCACATCTTAACTATTAAATCACACATAATATTTTATTATATTTTATAATAATATATATTTATTAAATAACTCTTTATTATTGACATCCTGTAATACAGAACGATATAATGTCGTGTCGTATCGTATTGTATTGACAAAAAATTGATACAGTCAATAGACTCGATAGGATTGAGCCGATAAATCTTGGATCACAGGACCAAAGTTTATCTTCTCTATCGAACCAATCGTCCCGGTCACGACCTGGGACGGGACGAGACAGTATCGTACCACTTCGTACCGATATAAAATAAAGATTTTAATGTAAAGATTATAAGTAAAATTTTATAAATCATTCTTTAAATTAATTGATTAAATGGTGTTGTGCGTAATTGAGATAGTTGGAGTTTGATTCTTGATAATATCTTTTGTGTTTTAACATTTTTTCTCCTCGATAGTTAAAAGAAAAGTGAAAAAATAATAAAAATTTAATGGGTCTTCTGAGATTCGAATATAGGGCATTCGGGACATCACATTTACAGTAAAATAGTAACTGTCTCGTCGACAAACCATGCAGTCATGCAGGGTTTGCCGTCCCGCCCCGACCCGCACTGACCCGCACGACCCGACCCGACCCAGGCGGGCGCCGGGTCGCACGGGCCGTGGGTCGTGGACGGGACGGACCGACCCGCTCTGTCCCGTGCGTCTCGCCACGTACCGGTGCGGTGCGAGGCGGGACTCGGCTCGGTACGAGCGGGTCGGGGCGGGTCGGGGCGCCGGAGGTGGGAGAGGGGGGCGGTGGGGGGCCGCAGCAGGAGGCGGTGGGGGGCCGCAGCCGGAGGGGGAGGTGGGACCGTGGGAGAGGTGGGGGGGCGGTGGTGGCCGCCGGAGGTGGGAGAGGGGGGCGGTGGGGGGCCGTAGCAGGAGGGGGAGGGGGAGGTTGGATCGTGGGAGAGGTGGGGTGGGCGGTGGTGGCCGCCGGAGGTGGGAGAGGGGGGCGGTGGGGGGCCGCAGCAGGAGGGGGCGGGGGGGCGCCGGAGGTGGGAGAGGGGGTGGTGGGGGGCCGCAGGAGGTGGGAGAGGGAGGGGGCGGTGGGGGCGGGGGGGAGCGATCTCGGTGGTGGGGCCGCCGGAGGTTGGGGGGCGGTGGGGGAGGGGGGAGAGGTGGGGGGGGCGGTGGTGGCCGCCAGAGGTGGGAGAGGGGGGCGGTGGGGGGGCGCAGCAGGAGGGGTAGGGGGAGGTGGGAGAGGTGGGGGGGCGGTGGTGGCCGCCGGAGGTGGGAGAGGGGGGCGGTGGGGGGCCGCAGCAGGAGGGGGCGGGGGCGCCGGAGGTGGGAGAGGGGGTGGGGGGGCGCAGCAGGAGGGGGGCGGGGGGCGCCGGAGGGCCGCAGCAGGAGGGGGGCGGGGGGGGGCCGCAGCAGGAGGGGGGCGGGGGGGCGCGGAGGTGGGAGAGGCGTCGGAGGGCCGCAGCAGGAGGGGGCGGGGGGCGCCGGAGGTGGGAGAGGCACCGGGACGGACCGGGTCGCAGTGCGACCCGCCCGACCCGACCCGTCCCGCGCAGAGACCGAGTCG
The DNA here is from genome assembly GCA_022559845.1 of Amorphophallus konjac. Lineage (NCBI taxonomy): Eukaryota > Viridiplantae > Streptophyta > Magnoliopsida > Alismatales > Araceae > Amorphophallus > Amorphophallus konjac. The sequence goes on along the minus strand of CM040117.1, from coordinate 238,206,366 downwards.
ACCGGGTCGGACGGTTCGACAAACCCTGCAGTCATGCACGTGACCGATGACTTTCAAACTCTAAATATCTTTTATTTGGAGAGATGCCCCCATGGAGGAGATAAAATACGTCATACAAATTTTCATCATAAAAGGGTTAGGGGTACCCATCAGCAGGCTATGCAAATTACAGACAGATCCCTGTTAATAATACCCAAAAAAAACAAATTGACTCACATTTACACAAAACTCTCAATAAATTTGAAAATCTCAAGAAAAATAGTAATAAATATTTTTTTAATTTGCAGAAATATTTTTTCCTCTTGAACTCTTCTTTCCTCGTGATCAGTCATCACTTGAGCCTGGGAGGCAGCGGGTGCGCCGGCGGGGCGGCCTCGGGTCTGGGATGGACCGGGGAGCGGTGGTGCGGCGGCGTCCCCGGCGGCGGCTGGCCGCGGGGTTGGTGGCGGTGGGAGGGCGGAGGCGGCGTTGTGGCCTTCGCTGCTGCCGCCGCCGGGTGAGGGGGTGGGAGGGGCTTGGCATGGGCATTGGCGTTGGCGGCGGCGGCGGCCTTGTCCTTGGAGACGGCGCCCTTGCCGCCCCTGACGGCCTCGATGTGCTCGAGGGACTCGGCGACCTCCTTCATGGAGGGGCGGCCCTTGGGGTCGGAGGCGAGGCAGCGGAGGGTGAGCTGGGCGGCCTGGAAGGCGGCCTTGGAGGGGAACTGGCCCTCGAGGCGGGGGTCCATGATGCGGACGAGGCGGCGGCGGTCGGAGAGGAAGGGCTTCGCCCAGTCCACCAGGTTGTGCTGCCCGCTGGGGCGGGTGGTGTCCAGCGCCCTCTGCCCCGTCAGCATCTCCAGCAGCACCACCCCGAATCCGTACACGTCGCTCTTCACGTACAGATGCCCTGCAACATCATACGTAGCAAGCAAATTTGCTTTAATCACACCCACACCCAACGTACATATCAAAAAGGAGCCAACTCCGAAATCTCTACCAGATGGGTCAAATGTCCCGTCTCCTCCAAAATTTGATAAGTAGAGAGAGACAAGAGAAAATATATGAGATTTTAAAATTCTCAAAAATTAACCAAAATAAGTAAATGATTATGAAAAAAATATATAATTTATGATCCCTCTTGAACTAACGCACATTTAAAGTCAAAAATTTTGTTTTCTCAAGTCTTGTATATCTTGCATATTGACTGATATCTCATTTGTCCCTCTCTCATTTTGGTCATTTTGTCGCAAGATCGGACGGTTAAAATTCAGCGTCGAACTTAATTTTACTTTTTCCTATGTACAAATAGAGTGGAAACAATGTGATATTCTAAAATTTCTCTACATCATAACATTAGTAATTAATAGAAAATATTAGAGCTGTTCATCAATTACTAATTTTTCAACGTGCATATCGTTCAAGGTGTGTGCATATATTTGTGATTAAATAACGAATTACAGTGTCATGGCCACCTTCCGATATGTGATTAAAAATGTGAAGTTATCACCGTGCATGATTTATGATTGGACATCTTTTTATCAATTTGAGGGAGACTTTTAAGATAAAAATGCTGGCCTATAAGATTATGGCACACCCATTTGTTTGAGCCACCTTCGTAAAATAGGAAGCGCCCTGTGGAGGAAAGAGGGGCCATCCCTCGATTCACCGTATCGCATCCTACCACCGAAAGATCGGGATTTTACAAATATGTATGTTACGGGATGAATCGTCCGTATCAAATTGTACCAATTAAAAATTGATTAATACGCTACATATCTTCTTTTAAATATTATATATATTATTTTATGTAAAACATAACCAACACACTCAATGATCACTAAAGCCACTTTGGGAAGGCCTCGGGCGTGGCTTTCAAATTTTTAATCCCCGGCAACATTTAATCTCCGTCAAATGTCACAAAAGTTATTGACTTTCGTGAAGATGAAATTATGACAGTGGAGAGAGAACCGGACACAAAATAGTGCCGGTTTCATAATCTCTCAAAATAACCTCAGAGCTACTTCCGGAGATTTTAAATGATGGAAAATCAGATAATACCTACACATTTGTATGGTGACGGGATTATTTGGGAAAGTCATAAATAATCGACCTTCTCAAACGGTGCCTAAATTACACATATTTTTTGTTATATTTTATAACAATATATATTTATTAAATAATTCTTTATTCATGACACATGTCAGTACGATACAATATGATGTCGTATCATATCGTACCAGTAATTAGATCGACAAACTTTGTGAGAGACACACCGTGTGTGTGTGTGTGTGTGTGTCTATATATATATATATATATATATATATATATATGGTTGACCTATATTATTATTTTAAGAAGCAGACGTTTTATGATGTATGTATACTATTCAAAGTCCAATCATTAACTTCCATGGAGAGATTTTGTAAAACGGAATCCTTTCTGTGGTATAGAACTTGGTTCGAGATAAGAGGTACATGTATATCGAACTGGGTTCAGCCCATTCGCTTTTTTTTTTAAGAAAAAAATATTGGTTCCTCTATTTTAGTATAGAAATTAATGCATTGTCTCCGAAGCATAAAAAAGATGTAGTCCCCTGCAGTTGAAGGGGAGGACACAATGGAAGAGGCTCACCTGTGGCCACGTACTCCGGAGCCGCGTATCCGTAGGTGCCCATGACCCTGGTGGTAACATGCGAGTCTCCGCCCGTCGGTCCATTCTTGGCGAGCCCAAAATCTGATAACTTGGAGTTGTAGTTCTGCACCACCCGATATGAAAAGCAAAAAAAAAAAAAAAGGAACAAGATTGATTAAGTAACAAGATGGGACTGGACATCTCAAATGGAGTTTATATAACCTGTATCATCATTGCAATGGAGTGAGAGGGAGGGAGTGATATATAATTACCGAGTCTAGAAGAATGTTTGAAGCCTTGAAGTCTCTGTAGATAACCTGCTTCTCCGAGGTGTGCAGGAACGCCAGGCCCCGGGCAGCGCCTATCAGTATCCTCAGCCGAAGGCTCCAAGAAAGAGGCTGGACCCCTCCTGCACCCACCACACAGTACGCACAAAGGGACCAAATAAGACCGAATTTATTCGGCGGCAAGGCACCACCAAACGATGGGCATGTTGGCATGGTGCCATGGGCATCGTTCTTTTTTAACAAATCTATGAATTATGATTGTGGGGTGGGGCGCCACCCAGAAGGAAAGATTCGTTAGCATTGTGTTCCTGAGACAGAAAAGAACCAAAGAACCATACATTTATATATATGGGCATGCCTCCTGTTGTCGTCGAAGAAGGTGTTAATTTTCTGGTTCATTGCATCACAAGATTAATTTTACCACTGATGTTAGGCCAATACTTGTTGTTATGGTAGGCCACATGCATGCCCCCATGTATACGTAGTTGAGATAAGGATGGGTCAGGATCAGATGAGATGGGGGAGGCTTACTCTTGAAGAGGTGGTTCTCCAAGCTGCCCTTGGCCATGAACTCGTAGACGAGGAGGAGCTCCTTATCTTCCCAGCAATATCCCAGCAGCCGGACCAGGTTGGGGTGCGAAAGTCTCCCCAGAAAGTTCACCTCAGACTGCGAGTGCAGACACAACCAAAGAGATGGGTTAAATAAATGGCAAAGGAAAAGGATATTAGTAGTCTATTGCCTGAGCACGCAAGCCATCCACAGCCAACTTATGAGATCTGTCCGGCCGGCCATGGGTGGGCGGCTTTTTCCATTCCGTGGGCAGAAACCAGAAGAGATAGTAAAGATGGTCCCCTACGGCACAAGAGACTTCCATGGCGTCGTGAAGTCTATGGGTGGTTTCCTCTCCATGGATCTGCCCCCCACTTAAGGAGATGAACCCATGAAAGAAGAAAAATACCCAGAAATTAAGATGATACAAGAATATATAGCTAGAGGGAATCTCTAGATTAGGCTAATGATCACCCAACCACGTAGCTAGGCAAAAGCATGAAATGGAAGAACAAAAGGAAGTGAATTGAGCAGGACCACGGGTTAATTACCTATTGTCCAAGATGGGATTTTTATCAAGAAATTAACGAGGCTCTCAGGATCCCAGTTTTCTGGAGAATACTTGGATTGATGGGTAGGCAATTAATTACCTGCCACTCCTCCAGCCCCTGCATGCTCTCCGGGTTTAGCTTCTTCACGGCGATCACCATGCCGACGCCGCTCTTCGCCGGGTTCAGGGTCTTCTCGTCGACCCACCCCTTGAACACCCTGCCAAATCCCCCTTCCCCGAGGACCGTGTCCGGCTTGAAGTTCTTGGTGGCGCTCTTGAGCTCGGCGAAGGTGAAGATGCGCAGGTTGGGCGCCTCCAGGATGGTGCCATTGGGGTCGACCTCCTCGACCCTCTGGCCGGTGATGGAGTCCTGCCCGACGCTGCTGCCGATGCTCCGCGAGAACTTCCCGTCGCTGTTGGTGGTGGTGGTGGTGGTGCTGCTGGTGGTCTTCGACGTAAAGGGCCCTGCAATTATAGAGATAGGGAAGGTGAGAGAGGCCAGAAGAGATGGATAACAAGAGGATGACAAGGTGTGAGATTGGTCGCGATGGTGGCCGATGAAGGAATTGGGAGTTGTTCCCCATCTCCATCGCGCTTCCCTTCCACCATATCTTACAGTCGGTGTTGCTAGCTTAAAGTTTATACGTGAAAGAGGTAAAGAACTTTTTTACAGCTTCAAAGCTTTGTGTACCCTTTTTGCCTTTCGGGGCAACAAAAGCGGGGCGTCACCAAGATCTTTTTCAACTGTGCTCAAACAGGCACAAACCCACTTCAAAGGTCTCAGCTTTCGTCCCAAGAACCAGACAGGACCCGAATTAGAACACGGGGCAAGTGAGGAGTGAGAGAGCAGAGAAAATTTGGAAGCATGGAACAAAATTAGGAGGCAAAGCAAAGGGTTGGGACTTCTATCCATCTTCTCTCTGGGTACCTGAGCTGGAAGATCCGTTGTTGGTAGGGGTCGGAGAAGGCCTCACAGAACCGAAGCAGTTCCCCATATCCTGCCTGCTCCTCCTCTTCTTTCTCTGTGTAATTGCTGAGCAAAATATCCCCGTTGATGGTGGCGCTAAGCTCGGGGTTTAGCTGCCTTTCCAACGGGCCCTGGAAGAGGAGAGGGGCATAGTTTCCCACTGCTCCGTGGGAAGGTGGTGGGAGTGGAGAGAGGAGGACAAGGGGTCAGTTCTATAGAGAGAGAGAGGGGGGGTTGGGGGGGGGGTGGGGGGAGGAAGAGGGCGAGAAGGAGAAGAGAAGAGACGTGGAGTGGCAGCACAGAGGCGTGGTCAACGGACGCAGGGGGGGTGCTGCGTCGCGGGGAAATTAAAAAAATGGGGCTTCGCGAGTTTCTTTCTTCTCAACCCGTCCACATGTCCCTTTTTCTTCCTCGAGCTCTGCTGTGCGTCCCACGGACGGTCTCGCGAGCGCGCTCATAGAAAGAGAGGAAACCGGAAAGACTCGTTCTCATTCCGATTTCTCGTCTCCAAAATTTGGTAGCTAACTCGCAAACCATTACCATATTATTACGTATCACTTAGAATTTATTATCGAAACCAATTAAAAGATCTTAAACAGTGCCGATGTGAGCGCATAGCCGGACACTAATTCTTTGTTAAGTGCCGGAAGAGAGACCTTTGGAGAAGGAAGGAGGGAGGCACATGGAGTAGAGTGGTGCCGTTAGACTCTACAGTAAATGAACTTATTGCAAATAAAAAAGTTCAGCCCGATGGGTGCCTCAAAATAATCTTTCGATATTTAAATTAGTGACTAATGTAGGAGAGAAAAAGTGCTAAAGTTGAAAGAACAGTTATTGCGCACTTTACGATGTTGTTATTATGTACCTTTATAGGCTCCAGACATCCATAGACATGCATAAAGTGGGGTTTAATTCACCCTATTTGTGCTCGTTGGTGAAGAAGGAGCCATGTCCTAGGCGAACTTGATCATAATTATGGAAACTCAAAGAGCCCGTAGAGATTATGACAGAGTGGAATCCGAAACGAGATCTCGGACAATAACGAAATAAAGGTTATGTTGGATTTGGCCCCGCAGGGACCTTGCACTCGCTACCGAGTTAGATTCGGATTTAAATTAGGAAGGCGGCGGGTAACACCCACATCACTGAAGCCTTAGTTTGGTCGAGCCGAAAAGATGATGCTGCCCTGAGTCTGAGGCTAAGGCTAGTTGACGGGCTGGGCCTGAGGCTGTGTATAGGGAGTGATGATCGAGACTAAGGCCTATGATTGGCTGCACCTAGCTAAGGTCATGAAGTGAGGAAAGATGACCAGGCTGAGGTAGCTGTGAGGCTAGGCTGAAGGCCGCATGCTAAGAGGTAATCAGGCTATAGCCATTTGGATGGCTGGGCCAAAGGTTACGAACTGAGGGATAGCCGGGCTATGGCCATCAATCAGCTAGGCCAAAGGTTTTCCAATCCTGTGAGAAGAAAGTAGGCTATGGTTGTTGATCAACAATGCCAAAGGCTATAGAGAGATGACTGAGGCTAAGGCCTACTATCAACTGTACCTAAGGTTGCATAGATCGGTAATCAGGCTGAGGCCTATGCTCGATCGCAGCAACAACTACGAAATTCAGTGATCAAGGCAAGGCCCCGACCAGGTTGGCCATGCATGAGACGATATTGTGGCGGTTCGACCATAGGTTTGAGCAAGTGTGGGTGTCGTGCTATGTCGTGTTGCCCGTGTCCTATTGCGGTCTATTAGGCTAGATGTGTGAGGGAAGGGGGGACAAAGTGAGGCGACGTGTGAGGCAAGCAACAAATCGTTGTGTTGGGCCACTTTGGATTTGGCCATACACACATGACGGCTAACGTCAGCTCTATTATTAATGCAGTTGAAGTTTGAAATGACACTAAAGGTGGTGAGATGATGCTATGCATCAGGACGTGGCAGTTCATATGAAGAGCCTATATCTTTTCCCCCCAAGTTGTGGTTTGATGGGAGACACATAGCTCATATCAGGGGTCAGGCTCTTAACGGGAGATGGTTGCCAAGAGTTCCAAGGGGCGTGAATCAGCTCGCATCTCCTTTTTCATTGTGACTGTTCTGCCCTCAAGTGATGCACCGGTACTTTGGCCAATGGCTATATAAAAAGGATCCTAGAGTCATTCCTTCGCATCTTGAACCTAACGGTGCATGTAAGAGAGGAGGCTCGACAAGGTGGCTCGACTGCTAAGGGCCCAAGGGGGCTATATCGGCAGGGGGACTCTTGGTGCGAAAGAGGTCCTTGCGCATGTCCTCTTCTTTGGCGGTTCACGGAAGGAGAGGGTAGTTTAAGACGGTTCTTTACTGGTGCAGGCTTACTGCAGAGGCTGCCGCATATGAGGGGCCATTGTCATCAGAACAGAAGGTCAAGGTTCTTGTGACAAGGAGGCAGATGAGGATTAGAGTTACTTGGGAGAAGGTCCATGGAGAAGGGCTAAGAGGTTGCATAACGAGGGATGTTCCCTTGAGGGTGCAAGGACATAAAACATGAGGTTGTTGCTTAAGCATTTTTTTTCAGGGGCCTAGAGATCTGAAAGGAGGATGGAGATGAAATGGGACAGACTTTGTTGGTACGACATCTACTAGCATGGATTCTCATCCTTAGCTTCATCCATCATGAGGAGTTGCCTCATCACTCTCCTCAAATAAGTAGGCGGGAGATTTGGCCACTACTCGTTCCCAAGGAAAATAGGGGAGGTAGGGCGGTCCAGATAATACTGGAAGATTGGCAGTGCCTCGTTGCGGAGGAGTGTTCCATTTGAGAAGGTGGGTAATAATATAAGGTGGGTTCACAAATGTCCTTGGATGGGGTTGCTTCCCATGTGTTAGGACTAACTCAAGTTTTGACTTGAGTGATCTACCTTTTCTTATGTTCAAATGGTGCCTAAACAAGCGAAAGTGTCTTTTGTATGAGCGAAGCTTGACTCATGCTGTAATGTTTCCACGTGTATGAATAGTTTATTGTCGTGAGGATTTCTTTTATACTCAATGGTTTGCATCTTCATTGATGCTTGTTGCTCGTGTGAACGTTGAGTGGCCAGGCAAGAGAGCACTGGGGTATGGTCATAGGCCAGTCGAGTTTAAAATTGCACTGAGGGTGAGTGTGAGGGTTTACACCATTTCTCGATAAAACCCCTAGACCAACATAGTATATGAGGCTAGGGCCGTCGTTCGGTCGGGACTGGAGTATCATATGGGGCATATATTCTAGGCTAAGTGAAACACCCCATTCTCTTATAGTTATTATCGAGCTCGGTGATGTCACATCAAACATAAACATTCTAAACTGAAAAATCTGTAAGACACTAAAAGTCAAATCATCTATAAATCCAATAGAACACAACCATATCATTTAATTTAAACATCCACGAAACGTCACTAGTCTCATCATATACATCGCTATACATTCTTTTGTTCATAATAACATCTGTGCTACTAACAATAAGGCCTAACTCAAAGGTTCTCATTTATACAAACACATCGTTACACAAGGATTTTGTCCTACCCTACTCTATATACAGTAGGTTTCCAATGCTCTCGAGATTACCCTAACTTATCCTCGTCTGAGTCTAACTTAGATTTTTATTGATTTCTTCAAAAATAGTTAAGCAATGCACGTGAGTCCTAAGACTCAATAGACATTAAAATTAATTGCATACTTACTATACAATAATTTTTACAAAACACTATAATTTAATAAATTATCATAATTCTCGCAATTTTTAATCATATAGCATAAATTCAATGTATGTAATTAATAAAATAAAACATATATCAATCATATCGGCAACTTAATATTCTCAATCATTCCACTTAACTGTCAAACAATTCAATATTACAGTCGGCTACCAAAACAGTCCAGAGCATATCCGTACGGATTCAATCATATCAATCACATATGCAAACCTTACAATCAATCTCACTGTCATATTTGTATGTGTCTTTAACATATTAAGGTCAATTACAGCCCAATCAATCTTAATTATATGTAATAATATTACAGTAGCAGGACATGCATCTAAATCACAACATAAGGGGTCAGTCAGTACGAGGCCGCCATTCGGGGCATATAGACAAATGGCCTATACGCTGGGAGCCGATCAGTCTTGATCATTGTGTAAGATCGGAAAGACTGGCTTCCATCAATACATTCCGCTTGACAATGGACATTGGGCTTATCCGTAGAGGGTGGTTGCTATATATTCCTAATAGTACCCCCTAAAGATGCTAATGTCCATATACTTAATTTCATATAATTATCTTTATCAACTTTTATATGAACAGTCATTATTCCTTAATTGAACTGAATAAGTAGATTAGAGATACATCAACTACAATTGATGGTCAATCGGATAAACAATCATAAATATTCAAGTCATTTATCTAATAATTTAATATGTAATTTATGGAATCCCAATTATGCATGATCTCTTTAACATTTCTAATTAATCTTCACTATAATCAATTTCTAAGTATGAAAATAGTATTAAAACATCAATATATAGAACAAATAGCATGAGCTCAGTTCATCTCATGCTTACCTTTAAAATGGGATTTCCAAAGATTCCCTTAGACTTCTTTACACAACAAGAAAATGCGGGTTTTGCGACGAACTTAATCTATCGCAAATTCATCGCAAACTTGTTTAGCGACAATTCAGCGACGAATTTGGGACGATTATTCTCGGTCGAAGAAAACCGGCCGCTAATTCACGGCTAAAATAAATTTGTCGCAAATACATCGGTAATTTACGACGGAAACATTTCCCTCGCAAATCTGCCGATAAATAAAACTTTGCGATGAATAATAATTTAATGCTAATTGGTCGCTAATTTGCGACCAATCATTTTGTCGCTAATACGTCGCAAAACTAGCTCAAAATCTACCTTTAATCCCTCTCAAATCTATCGCTAAAAACTCTTTCCTTATTTTTAATATAAATAGTAGTCTCTAATCCCTCTCTGAACTGTTGCTATTTTTCCTCTCTAATCCCTCTCAACTGCATCGCTATTTTCTGTCTCTAATCTCTCTCTACTCCGTCTCTTAAAATTTAATATTTTTAAATTAAGAAAATTAAATCCTCTCTAATTCCTCGCAACTCCGTCGTTAATTATGATATTTTCGTATTTTGTTGAAAATATCTGTCCCTAATCCCTCTCAATTCTGTCTCAAATGTTCCAATTTTGAATTTTTTAAATATTTATCCATCATTAATCCCTCTCAAATCCGTAACAATTATTTATTTTTTAAATAAAAAATTTTAAAACTTTAATTAAAATTATATTTACAAATTCACGTTACACACGTCAACTTAAAAATTATATTTACAATCCACACACATTCCATAACTAAACACACTCAAAAATAAAAAAAGTTACGGTACTGAATTAAAATGTTCAATCAAATACAATGATTAAATTGTATAATTTTAATATTACATCAAAAAAATCAAGAAAAATCTTGATCCTCATCCTCCTCGGCCTCCTCACCATTGTGTGGTGAATGCACAGTAGAAACCTATATTAGTCAGACAAAATAAAAGACCATTAGATATATGTACATGAAATATTTTTTATAAAAAATTTAAAAATTAAAATTCGACGAGATAAGTTTTAAATATTGAGCCCCCGAACCTGAGTTATTTAGTTTTCAACTTAAGTTAATTTAGTTTTTCAAGTTAACTTAATTTCAAAATGGGAGATTTAAGCGTTTCGCTTTAGATTCCGTCAGCTCTCACGGGTCACTCATATATTTTCAGTTGTCTTGGAACAATCAGAATGTCCATCGGACCGATATTTAAGATATTGGGCCCCCAAACCCGAGTTCTTTTGTTTTCAACTTAACTTAATTTCTAAATGCGATATTTGGGCACCGAGCTCAAACCAAAAATTCAATTTAGATTCCGTAAGCTCCCACGGGTCACTTATATATTTCTAGTCGTGTTGGAACAATCGGGACGTACATCGGAGTGATATTTAAGATATTGGGCCCCCAAATCCGAGCTCTTTGATTTTTAACTTAATTTCTAAATGGGATATTTGAGCGTTGAGCTCAAACCGAAAATCCGATTTAGATTCTATCAGCTCCCACGGGTCACTGATATATTTTCTGTCGTGTTAGAATAATTGGGACGTTGATGGGAATCGACGCCGAGCATGTACTTTTTCTTTTACATTTATGTCCTTTTAGTTTATGTTTATATCCTTGGGAAAGTATGTACACAATTGTACGGCTTTGTAAACCAATGCGTCATTCCCACGGATTGTGTGGATTTCTATGTAATTTGTCAGTAGGACCAGCAAGGGGGCCCCCAGCCCTTTCCCATTGGTCCATGTCATCCATGTGGGGCTGGTCAACCATCCTAGGTGGCCATCTAGAAGGGTTGAATGCCATTTGACCACATGGAAGACAAGTTGCTTAATTAGTCCAAGGTGGGTTACCTACCTTACCTACCCATTCAACCCCATTAACCATGGTCAAGGGGGCGCCCCTCTCCCCTTAATATTTTATGGTTTTTTGTGTGTTATTCACACTTCATCCCAGCCATCCAATCCCCTCCCCTAGATCTAATGGTGTAGATTAGGTTTGATGTAAGGCATATAAAAGGTTGTATTTTCCATTTGTTGGCATTAATGAAGAGAAAATTATTGAAAAATCAAGAGTGTTCTTGAGTCCCTCCTCTCTCCCTCTGGTTTCTCTCCTCCAACCTCCAGTTCTAGAGTGATTTCTATCTTCTATCCCCTCCCCTCTATCTCCGGTGATCATCTGTGCCGCCGCCGCCGCCGTTCGTGCCGCCTTCGAGCCGCCGCGAAACCATCTTCGGTATTCTGTCCTGCTGGACAGAGGTGTCTTCCCGAAATTCCTGCTACCAGTCACGGCCTCTTCGTGGTCTGATATTTTTATGGTGTGTTCCTATCTTCCACCCCATCATCCACAAAAACATTCAGGTTCAAAATCCCTCGTTTGGTATTTTTTCATTTTCGTGCATCTTTCACTCCTAGATCTGTTTTGTCTCTGTCTACAGTGACAGCAGCCATGTGTTTCTCACCTCCGACCCTCTTTTTGATTTTTCCAAACCCTTCCAATTTCACTAGGAGTTCTGTCCATAATCCCCTACATCCACGAATTTTCTTAATTTTTGATAAGCCTTCCATCTATTTTTAAAAATTCGTGTTCTTCCTCAGCTACAGTGTTGTCAGCCAGATTCCAGATCCGACCCACTGTTAGTAAAAAAATCATAGAACTTCGTAACCTTCCCCAAATCCATATCCAAAAATAGTCCTGGTTTCGTAGCTTGATTTCCCATAACTTTTTTGAAGAACAGAACCCCAGATTCGGACGTCTACCTCACGGTCAAAGGTAATCCACAGGAAAGTTCCCTACTAGTCTGAGAGTTCAGACACTGTACAACAGCAACATTCAAAATTCGCCAATCAGAAGTACAGGCTTTGTTATTTGTGCGGTGTTCGTTTGGACCCATGCCGACGGGCGTGACCCCAGCTAGTCACTCGTTTGTGGTTACTTGTGCGGTGTTCGTCCCTTTGGTAGGAGTTACCACGTCAGGCAGTTCACCTGCGGTGCGGTGTAAGACGTCAGGGGATGCTACCGGCTGTGCTTCTGGTGGGAGGTACTCATGTCGAGTCGGGAGTGGTAGACTGTCAGTCTCTATGACTTTGGCCTTCGGGTTTAGTCGTGTTGACCGTTGAGTTCAGTGGTCTCGCGGTGGCGCGTGTGTCGGTTTTCGTGCCGTGAGACTAGTGCTAGTAGCATTACCGAGGTTGCGTCTTGCTGTGCGGTACCCTCGACCAGGTGGTCGGGGTTGCACCTTGGACAGTGTGTCCAGGTTTGCCGTGTTCTGGGAGACATGCCTCTGCGGTGCGATTGTCGTGGGTTTCTACTTCCGTAGGTGGTACTAGTGTGGTTCGGTAACCTCGACTGTGAGCCCGAGGTGTGCCTTCTGCTACAGTAGGAGTAGTTGTAGTGCCGTGTTTCGACCGGCCACCGGGTTTACTGTTCCTGATGTTACTGTTACTCTCGTAGTTACAGCTTTCTGTGCCGCCGTTGGTTCTTGGTGAGGTTCCGCGGGATCCCTGCTGAGTCTCTGTTTTGGAGACTCACTCCCTGCCTTTCAGGTGTGGCGGTTCTTCCTCGAGATTCGAGGGTGCTGTTCGGAGGTTCTCAGTTGCCAGCTCGCCGGGCCGAGCGTTCACTCGGCATGTGGTACGTTTTTACTGCTTTAGACTGTACTTTTTGTTGGACTGGACTCTGTTGTAGCTGTAGTTGCTCTTTTACTTCTACTTGTTGTTGTCGGTTGTCCTGCTTTATTTCCTATTTCTCTGTGCCTCCACACTCCTTTTAGCCCTTCCGAGCCCTCCCGGCTCGTGGGCGGCGGTTCGAGTCTCGGGTTATCGGGTCTCTCCCGGTAATCGGATTCTCGGGTCGTTACATGAAATATAGGGTCTCACTTTTTTTTCTGTAAAACCATGAGATGGGCATAGGTCTTAATGGGGCGGGTACGATCGACAAAGTGAGAGAGGAAAGTGCGGCCAAGTGGTTGCGAGCTTGTTATGAAACTTGACTCGAGTGTTTTGAACCAAGCCGTTGCCCCCCCCCCCCCCCTCTAGGGTGAGAAGGAAAACATGGCACTTGGCTTGGTCTGACACTCCCACGAAGGTGAGAAGTGTGTGAAACGTATCCTAATGCTTGGAAGGGCTAAATGTCATGTCATAGGGCATCACGAGCATGAGCTCTAGTTTCCTCGGGTGAACAGTAGATAGGATCTCCAGAGAGAAGGAGGAACCGTTGACCTAGGTGGAAGAGCTGGTTTGTTCGGCCACTTTGATGGCCATATCCTTCATCTCTCATTTCATGTATTCGCTTTGCCGCTCCATTGCGAGGAGAGCCTCAGGATGGGGTTGAGAATCCGAGGGGATGTAAGTGGTGTCTCTGTTGGTTGGCTATCGAGAGGATGAATGAGTTGACTCAGCGGCATTAGGGTAGGGCTCTAGCAGAGCTGCGACAATCGCAGGCGGAGCGCTGTGTCCAGGTTGTGCCTGGAGTTGGCTATTGCCCTGGGCGGTCATCATGTTGACGGGCTGAATTGCAGGCGAAGGAGTTGGTGTGAGCCAGTCTGCCAAGGTACTGCAAGGCTTTGGATGAATTCCTTATGTTGGTCGACTTGACAGGTCAGGGCGTCAAACTACTCCTTTGAGACTCCCTCGACCAGAGCATGTTCAGTGGTGAAGGTCCACACCTCAGTGTCAGTGTCGACTCACTCCACATTTTTTCGTGGCGCCATGGATTTTTGTCAGGTTCCCACATTTGATGTTAAAGTGTTGTGTAACGCTTAAAATTTGTTATCGGGATTGAGCAAGAGATCTTAAACGATAGTAATCTGAGTGCAAAGTTGAGCGTCGGGCGTTGATCCTTCGTTAGGTGCCGGGAAGAGGCAACCTTGGAGAAGAAAGGAGGCACATGGAGTCAAGCAGTGTCATCAGATGCATGCTAAAACAAATGATCCTCTTGCAAACAAAAAAATCATCCTTGGGTGGGGTGTATTGCTGGAAGAACCATCCGATACTTAAGTCAGCAACTAGTGGAGGAGAAAAGAAGTGCTAAAGTTGAAGGAGTAGTTGTTTTGTACCTTGGGATGTTGTTGTTCTATACCTTTTATACACCCCAAGCATCCAAAGATGCATAAGTGGGGATTTCGCCCTTGTGTTCGTGGGCGGTGTAGGAGTCAGGTCCTAGGTGGACTCGACCGAGAGTAATTATGGGAACTCAGAGAGTCATTTATGGCGGTGAGTGAAATTCAGAACGAGATCTGGGATGACAACGGAAGAAAGGTTGTGTTAGATTTGACCGTGTGGGAATCTTGCACTCGTAGAGTTATGTTCAAATTTAAGTTAGGAAGGCAGCAGACAACACCCGCATCACATATAAAAGCTAAACATACTAGGTTCAACTTTGGCTGCCATTTAGGTATGGTTCCGATGCAGCTTGCGTAAATATGGATAGATTTATCACAAACCCATTTATCATAAGCATGCTTCTTATAAATTAAGGTACTTTTTTATTAATTTACGTTTGACTATCCTACATAAACCTAGTTTAATTTACAATAAACTCTGTTTATAAGAAGAGTGCTCAGCATAAACCAGTTCAGAGTGGACTCGGGGAAAATTTACCAAGGAATACGATCACATTTTTTTAGCATTTTTTTGCCACACTTTCCTCATCAGTTTGACTTAAAGAACAGATGGCAGTATCAGTAAACTAATTATGTTCCGTACTTTGAACTTTGGAGTATCAAATTTAAACTTAAATTATCCATGTCAGTCGTTCAATTATTCATAATTGGATAGCAAAGTTGAGAGTCACAAATAGAATGATAAAGAAATGTGACATCACAGCATTGCTCGAATATATTCACGAGAACACTCTGAATTTATGATGAAATCAAATGAATTTATAGTAAATCTATTTTTGAGCATCTAAAATGAAGTTATGAGAGCAAATGAATTTATTATAAATTATCTAGACACGTTTATGCCTTATATCCAAGGGGCTCTCAGTTTATATGATTAAATACAAATATATCAAAAAGTCAATTAGGTTTTCATCACATAAATGTGTTTATATGGTTAAATACAAATTTCCAAAAAGTAAATCTAATGTCATTACATCATGGGCTCATTGGCTTAACAGTGGGCATTATTTGACATGTGTGAATCATCTTAAATATACCCCCAAAGTGTAATTTAACTGGGAAGAATTAACGAGTGCCCTTGGTCAAAATATCTCACTTATTTTCTGATCTTTGTCAGGGTATTAATTAGTCCTTGTCACCCCTTATGCGTACCTTTTCCCGAGACGTTCTTAATTATTTTTCAGTCCTTAACGTTAAGTACCATCCGGAGCCGCCACTAATGCATTAGTGATAACATTTTTCTACTAACACCGATGTGGTGTTCCAATTGAAATGATGCAAGTTAATGCGTTAACGAGTTAATGCCTTGGCACTAACGTGTTAGTTGCCTTCTGACAACAGCAGTTAACACGACAGGGACTATTACGTACAAAAATAAGTTTGAAGAAAAGCAAAGGGCAGGTGATCGCTAATTTTCTGACAAGAGCCCGAAAGTAAAAGTTGTGCTCTCTGACAAGGGGTGTTCATTAATTTTCCCTCGTAATTAATTATCTCATTTAAGAAATAAAGAGGGAAATAAGCTCAAACAAGAGCCCATTTTCCTCTCAACTTGTGAGGTGGAGAGCCGGAATTAAACAATGATCACCGATTGCTGCTCACGGGGAGGGGGAGGGGAAGGGGACAGAACCACGACGTGCAAATTCCCAACCAACTCGGGGTGTCTCACTCGGCCCGGAGGTCAACCAAAACGTGTCGCCAGCAACGCGTTCTTCGTTAGTACGTGAAGGTGATGTACCGGGAAGACGCTTTGGTCGGGGTTGGACCGGGATTTCCCCTTCTCGCCGTCTCAAAAACGCGAAATTCTCTCTCTCTCTCTCTCTCCCTGGGTTGGACCGAGATTTCCCCCTTCTCGCCGTCTCAAAAACGCGAAATTCTCTCTCTCTCTCGGGATTTCCCCTTCTCGCCGTCTCAAAAACGCGAATCTCTCTCTCTCTCTCTCTCTCTCTCTCTCACACACACACACACACACACACACACATTTTTTTAACATCGTTGATCAACCCTTACCATAACGTTGTGAGTCCATCAACCTATATTGTACTTGGCCAACGAGTCCACGTGTCACTGGCACAATACAAATTAGGTAAGATATTCTTATTTTATTATTTTAAAAAAATTAGCGCTATCTTAATTGAGATAGCATAACATATTTTAATCTTATATTAAAATAAATTATTTCAGAAAAAATTCAAGTTAATGTAAAGATATCTTACCCGTCGATCTCCGAGGAGACTTATCTGACTCACATTTAATCTTCAAGGGACGTGAGTTCGGAGTTTTATGGCGATAGTACAAAAAGGGATGACTTGATGTGTAAGGTGAGACTCGAACTCGAGTGATCCGATAATCGCTCAACTTTCCGTACCACTCCGTTAGATTCCCTATTACCAAAAAAAATATCTTACCTGTCTTGTCAAACTATTTATGTACTTATTCGATAGAATAAACTCCCTTGTTCCACCCTTAACTGGTTATCAAAGATAAATTACTATTCCATATTCGAAGGTGTTGTCGCATAAATATTTCTTCGTAGATACCACCATCTACGTACGGAGCACACTTATATATATATATATATATATATGTGTGTGTGTGTGTGTTTTTGCAAACTCAAGAATCCAAGTTTCTTCTTCCGTCGCACGTTGAACTGTTACTGTACGACGTTAGTAGCTAGAGACACCTATTTCCTCTTTGTCAACTCGCGTGGATAATTATTGGTCGAGTTCGGTCACCTGGGGAATCCTTTAATTAATCTGTTAAACTTTTCGTAGCCAGTGGAGACTGAATTAATGTTACTCCGAGGTTTATATATATATATATATGCTACATCTTTTATGAAGCAATGAAGAACTATGAAGAGACCAGCCGTATGAATGGAAAGTGAAAAAAAATTAGGAGAGTGATTTAATTAGCCTTAATTAAGGAAGAAGCACGCACGCCCTTATGAATTTCCCCAAGAAAACGATTGAAAATTGCAAACTCATGCTTATGTTTTTCACGTGGAAACATAGAGACCGAGAAGAAGGGGAGTAGAAAGTGAGTAGAGAGAGATGTTAAATGCGTGTGTGTTATGTTTTTTAAATATTTTTTTAAATCACATGTACTTAACAATCTCTCACATGATTTAAAAATTTTTTAAAAAACTATTAAAAAATAAATAATTTATTGAATATTACTAAGTCCCTTATACTATTTAATGGGTGAAAATATCTTTCGGTTTGAATTTTCACTTAGTGATATTTGACATCATCTGTGGGAATGCTCGGTGGACTATGTCTTGAACTAGGTCTCATGATTCAGAGACTTTCTCAAATTCACGCATAGTATAGCTGAATCGAGATTCTATGCGGGTTGCGCTATATATGGCCTTGCGTAGGTATCTCATGTGTGTTTTAGAAAATAGTTCGCATTTTTACAGTCACGGTGTCATGACTCCACACATGTCGGTGAATCCTACAAAGGGTGGAAGTAAGGTAATCATCCTGCCACTTGGGTCTCTGATTCATTAAGGGTATAGCACTCACCCTTACCTCTTACTTTTAAATGAGCACTAGCGCCATAGGGATGGGAACATAATCCATTAGTGCTATCCCAAGTTACATATCAAGTTTGTTTCTACCGATTGAACCTCCGTGAGGTTGGGTTGCTATTGTGATAACTTCTTTCTCTTTTGGGCTTAATCCTATTCCCCTCAACGCCTCTAGAATCACGATTCTAGACAAGCCTTTTGTGAAGACATCTGCCAAGTTTCTTTCTGATTTCACAAAGTTTAAAGCAATTAATTGTTGCTTCATTTTATCTCTTATTTATGTATGTCTCATTTTTAAGTGTATGTTCATCTTTACATCTGCATTAGCTTGTATGCATTTATCATGGCAGATTTACAATCACATAGTATAGATATGGGAGGTAGTGGATTAGTCATTAAGGGAATATCAGCTAGAATGTCTCTCAACCATTCTGCCTCCGTGCAGGTGGTGTCTAGTGCAATCATTTCAGATTCCATAGTGCTCCTAGATAACACTATTTGTTTAGTTGATTTCTAAGATACTATACCTCCTCCTAGGAGAAAAATAAATCCTGATGTGGATTTTACATCTAAAGAATCACTAATCCAATTTACATCACTATATCCCTCTAAGATAGAAGGATAACCAGTGTAGTGTAATCCGTAGGTTATAGTCTCTTTTAAATATCTAAGTAATCTTTCTAAGGCTTTCCAATGACTCTCGTCAGGATTTATGGTGTATCTACTAAGCCTGTTGAGTGCATATGCAATCAGGCCTGGTGTAATTTGTTAATTAAGAATCCAAGTGACCCTATAATTTGTGTATATTCACTTTGTAGTGTTGGATGTCCTAAATTTTTATTTAAGTGAATACTATGGTCATAGGGAGTAGATGCAGGTTGGCAATCTAAGTAGTATAACTTTTTAAGAATTTTCTCTATGTAGTGAGATTGTGATAAAGTTATCCCGAATGAATCTTTTATGATTTTTGTGTTAAGAATTAAATTTGTTTCACCTAAATCTTTCGTGACAAAATTTTGGAAAAGAAAATCTTTAACTTCTTTTACTACTTTCACATTAGACCCAAAGATTAAAATGTCATCCACGTATAAGCATAATATAACAATATAACTCCTAAATTGTTTATGATATACGCACGTATCAATTTGCTTGATTTTAAATTCATAGGATATTATAGTCTCATCAAATTTTAGGTGCCATTATTTGGGTGCTTGTTTTAAGCCATATAAGGACCTAATTAATTTACAAACTTTCTTTTATTGTCTTGAGACTATAAAGCCCTCAGGTTAATCCATATAAATTTCTTCTTCTAATTCACCATTTAAAAATGTAGTTTTTAGGTCCATTTGGTGAATGACTTATTTATGTATCGAGGCTAAGGCTATTAAGATCTTAATAGTAATGATCCTAGTCACAGGGGAATATACATCAAAGTAATCTATGTTTTCCTTTTGGGTAAACCCTTTGGCACTAATCGGGCCTTAAACTTATCTATGGTTCCATCTGGTTTAAGTTTCTTTCTAAACACCCATTTACATCCAATTATTTTACATCGAGGAGGTAAATCAGTTAAGACCCATGTGTTGTTTTGAATTATAGAGTTCATTTCATTATCTATGGCTTCCTTCCAAAAAGGTGAATCTATAGATTTCATGGTTTCAGTATAAGTGGATGGAGAATCTTCAACTAGAAGAGCATAAAAAGTCATCAAAGACTTTTTTTGTTCTTGCTCTTTTACTTCTTCTTGATTCTATAAGAGTTTCTTCTTCTTCTCTAGGTTTAGTAATGTTAGAGTTAGAGCCAGTTTTATTATTTTCTATGTTAATTTCAATTCTAATTTTAAAGGGAAATACATTTTCATAACACATTGTATCTCTTACCTCAATTATTGTGTTGTTTGATATATCACTAATTTTAAATTTTATTACTAAAAATCGATTAATATTGCTAGTAAACTTTTCTTCATTGTTATTTGTTGTGTAACCTATAAAGATAGCATCTATAGTTTTAAGTCTAATTTTCTTTCTTTTATTTTTTGATATTTTTACTTTAGCAAAATACCCTCACACTTTGAGATAATTTAAATTATGCCTTCTTTTCTTCCAAATTTCATAGGGTGTAGTATCATTTTGTTTGAATGGTATTTTATTTAAGACATAACAGGCCGTTAGGAGTGCCTCCCCCCACAAGTTCTCGGGTGCGCCTGAGCTTATTAACATTGAGTTAACCATGTCTATTAATGGTTTTGTGTTTTACTTTCCACCATGTTGGCTTTGGGCCTGATATATTGTGTAGCAGTTTCCCTTAACTTGTGTTGCTCTTCTATTCTTACTGATGCGAATAATTGGGTTAAGGTTAGAACACCTTGGGTATGGCTAACGGTCCCGGTGAAATCGGACCAAGAGGGAGGTAGCTTGTCTAATAAACATGCTATTTGAAAAGACTATCTTATGCCAAAGAGCCAAATGGGTCAACAAATTAATAAAGATTTCTTTGTATCCATATGATCTCTATCTCTCGTGATCATGCAAAAATAGGATTTGAATTAATCCACAATTAAGTTCGATAAGCTTGTGCTAACGAGTACTCTTCACAAAGTGATGTAGTTCATATGGTGAATATTGATGCCTCTGTTTGGATCTCTAGACTCAATACAATCCTACAATTAAGACAAAATTTTTGATATGTTACAGATACGCGGAAATAAATAAAATACTTGGGATCATGTTCTCCTCGCCGGGGAAAAAATTTATAAATATCTTGACAAAAACATAAGTTTACGTACCTTTCCGTGACACATATATTACTTCCCGAAAGGTGAATGATGGTCCATGAAAAGTCCACAATTATTATTATTATTATTTCAGGGGAGAACTCATGGCGTTGATTTAATCAATGGAGACGAACGTCGTAAGCATGTACGTGGAAACTGGAACCTCGTTCAAAAATCTTCCTCGTGACATTCGTGAAGCCTCTAAAATGGAAAGTTTGACATGATCAATATTGTATTAAAAAAATTTGAAAGTTTGACATGATCAATATTGTATTAAAAAAAAAGTTATTCTCCTCTCATTGCAATATATAATTAGACCACATGTGTCTAATTAATCTTTTCAAGTAAAGCAAGTACCCTTTTTATGTATCCTTCGGTACACGTCGACTTAAGCCATTAGCCTGATGTCTATTTTGATGCTAATTAATCATTATCCTCCTATAAACACGGTGGGTCTGACTCGCTAGCTAGAGATCAACCCATCATTTATATATCAGGGTCGAAGAAGTCGAGAAATTAATACCCATCATTTTTTGGATTCTCGTGTGGGTTTCTCTGTGGTAACAGTTAACCGTGGCATGGGCGCGCATGCACCCCTTCCATTTGTTTACGAGTACTACTTAGATTTATGATTCATTACCCATTGTTTATCGAATAGTGTTTGATGCACACTGTAATATAATATGTTGTTTTGTCTAGCAATCTTCTCACTTTGTCACGACACGACAGCTTGAAGACATCAAAACGCACCGCGCTTGGCCATTTGGCACGCACCAGTGCACCACCGGGCAAGTTCCCACGGCCCCGAAGGCCTGCGGAGAAGATGGATGGTGGGGTACCTGAGCTGAGAGGGAGATGGTGGGGCCCACGCCTTTAAGAACCCCTCCCAACTACGTTGGGCCGTGGGCGTTGGCCGGTCAACAGCCCGCACCAAGAGAAAACAGACCCAAAGATCGGATTGATTAGCAAATCTGATTTTTTCTTTTTAATTAAAAAAGGAAAAAAATGTGAGAACTAAACAAATAAATTAAGTAGAGAGCCCTTGAAGGTGGGGGAAGTTTGGGCGCTCCAGGAAGGATCGGATGGTGACACATGGCCCATTGACCACCCCCTCCCGGGGGTTGGGTGAAGCAGGAGATGAGACCCCAACTCTTCTCTTCTTTGCTAAAGAGGGGGAGGGGGGGGAATCCGTAGCCTTGGGGAGGGGCAGAAGAGAGGAAAAGAGGGCGAGAGAGAGAGAGAGAGAGAGGAAGAGGGGGGGTGTAGTATTAGAATAAGAGGGACCACTCGAGGGGGGAAGAAATGTTCAAGGTTTCACACGAAGGTCAGGCTGTTTCCAGTCTCCTGATCAAGTCTAGTCTATGTAGGTACGACATAAGAAGAAGTTTCGTCAGCACCCGGTTGTCATCTCTCTCTCTCTCTCTCTCTCTCTCTCTCTCTCTTTTGGAGTTGAATTCATATGTATATAGTTCAAGAGACAAAACACCAGCATGTAGCCCTTCGTCAATTTTCCCAAAAAGATACGGGTTGGCTGGACAATGACCAGCACAGGTAGTCAGAGACTCTCGTTCAAATGAAATGCCCTCTACATTTTCTAGTCTCCTAATTATCTTTAGGTGAAGGGAGAAAATTTTCTAAGGAATGGGGGGGAGAGGAAAATTTATATGGACCAGTAGTTATTCTTAAAGTGGGCACAACTAAAAGTTTGATCCCTCTTAATGAGGTGATCGCAAAAGCAAAAGAAAACACTTGTGGAATCTTAACGGCAATATTTCCTCCTTTCCCTTTCGGACATCGGAGCTCCTGTCTGTAATTTGTCAGGATTAGGGATGTCAAAAATATCCGTAAACCCGATTATCCGCATCACTCGACCCGTGATGGGTCGGGTAATACCCAAATAAACAGATATGGATTCGGGTTCGGATATGTTTAAAATATCCGTTTCATATTCGAATAGGGTATAGATTTAGTACACCCGAATTCATACTCGATCCGAACCCGCTCTTAATAACTCATTGTGTATATTAGAACTATGATTTTGACATGAACTCAACCCATTGCCCGTCTTGTTGGGTCTGTGAGTTTAGACTTCTTGCTAAAATTATAAGAATATTTTTATAAAATATAAAAATTACTTTGGAAAGGGGAGAATTGACCGGATTTCTATTTTCCTAATTCTTATAAATCTCACATTTTCTTGGATGTGAACATGGACTCATACTTTATGGACAGATACGGATATCCGCGGGTATATCCATACCCGTGACGGATATACCCGTATCTATATCCGCAAAAATAATAAGGTATTATTCGGGTATGGTATTTGTAAAATTTTCACGGTTAGGGTATGGTATTGGTCTACCCGAGTCGAACCCAATCTATTTACATCCCTAGTCAGGGCATATATATGCATGCTGATCGTGTTACTGTTTGGTGAATTTAGAATTGCCAATGGATCCGGATACGATCCACCCCCATTTCGTATCCATATTTACAGATAATATCCTTGGAATACTTTCGAAGGGAATACACGGATAATTATGTGCTATATATTTTGAGTTTGTAAATCTTTTATATATTATATGATGGAAGAATTATGCACGGGTAGAAATATTATATTAGATCTAAGTATAAAAATCAAATAGAATCAAACGATCAATAAAAGTAAACTTAGGTCGAAGTGCGTAGTCGCTTTCTCCCCTATTCTGATGCAGATAGGTTTCACGGCTGAACTTCTCTCAAGATACGACGATAACCCAGGTCAATGGCGACGCGAAGGTGCACTCCAACTCACGTTACTGGGGGCGAACACCACTGTGATAGGCGACTCTTACAAGAGGAAGAAGACGATGAGAGAAAGAAACTCGAGAGAGATAGCCATAGGATGAGAGAAAACTCATAAGCTGTGTCTCTCGCATGAAATTGACTCTCCTCAAATATCCTCTTGAAAAGTGACTCTTGACCGAGTCACACCCATCTATCCAAAGAGGGGAATCCGAAAAGACGCGAAAAGAATCCAAGAAACGCTCGATCTAACAATCAAAAATAAAAGAAAAAGAGGATAAGGGTCAAAGAGTCCATTAACTCAAATAGTCCAACCTTCGTAGTCTCCTCAAAGAAGTAAAGAATAAAAATAAGAGTCTCAATTAAAAGTAGATGAAAATATTTTTTATTTTTTAATGTGAGACTAATGAACACAAAGAGAGACTCAAATTTTTAAAATTCAAATCATAGATTCCAACATTATATTCGTACATGTAATATATACATTAGTATACATTTTATCAAGATTTTTCTTATGATCTACCTCTGTTTTTGATCAAAAATTTAACTTGCAAAAGGTTAAACAATTGGAATATATTATTCGAATTACTCAGAAAAACATATTTGAATGAATATAGATAAATATTCTAATTATCTAGTAGCTAGGGCAATGAAATAACTGAACCAAATAATCTAGATATTGATTCAGAGCAAATAAAGATAGTCGTCTATATAATCGCTCCGAATTCACTCGATCGACGGGTCAAGATGAATTGATTCAGTTGTCTATCTCAAAATGCATGTTAAGATATCATGCAGGGAGTAGGTTTTGTTTTCTCAAATATATTTTATTCTCAAATATTTTTTTACTTTCAGAGTAAATATAGATATATCGTCACATATACAGTCGCGTGGTATCTGCTCTATTGACAGGTCTAAGTGAATCTATTCAGTTTGTCTATCCCAAAATCTTAAGACATCAAGAGTGAAGTAAGTTTTGTTTACCCAAATATATTTCATTCTCAAAAGTGAAGTAAGTTTTGTTTACCCAAATATATTTCATTCTCAAATATCTTTTGCTCTCTCTCTCTCTCTCTCTCTCTCTCTCTCTCTCTCTCTCTCTCTCTCTCTCTCTCTCTCTCTCTCTCTCTCTCTCTCTCATGGGTCGATCTAGTCATTGAAGGTAATAAGCACATGGCGCTTGGTCAAAAATAATTATAAACTTTGATATCATGTACAACTATTAAACTATCCAACTCAATTAATATATTGGGTAGAATATATTCTACTCTTTTAGAGCAAATTTTATTATCCTTTAACCAATGCCGGAATTATGCTAACGCTCGAGCGAAGAGGAGAGTTTAGGGAAGCTTCAAGAATCCGAACATTGGCCACGCAGAGAGAGAGAGAGAGAGAGAGAGAGAGAGAGACTTCTTCAACCACGGGTCAACGCTCTAATTTTGCTAAGAGAGACTTCTTCAACCACGGGTCAACGCTCGGATTTTGCTAACCGGACGGGCGGTGGTCAACCGCAGAGTCTCTCCGGTCTCCGCTACTTGGATTTGTAAGATGTTTTTCATTTATCATTTAAGCCACCAGATTTGTAGGATATTCTAGGATCCTCTGCCACACTTATGAGTTCTGACAAATATTGTATTTGTATCTTGAAAAAGTATATATATACATATTCTTATAATATTTGATTTTTATCTCTGTACCAGGGTTTGTCGACCCGCTCGACCCGGCCTACCCGGTCTCGGCGCGGGTCGGGTCGGGTCGTGCGGGTCGCACAGCGACCCGGTCCGCCCCATTGGGCTCTCGACGGATATTTTTTTGATTTTTTTTAAATTTTTAATAAATTTATTTTGAAAGATTAAATGTTATATATATTTAAAAATATTAGAATGTAGAATTTATTTATAATAATAGATCTATACTAAATTATACATAATTAATTATATAAAAATTACATATTACACTGTTTAATTAAACATCCTATTATATATAATACATAAAAATATATTTCAATTACTAAATATGTAAAAGTAAACAGTGACATAATAATGACATTCATACATGAAGTATAAAATACAAAAACTCACTAATCCTCATCATCTGTGAAGTCCGAATCCCAAAACTCACTCATCCTCCTCATCTGTGTAGCCCGAATCCCAAAACTCATTAATCATCATCATCAGTGAAGCCCGAATCCCAAAACTCACTAATCCTCGTCATCAGTGAAGCCTGAATCCCAAAACTCATCATCAGATACATGAGACTGATCACCCGTATAAGCTAACTCTATCCTAGTGGGTGGAGGTACATGTGGGTGGGACTGAAAATATGTAACCATCTGCACAAATGATGGGTCGTGTGCTGCGGTGGAGGGTACATGAAAATCTGTAAAAAAAAGTCCTCACTACATCTATAGCTTCAATTCTATCATGTGCGACTGGTGCTGGTGCTGATGCTGCTCGAACTCTGCACGTGGAGGAAGATCCTGCTCCGCCCTGTGCTCGTGGTGGAGGTACCCGGGAGGTAGAAGAAGATGTCCTCGGTGTGCTACGAGAACCGTATCTATCCTGTAACTGTGTCCGAAAGGAATGTCGGACATCTCCCGGAACTCGGTCGCATGCACGAACATCGCGTCCCACTCCCGCAAGGTGCTCCGCAAACCTGTGTATGCCGGTGACGCGATGTTCGCAGTATCTACAGTGCACATGTCCATCACCCTCAACAGAGTATCCATGCTCCCACGCAGGGTGACGCCGTCCGTCCATGATGACCTGCAAATGATGTAAAAATTTACATTAGTAATTTCAATGACAAGTACAGAACTCTATATATGAAGAAATCTATAATTAATTATTAGTTAGTTATAAATGTAACCAAATGATACATACTAATAAAGACTATGGACCCAAACTGGGCCAGTGCCCATCTCCAAACAATCTGACATTAAATGTGGTCCGCAGATAGGACAGATAGTCTTCATAGCGCATTGAACCTGAATAGTTCTCCCAGTACATGCGTACGTAGTATTCATACTACTGCGAACCTTGTGCGTACACGACCTCTACTGACGTAGCTGCGGTATAAGGATATGGATACGATGGGAAAAATGAACTACTGTTATCTGAGTCATCATGATACATCGGCTGCAGCGGCCATGACCGTCCATACGAGCTTCCAGATCCCTGGGAGTCATGTGTGCTCATCCTCTCAAAATCAGACAGCATGTCTTGATAGCTTGTACTGTCTGCAACCGAACTTCCATAGTAGGGATCCCAATGATCAACTGTCCGCCTCGTCCCTGCCGGTGGAGCACCGTGATCCTCATCTTGCGTGGCATGTGTGAAGTGCTGCTCCTCTGTCCATGCGCCATGTTGACGGCCCCCACGACCTCTACTATGACCACTACTGTACTCTCTGCCACCAGCACTAGTATTCTCACGAGGACTCCGTTGACCACCTTGAGAACCACCACCTCCATGGGATGAAGACACTGTCGGTGTACTATCAGCATCGGAGTCATGACTCCCACTAATGCGGGGCTCAACAGAGGGCTCGGAAGTGTCGTCATCTGCATTGGGATCTAATGTCTCCATGTCTGTAATATCTATCGGATTTAATGGTGGTCCCTTGTCCTTCTTGCTGGTGAATAATGTGGTCCATGATGATTTTTTCTTCTGTGGAGCAGGGGGCGGCTTACCTGCTGCATGTTGTGTCCCTCTAGATGCCCGAGAAGCAGAAGCCTGCTTAGATAAATTTTTAACTTACTTTCTATTGTGTAAGTCTGTACGTATACCTGAGACGACTGATTGGGTGCCTTAGCCTTAGATGTTGAGCGTCGGGACGCAGTAGACTGAGATGGTTGTTTCGATGCTACCGAAGACTACACAAGTGAAAGAAGAATATATTCAATTACCAATGAATTATATCTTAACAAATGTAGAAATGACAATATAATTTCACCTCTCTAAATGAGGAACTCCCCCTAGCCTCTCTTGAAGTGGATAACCTTCTTGGTTCCGCAGATATTGAATGCCGCGGTGCAGCAACTCGGGACCACTGTTCTCCCACAATGTTGTCATTTGTCGGACCGACCTGCAATATATTGCTATCATACATCAATATATGACTACGCTATCTAATGACATTTGTGATTCGATTTTCATGTATTAATTCACCTGCGGTGGCTCTTGACGCTCAATTAATGGGGGTTCGATCAATCGCTCCCATGCTGTATCATCGTACGCATACGATGTGTCTCCACCCCCAATGACGAGGTCTTCATCTAAATTAATTTCATCATCACGTCCCGTTACTGACTCGTCACCACCCAAATACACATGGGTGTCATTTCCCTCCCCGACTGCCTCTTGTACAGCTGATGCGAGAAAAGTATTAGTGTAAGGTTTCGCACAGCACCTACGGGCGACGCAGCGGATAACAAAAATTTAATTTACCCGATTCCGGTGTTATGGAAAGCTTAATCTGTACTATAATCGGTGTTTCTAATACCCTAATTACGGGTTGCGTGTTTCACCTTGCGCGGAACGACGCTGTCCGCTAAGCCCGATGCAGAGAAACCGAGCCGCACAGCTGTACGGCCTCTAGAGCAGATCCACACGGACCCTTGCGCAGCGACGGTACCTCCCCGGCATGACCTTCCCCGGCTCTATCACCTTCTGGAGAGAGAGAGAGCAAAAGGGAGAAAGGGGGAGGCTAATCCTCCTCTTAAGCTTATGTGCTTGCTTAACCTTAAGAGGTTGGAAGAAGTGAAGGCTCGAATGAGCTTTACGTAGGTAGCTATATATAGAGTTTAGGTTTATTAGAAAATAGTTCTAAAAGATCAAAACTGTATATATGTCCTATCTCATATTATACATATGTATTAAACTCCGTTTACACTCCTTTCCAAAAGGAATTAAAAGGAAATAATACATATATTTGTATAATAATTATCCGTCACCCAAGAATCCATTGTGTGTGATCCTCTAGGCCCACAGTCACTCTAGTTTAAGGCCAATTAACTTCTAATTCCTAATTAGAAGTAAATTAAACGTATTATTCGCTTCTACAAGAGCCGAATAATAGTTTAATTCATTCCGAACCTTCGATCACGTTGGGTCAAGTAAATCCGCGTGATCCTAGAGGACGCCGGGTTTAAACCAGCCTGTCTGGTACCTGTAAGTCCACAGTTACCACATCGATATAATCCCTCGCTCCTTCTATGAGTCTGGTACGATCGAGGGTACGGTATCTGTCAAACCCCATGATCGTGCCATTTGACTATGACCTCCTTAAAGTGTATGATGTCCGTTCTAAACGAACTCACACGACCCTGGCCAGGGATTTAACGGAGCGTCAATGTCTTGACCCATTAACTGTCTGATATATACCCGACAGTGAGCGATCCCTTCTTGACCATTGATGATCTTCACACTTATCCTGGAGTGGTTAATGACTCGGCAACTCATGACTTATGGTTAAAGTCACTTAGCTAAATAATTAAACCATTCCAATCATCGTGTAAGATCCGATCAATGTCTCAGGTCAAAGGACCAACGATGCTACTGTGACCGTTGGATCTTCAGTTGACATTAGGTATAATCAACCATCTGAAGATCCAATAGCGGATCAGTTCAGTGCACATCCTCCAAGGACATACACCTACACATATGTGTTGGTGCCCCGTACCAATGACCATGAGACTGGTCACTGACACATCATGTGTACTGGTTTAATAGGTAATCAAAGTCCCCGAGTGATTACCCTCCAACCAGGAACAGTTTAAGGTATGTGTTCATGTAAAGTAAGTCTCATGTTCGAGATCCAATCTCGAGCTGACTTTACAACCACATATCCTAGGGACAACGTAAAGTAACACAATCGCATATTTACGCTCAAACACCACTTTATTAATGAACAAGATCATACAACTATTGGGCCTACCCGACCCGAAATTGGCCTGTAGCACACCAACACTAACAATCTCGCACTTGAACTACAGCCAATTGCCCACAACTTTGAGGCCCACCTTATCCCGATGACGCTCAAATACAGTCTGTGTCAAAGGCTTAGTCAGTGGATCTGCTATGTTATCTTCTGACGGTACACGCTCTACCATCACATCTCCACGATCAACAATCTCCCGAATAAGGTGAAAGCGCCTGAGAATATGCTTTGACCTTCGGTGAGATCTCGGTTCCTTCGCCTGGGCGATGGCCCCATTATTATCACAAAATAATGGGATGGGAGCTGTTATCTCGGGAACTACGTCAAGTTCCAAGATGAATTTCTTCATCCAGACGGCTTCCTTAGCAGCTTCTGCTGCAGCAATATATTCTGCCTCCGTCGTCGAGTCTGCAGTCGTGTCTTGTTTGGAGCTTCTCCAACTGACTGCCCCTCCATTCAACATGAATAGAAATCCAGACATGGATTTGCAGTCATCTGGATCTGACTGGAAACTAGAATCTGTGTAAGCTCTAAGCTGTAAGTCCTCTCCTCCATAAAGCAGAAAAAGATCCTTAGCCCTTCGCAGGTACTTAAGGATGCCCTTTACTGCCTTCCAGTGCTCTTCGCCTGGATTTGTCTGATATCTACTGACAATGCTCAAAGCATTGGCAACATCAGGCCGTGTACATAGCATTGCATACATGATTGACCCTATCGCCGAAGCATAGGGTACCTTATTCATGTGTGCCACCTCCTCAGAAGTTTTAGGACTCATCCCCTTGGATAGGTAAATTCCATGTCTCATGGGAATGAGACCTCTCTTGGAATTTTCCATCCTAAACCTTTTGAGGATAGTATCTATGTACATGGATTGGGATAATCCTAGCATCCTTTTAGATCTATCTCGATAGATCCTTATGCCCAGCACATAGGATGCTTCTCCCAAATCCTTCATGGATAAAGTCTTGGACAATCAAGACTTAGTTGATGTCAACATCCCTACATCATTCCCAATGAGTAAGATGTCATCAACATAAAGGACCAAGAAGGTCACTGAGCTCCCACTGACCTTCTTGTAAACACAGGGTTCATCTTCATTCCGAATGAAGTTGAAAGATTTGACAGCCTCGTCAAATCTTAAGTTCCAGCTTCTAGATG